>BMAU01011212.1:0-600000 GCA_019973935.1 Trichonephila clavipes | reverse complement strand
GCGATATTTACATTTCGTCTAGAAGCGGATCGCGTAAGGAAACTCCTGTTGCTTGTGGATATACCTAAGACTCCTTTACAAATAGATCACGAAACTATAAACCAAAGAGTAGAGATAGCTATCCCCCCAAAATCTTGAAAGACAAAATAAAAATTGCTACATATGCGGTGATTCATCTCATTATGCAAGAGATTTTGAGAAGCGTTTTAAGCCTAAAGAATCTAGCAGCCACACCTTTAATAGAAAGAACGCGAATAGTTTGAAAGTCAAGAGCGAAAAACAACAAAAAAGCGATAAGTTCGCGCAACAGCTCCAATACGTAAACATTTTTGTAGAAAATCAGCCCGTAATAGCTTTGATTGATTCAGATTGCCAGATTCCAGTTTCAAATTCCTCGCTGATTAGATTCAACAAACCTCCCGAAGGAAGAATAACATTAAGCTCATGTTTTAACGAAAAGCGCATCGTAGACGTGGCGTCAGTGAATATTTCTCTTACTCAGCGCTTTCCCAGTTTAAGTGTTCGAACGGCAATATCACCGACCTTGACTGAAGGATTCATTATACATCTCAGTGTATATACTGAATAAAAGAAAATGTCACGCGAAGAGTAATGTTTTGTTGAGTGAAAGTGAATCCTCTTTGGATGCTTATTCTATTTTTACTGTTGCAAATGTGATAGAAAATTCTAGTTATGATTTGTCACATGTTATAAACTTTAACATTAGAAATGATTTGAGTTCTCTGATTAAGAATTATAAACCTAATAAAATTAAGAGTACTAAGTTAAAAATGAGTATATTATATTGAAAGATGATATTCCTGTGTGTTAGAGAGCCTGACGTTTATCTTATTCTGAGAAATTTCAGGTAAACGATCAAATTGATGATTGGTTACAACAGGGTATTATAAGAGAAAGTTGTTATGATTATTGTTCGCCTATAGTATTGTGTAAGAAAAAGGATGGTAATTTAAGAGTCTGCATTGATTATCACAAAATTAATTTTAAAACTGACAAAGATCGGTATCCTTTACCCTTAATAGAAGAAGTTCTAGATCAGTTGGCAGTCGGGAAATTTCTTCTCAACTATTGACTTAAAAAGCGGATTCTTTCACGTTGAAATGGAAGAAAACAGTAAAAAATTTACTTCATTCGTCACACATAATAGGTAATATGAATTTAATAAAGTTCCATTTGGTCTTTGTAATAGTCCGAGTGTTTTTCGAAGATTTATCAATCACGTTTTACGAGACCTTCTTAAAGAGAGAATTGTCATAATCTACATGGATAATATTATTATCCCGGTAAAATCCTAGGAGGACCCACTGCTGTGTTTTTGGCGCCAAAAAGTTTTCGCCAAAAAGCGCCAAATTGAAGGTTTTCAAAAGGCGTCACTGACGAAAAACTCTTGGGAAGCGCATGCGTCAGCGGAGGGGGGATGAAATGGGCGTTTCGCAAAGATGAAATCGAATAAATACATTAAATTAATCATTATATAAAAAAAAAACGGAGAAAGCAATGAAATTCATTTTAAAAAAGTATTCTAAAACCAGTGTGTACAACATGATTTACATTTTTAAAAAAAGGACGAAAGGGGCGTTTCGCAAAGATAAAATCGAAGAAATACATGAAATCAATTTTAAAAAATGTTAAAAAGCACTTACCTTACGCTTGCATTTCGTCATGATCTGTTGGTGGATACACCCTTGCAATGGATGCAAGGAATTTATGAAAATTCTCATTCACCAACTTATGATCGTAAGATCGCCGCCACATGTCTTATTAACTTTGTCATATTCTTATTAACTTTCAAGTCATTCATCACGAACTCATTCATGCTCTTGCCAAACCAATATCTCGTCAAACGCAAGATAATAGTTATAGCAAGTTTGCTTTCGCTAAACCAAGTGCCCTTTCTCACACTCCGAACGACGTCGTGGTGATTATCTTTCGACTGGTTGCGGCAACGCCATTCGTAGCCGTCAACCTTTCGCTTTTGCAAACGCATATTTTTTTTACACCTCGAACATTAATAACGAGAAGCAATTAAATTAGCTTTCATACACCATTCTAACGTCTCTTTCTTCCCCTATGTGCCCAGGAGCACAAAGAAACCTATCGTAGCCTCACTTTAAAGTAATTTCCTTTCACACGCCATTCTTAACAACCTCCAGCGAAGTCAAATGTCAAAATGACGTTTTTCGGAAAAAGGCGAAAAATGTTGCACTTTTTTTTAGGGTTGCCATTTTTTCGGTGATTTGAAAATCCAAATTTTTTGATGAAATGGAAAGGTTACCATATTGTAACCTTTATCGCTCAAAATTTGGCGACAAAAAATTTGGCGACCAAAAGTGGGTCCTCCTAGGATTCAACCTATTATCCCTTCTTCGGATGAACTTGGCGGGTTAACCCGTTTAACCAGGGTGTTAAAAACTGCATCTGAATATGGATTAGAGTTAAATTCAAAAAAATGTAACTTCCTCAAGTCAAAGATTGAATTCTTGGGACACATAATTGAAAAGGGTACAATTAAACCTTCTTTGGACAAAACCAAAGCAGTTCGAATTTTCCAGAACCTAAAAACGTGAAACAGGTCCAAAGCTTCCTTAGACTGTCAGGTTACTTTCGGAAGATTATCGACAATTATTCCATAATAGCCAAACCTCTCAGGGATTTACTACGGGATAATTCTGTGTTTCATTTCGGACCTGAACAGCAATTAGCATTTCAAACTTTACGACAAAAACTTTCTGAAAATCCGGTGCTTCATACTTTCAAACAAGGTGCAAAACTTGAATTGTATATTGATGCTAGTAAATTTGGTTATGGTGCGATTCTGTTACAACAATCGGACAATAGTAAACTTCATCCCGTACGCTATTTTAGCAAGAAAACCACTCTCCAGGAGGAAAAATATTCAAGTTATGAACTTTAAGTTTTGGCTATAATCGAATCTCTTAAGAAATTTAGAAACTATCTCGTTGGCAACAAATTTAAAATTGTAACTGATTGTTCAGCATTCCAAAAAACTATGAGTAAAAAACAATTAACTCCTAAAATTGCTAGATGAGTCTTACTTTTAGAAGACGTTAATTATGAAATCATTCATCGTCAAGGCAAACAAATGGGACATGTAGATTGCTTAAGCTGTTATCCTGTAAAGACCATAACATATGATGAAATAACCACTAAACTTGCAAATTGTCAGCGAAATGATGAGTACATTAATTCACCAAAACCCTTTTAGAAAATAAGCAAATTAATGATTTTGTTGTTAAAAATGATGTCCTATATAAAATTGAAAATGATAAGGATTTTTTGGTAGTACCTCAACAGATGTAAACAGAAATTGTTAAAAATATTCATTCTAAAGGGCATTTTGGTATTAATAAAACTGAAAAAGCATGGTAATACAAAGTTTTTATTTTCCTAATGTTAGAATATGTGTTGAAAATGTTATTAATGATTGTTTTGAATGCATTCTTATAAACAAAAAACGAGGGGAAGGTGAAGGGTTCTTTAATCCTATTTCTAAGGAAAATATCCCTCTTAGTACTTGCCATATTGACTTTTTAGGTCCTTTGCCATCCACAAATAAATACTATAACCACATTATTTCAATAATAGATGCATTCTCTAAATTCATATGGTTATATCCCGTAAAGTCCACTTCTTCCCGTGATGCTCTAGAGAAACTTAAGCAACAAGAGATTACATTTGGTAATCCTCACCGTATCATAACAGATAAAGGTATTGCATTTACTTCAAAATAATTTCGGGAATACTGTGAGAATGAGAACATCCAACATCTAAGCATAACAACTGGAATACCCCAAGAGAACAGACAGATTGAACGGATTCATAGTTCTCTGATCCCAATTTTGCCCAAACTATCCATTGATGACACATCGAAATGGTACAAGTTTGTTACAGCCGTACAGAGAACACTCAATTCAACAATTTCACGAAGCACTCATATGATGCCGTTTCAACTCTTGACCGGTGTAAAGATGAGGACCAAACAAGATCTTGAAATTCTAAAACAATTGGAAGAGGAAATCGTGGAGACATTCACCGAAAATCGTGAAAACATTCGAGAGGAAGCCAAGCGAAACATTCTGAAGACGCAAGAGGAAAACTGTCGAAATTTTAATAAGAAGTGAAAAAAAAGCGTACCAGTATGAGATCGGAGATATCGTCGCCATCCAACGGACACAGTTTGGAACTGGCTTGAAATTGAGGCATAAGTATTTCGGTCCCTATGAAGTCGTAAAAGTAAAACCTAGGGATCGATATTTCAGAAAAATTGGACTGCATATGAAGGATCCAATACTGCATTCACAGCAGCAAACCACATGAAGATGTGGGGAGAAACTGTTTAATTCAGCAAAATTATGCTATGTTAAATCGTTGTGTATTTGTTGTATAGTCCTTGTCTGTTCCGTGTTTTTGTATGTTTCAGATTCTCCTCGGGTCTTCATGGAAAAAAAAAGAATCAAGTACCGCTGCGGACAGCGTACGGTCAGGTTGGCCGTTGTGGAATCGGTTCTGGAGTCGCCACCCAATTGAATCTCTCAACAAAACTCCAAAGACAAAACAACACGCAGTCTTCTCGCGCAGGTGCAGCTGATCCAATGTTAAACACGAACTTTGTTTTTTGAAGGGAACGAGAAGAGAGAAAAAGAGACTGGGGGTGCGCGAGCAGGTGTTTCCGTCGTCACATCATGAAAATCTATTTGTTAGAAATTTAGCTACCTTTTTAATTAATTTTTGTTACGTTTCAAATAAACCAGAAGAAATACAAATGTTTTGGTCCCTTGTTGTCTCCCACATATATATGTATATTATATAGATGATAAAAGAAGAAAATTATGTTTTATATTTATTTATATATTGACTGTTACATAAAATGGTAGGAATTACATACATTGCCTTTTAAATATACTTTTTACAATTAAAATTGTTCTTTGCCTATACTAAACAAAAATTGACTTGAATTCCATATAATTTTTCAGTTAAAAAATAGTCAAAAATTATGTTTATATTGTGATTTAGCTAATGCAGTGCTTCTCAAACTTTCAATACTGGCGCCCCCCTTATACATAATAATTTACTGAATGCAATAATAATGCACTTTTACGATAAAGCAACGATATTTATTATAAACCGTACAAATTCATGACATAAGTATTAAATTTTGTATATGTTACTTTTAAGCAAAAAAAAGTTAAGTAATAGGATAATTACTAAGTTATTTTTCCTTTCTCTGATTTTTAAATTGGAACATATTACAAAATGCGGTGGTTGTTTAGAAGACAAAATATAGATATCAGCTAAATATAGAAAAAGAACTCAGAGGATCAAATTATAATCATAAGCATTCCTTTGAAAAACTTTGCTTTGCAAGACAAGCCCATGGAAGTAGCTAATAATTATTAAACTTGTTCTTAATATTTAGTATTAATTAATTAGTCATAAAAATACTCTGTGCACCACTCATACATTAAAAGCAGTGTTTTCTCAAACTTTCAATACTGGCGACCCAATTTTCAATCATAATTTTGTCTCGCCCCCTGTACAACAATAATGTATTTACTGCAATAAAAATGCACTTTGAGACAGAGACGCTAAAGTTACAATACGATCTTAATTATAAACAGTACAAATTAATACGATAAGTATATTAAATTTTGTGTATATGTAACTTTTAAGTAATATATATTTTAAAAAAAATTACTTAAAATATATATTACTTAGAATTATGTTATTTTTCTTTCTCTAATTTTTTTAAATTGGAACAGATCGCAAAATGATGCATTTAATTAAAGATTTATTTCCTTCAGCATATTCATTTCTCAAGGTACAAATGTCATTAGAAAAATAGTCTAGTCAATGTCGCTTTCTATCATATCCATCACATCTGGCATTATAGGGTACGTTTGCGTGAGTCTGGGCAAACTATCGGACGTCTGCGCAAAAACATGTAAAAATGCTTTTCCCCGTTCAATTCAGTCAGTTTTGGTCGACTCGATACTCCTATAGCTACCGAATCTAGCTTGAATGTACATTTTTTTAATTTCCACGTTAATTGTAATTCACGGTAATTAAGTATTTACGGCAGTAGATTAAAACAATATCATACATACATTTTTAAGTCGTAAGCAAACATTCGACCATAATAAAAGAATCAACAAGTACACAGACGAACGAGCATGGTTCCGAAAATTAAATCAAGGCGATCTTCTAGAAAATACTTAAATTTTTGGATTTACCACTACTGAAGTAAATGATGGAAAAAAGCCCCAGCTCGATATGTGTTAAAACTTACAAATCTGTAGAACAACATGTGAAAGCTGTTTTTAAAACATGTAAAATCATTTAGCTATGTTGGCAAAGAATTTTAAAAAGTATTTTCTGGATGAGGACAGCTTGGTAGCAAGTTACGAGTGGATTAGGGATCTATTTCAAGATACTCCAGAAGGGCTCTCAACTTCCGAAGAAGAAATCTTCATAGATTTCACATGCAGTGAAAAATTAAAAGGCAATTTTGTAATAAATCGCTCTTTGAATTTGGGGTAGAGGTGGATGAGGAATTATCTGTACTGAAAACAAAAGCACGTGGTATACTATTACCATTTTCAACATCCTACCTTTTTCAAACCGGATTTTCTCTGCAGTGGATGCCTTGAAGACAAAATATAGATCTCAGCTAAATATAGAAAAATAACTCTTTAAGTGTCAATTTCTGATATTAAACCTTCCTTTGAAAAACTTTCCTCTACAAGACAAGCCCGTGGAAGTCTCTAATAATTATTAAACTTGTTCTTAATTTAGTAATAAGATTGGTGGCCGCGGTAGCCAAGTGGTATAGGTATCGGACCGTGGCTTGCTTTGTCACGGGTTCGAGCCCAGTACCACTAAAGACCCGCCGTGTAGGGCAGCGATGCACGTTAAATCTGTCGAGAGCTGAAACGTCCTCCCGTTGGTGTGGTGTGGTAGTTAGGAGAGGGGGTGCCAGCTCAGGTGTCGTCCACGTCACTTGACGATGGTTGATTACACTTGATGATTGATTGAATATTAACGTCGCACTGTTCAGCTACGAGGGCTTTTGGCGACGGACCACGTAATTTTGAACCATCGTCAAGTGACGTGGATGACACCTGAGCTGGCACCCCTCTCCCTAACTACCACACCACACCAACGGGAAAACGTTTCAACTCTCCCACAGATTTAACGTGCATCGCTGCCCTACACGGGTTTTAGTGGTACTGGGCTCGAACTCGTGACAAGGCAAGCCACGATCCGATACCTATACCACTCGGCTACCGCGGCCAAATTCAGTAATAAGAAATTGTTTATAAAATACCTTCTTCAGTACTGATACATCAAACGTATACTGGCTGAAACACCGACTCTTCGCACGAGTTCATTTTTTAAAAAATAAAACATTATTCTTGATATAATAAAGCTGAACTGTAAGGAGAGTAAAACTGTGCGACATTGTATACAAAAATGTAAAATGATTTTTTTAGATAAATGCTATAATTGGCAAATAACTGTTTAAAAGAACTGTAATTTTTAAACCTCACACAATTAGCATTTAGAATTAATATGTTAAATTACGAAAAAAGAATATAAAATTCGATGAATAATTGTGTTACTTTTAACATTTAAAGCGAGTAGACTTTTTAAAAATGTTTTAACCCGGGAGCAGGCGCGTACTCGATACTAACATTAATGGTAGTGCGGGGGACTCAGTCACCCCAATCATTTGTTTAGAATTATTTTTTACTGTACACGATACAAATCGATTCTAGTGAATATTTTAATTTATAGAAAGTATACTTACCTTCTTTCAAGGACTATTCAATTCTTTGATGATTTGAGAAAAATCAATAAAACTGAACTAAAATGATTCAAAAGTACAAGACCATAATAAAGGACATAAAATCAGACACTTTTCAATATCCTACAGAAATGTTAAACCAATCAATTCTTTTTCCAAATATCGCAAAACTCAATTATTTACAATTTCCCTAAGCGAAAAGCAAACACATAAAAAAAGATGGGAGGGATCTAATATTGATAATAACCATACCATAAGATTGAAGGTCAATCAAATGATTAGCAAACGTACTATGCAGCCTGGCTGAAAAGTGAATCATGACTTCCTTTTCTTTTCTACAACTAATGTACAGTATTTCAATAATAATTACAGTGGGGTGAATTGTTTATCTTCTTAGAATTTTTCTCAGGGTCTGGGTTTCGTTTTTTCTTTTAACGAGTAATATTTTATGTTAAAACGTAATAAAAAAATCTCTCATTGAGGAAATACAGCAAATAAAACAAAATGTTTTTTTTTTTGTTTAATTTGGTTTTGGGATCAAAGATAGCTATTTGATGACGGAAAAAAGCCAGATAATAAACATAAATTATGTCAGTGTTGTTGTTGTGTATTTTTTTTATTATGGAAGAAAGCATTTTGTTTTACTTCTCTTTCCGGTTATTTTTTTTTAAAAAAATCTTTAAATTTTCGATACGCTCGCGCCCCCCTTGTAGGGTCATTGCGCCCCCCAGGGGGCGCGCCCCACACTTTGAGAAACACTGAGCTAATGTATAAAGGGGACAATTTATTTTTCAGTTCTGTTCTTACTTTCCTCAAATTCCATTGTAACCAAGGCTCATAATAAGATTCATATTTCAGCTATGCTTAAAAGGTGATTAAACTTACAATTCTGTAGTACAACGCTGAAAACAGTATATATTTTTAAAAAATTGTTAAACAGTATAGTATTAAAACCATTTTAATCTTCAATAATATTATGTACTTTTTTTTTAATTTTAAAAATAAAATTCATGAAACAGTGGGGCTTTTTAGGAATATTGAGTAGAGATAATTTTAAAATAAGTTCTAAGTATTTCAAAAATAATTATTAATGGCAGGAAAATAATGCTAAATTTTCAAAATACCTTGGTGTATATTTTGCTCAGAACACATATTCCACTGAAAATGGGGTTTTGTTATAGGTTTTGAAAAACGAAAAAAAAAATTTTTTTTCATACAGTTTGTTTTTTAAAAAAAATAAGATTTCTGTTCTTTATAAATTATTACATGTCAGTGGCTGTTTTCTTTCATTGGATTATAATTTTTTTAAAACAAATTTTAATTTATGTATTGAGATATACAAATTAAATATTTGTTTTAAAAACAGAGATTGACTTTTCCTGAAAAATTTACTTCAATGAAGAAAAATGTGTAAATTTTTCTTCCACATTTTTTTAATTTGGGTGTTGTTAAGAAGAAAGACTAATACATTTTTCCTTCTCCTGTTTGATTCCTTTAATAATTTCCTTTGAACTTAATAATACATTATTCCCGAATTTCCCAGGACAGTTCCGAATTTTCAATGCTTGCTTCAATTTTTCACTACTCATTTATTAGTCCCAAATTCACAGCATATATTTTTTAATTATCAATGCTGCACTGTCTAAAAATGCCTTCACTTCGTCCAGTAAGATGTGCCGACTTCAGAGGTGGATGGAAATATAACTGCATGTTTTAATAAGAACCTGAGGTTATAGTTGTTCAAATGTTTAAAATTGTCAGAGTTCCCCTTTTTTTCTCCTTGGCACTAATGCTGCAGCTTTGCGAGTATTTAGCACCATGAACAATTCAACAGTAACATTTAACAACATCAACATTCAATAATTTTTATTAGCAAAATTGCTCCGACTTGAATAAGATCATAACAGAAAAAGATGTTCTGAGAAAAATATTCATGCTTTTGAAAAATATAAGGCTACTTCAAAATAATTTAAAAGGGCTGTAGATTTACTATTTTTTAAAAAAATGAATCCTGCATTTCAATTTGTTCTTATATATGTCATGATTTTTAAGACAGAATCAGATTAAAGTTAGAAAAGTGAAAAGACGACCTTTATTCTTTCATCTGTTCTGACACCGAGAGCAGGGAGGAAAAAGCACGCCATGGTGGTGGTTTCAAGTGGATAACAGTTGAAAAACATATGGTAAGTATCGCTGTTTTGAAAAGGGTGCTTGTGCAAGTTAATGCTGACATATGTTGACTATTAAATCTAACGATCTGGAATTAGACATGTTTATTGGCTAGGCCATATGTTCGGAAGAAATAAATGGGTAATTAGTTTGATACTTGAAGATGGGAACTGAGAAAGATGAGTCAAGTGCTAGATAGGGAATTTAATTTTTAATCTAATTTAATTATCCTTACATTTGCCCCCCCAATTTTAAAAGGGAGTCAGGGCGTGGTTTTTTTCTCTCTTTACAAACTTAATCAATTTTCAATAAACACAAAACAATACATAACATTATTTAGAAAGACATATTAAACACAGTAGAAATATTTAAGCAATAGTAATACTAAAATCAAAAAGCAATACAATAAACGAAACTATAACAACAAACACAGTAAGGACACTTCCAACATATTAATTGATAAAAATGTGAATTTCCATACATATAAATGAAGATTAGCTTGTTCAAATATATTCGACATCTAGTATAAGAGCTCGCGTTTCCTCCTATTCCTTCATAATAATAGATTCGTATTATAGCTGGTAGATATTTTCAAAAAACATATGTTGGAAAATAATATATCAAACAATAAGATAGCAAATATAAAAATACTTGAAATCATACAAATGTTAAAATAATAATTTTGTATAAAACTCTACTCTGGCGCCATCGTAGTAATACCATATATTGTTACACACATTTTGCATATATGAAATACATTTTTTAAAAAGATTAAAAAAAATATAGACACTAATAAAATGAAATTATTAATAATATGAAAACGGTGTATAACACACAACTTCTATGCACTATCCAACACAATAAACAATGTTTTATTTCATATGCGTTATAAAATATAAAAATTATAAGAATATAAGAGCTCTTTTTTATTATTTTGAGTCGGAAAAGTGGACTCACTTCAATAATAACTTTTAGTATTTCTGAAAATTTTTCACAATATTCATTGTAACTTAATATCGCATGCAATATTTTGAATCTTTCCGTAACCTTCTAAAAATACATTTCATAGACAAAATTTTTTGAGTTTCTCTTGCATCACACATTCACTAATATAAACTGTATCACCTTACTTAATTTTGAACACATCTCTCTGAGAAATCTGCGTCATCAACTCACAGATGTTCACAGGGATGCTGATAAGAAACAATGAGAGGTGTACATCTCAAACTAAACAAGTTTGTCCTCTTAATGTTTCGAGACATATACAAAATTATAATGATTGTATCTTTGCCAAATTTACACTTTGATAATTTTAATTTAATATTTTCTATTCCACAAATTTTTAAAATTTCCTCTAAATGTTTGCATGTTCTTCAATTGTGATTCCGAAAATACTATTATATCGTCAAAATAATTTAATGCAAATTCTATTTGGTATTTATTTAAAATCTGTCTAACAGCTCTTTGAAATATAGCTGGAGAATTTTTATATTCAAAAAGGCAAACGATTAAATTGAAAAAGACCGTAATTTGATGTAAATGCAAGTTTTTCAGATTCATTATCATCTAATTTAATGTGCCAATAACCACTACATAGGTCGATGGTTGAGAAAAATTTTGCATGTGTTAATTTGTCTAAAACTGCATCTATTCGGGGAATTGGCTCTGCATCTAATTTTGTGATAGCATTTAGCTTTTTGTAATCGATACATAATCGTGTACGAGCATTTCCTCTTTTTTAAAAGCCAATGTTATAGGGGCAGCGTAAGAACTATAAGATGGTTTAAATATTCCTGCTTTCAATAATGCATCTAATTGCTTTTATATTTCCGTATCATCTTTAAAAGATGTCCTATATGGTCGATTTGCAATGGGTAATTCTGAGGTAAGTGTTATTTTAGGTGAATTACATTTTAACTCGCCCACATCAAACTTATTTTTAGCAAAGACATGTTTATATTTATCAATAATCATATTAATAATATCATAATCACTATTAGGAATTATTTCTATATTAAACACATTATCAGTTTTCTTAGTGATAATTTTATTATTACTAAATTTAAGAGTTTCATTTTCTTTAATATTTTTCTTAGATTCATAATTTTTTTAAATTTGTTTTCCTCTTTGAAAAATTTTATAATCACTAAAATTAATATTTAATTCAAAAATACTCATAGTTTTATTAGAAATTATTAAATATTTCAGTTCTACATTTACTATGAGGAATTTAATATTTTCAATAATTTCTCCTATTTTCAATTGTAAAATAATTGCCTCACTCACCTCAATTTCTCCATTGATGGTGGCAATTTTTGTTTTGATATACTCTACATTGTGGTATCCCTTGATTTGTGATATTATATTTTTTGGAATAATATTGACACTTGTGATCCTGTATCCAAGAGGACATCAATTTGTTTGAAGTTGATTCTTCCCTGGATGATCATAAGTTCTCATGTTTGATGTGGTTGGAATACCGTATTATTGTTTTGTGTTCTTTGACGGGGGTAGAAAGTTGGAGCATTGGGTCGCAAAACTGTCGGTAGTTGTCGAAATCGTTGGTTTCTCGGATATAGGGTCGGCCGCTGAAGTGAAAAGGAAGGGTGATGATAAGGTGATGGAAACTGAGGAGAGTATACCTTATATCTTGTATTGGTTATGGTATCCGGATGTTGAGATTGGTACTTTCTCCAATTCCATCCTCCGTATTGTTGTCTATGAGCAAATTGATTCGCATGATAAGGTATTCTTGTCATTGGATACGTTGGGTATATAACTTCATTCTTACTTGATTTTGATTTTTCTTGGATATCTAAGAATTTCATTTTTTCCTTCAGTTCCTCTATGTTGCTGCAGCTTTGTAACTGTATTTCTATGGCTCTATTTTCTTTTAATCCTCTTATGATGTAATATTTTTCAGCTTCTTCTTCCATGTTTATCCGGGATGCGATTTTTTTTACTCTGTAGAAATATTCTATGTATGTCTCTTGAGGTTTTTTCTGTTTTAGATAATTGAAGATGAATCTCCGCTGGATTGACTTGTGTTTCGAATTCACGTATTAAATTATTTTTCAGTTCGTAAAAATTTTTAGGGATAGATTATGATTGGATGTAAGTCTCTTCACAGCTCCATTTACTAACTTGATTATAAATAGGATTTTCTGTTTCTCTGGTATATTGAAGGAATCGCACGTACTTTCAAAATTTCTAATGAATGTTTGGATGGGTATTTCCAGGTTATATTTTTGGAAAGAAGTCTGTAGATCTTCAAATCGAATATAAATTCTCTTCTTGCTTAATTTCAATTTCATTCATTGTTTCCAATTTTGAAGTATGACTTTCTGAAATCTTGTTAGGAGAAGAGGATGATTCTATTTCTTTGGCGGTAAGAGCGATGTTCTTTCGGGGATTACTAGCGCGTTTCTTTTTCCGTACCATAGATTAATTCTGGTGTAACCCAACGTCCTCAGCTAACAAATGTAGAGTGCCGTCAGTCTTCCATAAAATTCTTCATATCAGTTATTACTGCAGTTGGCTTTCGTTGTTATATTAAAATATTTTATAAAAAAGATTAGTTTTTTACATTAAGATAGCAGACAAAGATCCTGCCGACTTTAATTCTGTCATGATTTTTAAGACAGAATCAGATTAAAGTTAAAAAAGTGAAAAGACGACCTTTATTCTTTCATTTGTTCTGACACCGAGAGCAGGGAGGAAAAAGCACGCCATGGTGGTGGTTTCAAGTGGATAACAGTTGAAAAACATATGGTAAGTATCGCTGTTTTGAAAAGGGTGCTTGTGCAAGTTAATGCTGACATATGTTTACTATTAAATCTAACGATCTGGAATTAGACATGTTTATTGGCTAGGCCATATGTTCGGAAGAAATAAATGGGTGATTAGTTTGATACTTGAAGCTGGGAGCTGAGAAAGATGAGTCAAGTGCTAGATAGGGAATTTAATTTTTAATCTAATTTAATTATCCTTACATATATATATTAAACATATATAATTATTAAAAAATAAAGCAAAAATTTTGTTTAATTTGGTATAAATATTTCTTGACCAACTTACCACTTCCACCAGAATAACTATGTAATAAAATAATTTATTTATAAAAAGTCTATATATAATACATTTTGAACTTCAAAATTTGGTCATCTTAAAATATTGAAGCAGCCATTCATTTTGAAATGACATTTTTGATAGGAAGGAATAACATTTGCTCACTGTTCCTCTTAATCTTTTTTTTATTTCAATATATGTAAAATTTAGTGAGGATGTTTTTGATCTTATAATTTACTATTTTGTTGAATATTTTTTTACATTTTTAAAATTGTTTCACATGTATAAAATTTCAATCAATATTCAATAACTTGATATTCTATCTTTGCATACTTTTTATGTGGAGGCTTTAATAAGATATAACATACTCGTATCAGTCTCCAAAATTCCATACCACAACACATTTACAACAGGAAGCTGTCATTTTTAGAATTTAAGTGGACTGAAATGTTATACTGCTTTGTATTCAATTTCTTTTATTGAATTTAAACAAATATGAATGCAGTTTTTAAATTCATTTTTTAAAATACGACTATCATTTCATCTCTAAAACACTGGGATAATATTTCTGAAATTTTTAAAACATTTTAATAAATTGTGAACGATTCGGGATTAATTAAAATTTTAAAATTTATTTCTAAAGCTGTCTAAAATTTCAGTTTTTAGATAATTTTCATAGCCATCTACACTACTAAAATCCGAAGGTAAACAAACGTATCTATCTTTTCATCTATGCGACCCACTTTTCTCACGAACCACACGACGCAGAAACTCGCCAAAGGTACCAAAATTTCGGGAATGATCCGAGAAATCCGTTTTGATCTTTTATATTCCGATATTCCAATTAATTAAAAAGATATTAATTAAAAACCTTAAAAGAAATAAACAGTACCATTTTTGACCGCCAAGGGAAAATTCGGAACTTCCTTTTTTTTCAGACGTTTTTAAAACGCGATCCAATTTTTTTCATGAAACTCACACAAAAAATAATTACAGATTCAGAAAGGTCATTTATTTCGCCACGATCTGCTATAATTTATTTTGCAAAATAATTATATATTGTATTTTTTACGATTTTTTTAAAATGAGTTGAAATCGATATCTTTTTCATGCATTTCTCTTTTAGACTCAGTTATTTAAAAAATTTAATGTTAAAAACTGCTTTTTTTTTTACGATTTTTCAAAAAATACTCAAAATTTTATTTCAATACTTAATAACTTCTTTATTTATAAAAATAATCTCACGAAACTTTTTTCCGTGTGTAGAACAATATTATACGTAATCTGTACAAAGATTGATAAAATATATTAAAAATTACCTTTTTTTTAAAAAAAATGTGTTTTTCGTTTTTTTCCCCTTTTGCGAGATATATGTAAACATTACTTATTTTAAAGTTTTTTTGTTTATAATCTACCGTTGTTTGCAATCGATGATCAATATGAAGTTTGAAAGCATTAACTTAAAAATGAAGCCCCCCAAAATTTTTTACTTTAATAAATAACGAAATGAGAAATTGAAAAATCTTTCTTTATTTTAAAGGAATTTTTACTGCTCTTTCCCGAAGGAACTGACAGCGTGGTTGTTTAACCCGCTGCTTTATAAACGCTAGTTTCAGGGTTCAAAACTGAAGAGGAAGAGATATTCAATTTCGCATTACGCTACTTCTTAAAGTTTAAAATTTTTTTAGTGGAATGAAAAAGGTAAAAATTAAAATAAGATATCAAAATGTTTTTATCAGATCGGATTTTTTTTTAATGTTTTTTTCTGAAAATGTATATATATATATAGGCTTCCCTCCATACTGTTTTTTTTTTCAATCTTATATATATTTATATGTTTAATCAAACATTCAGAAAAAAGCAATCTTTTTCAATAGCTATCTGTAAATTTTTCTTTTATTTATTACTTATAGAAATTTGATTTTAATAAATATATATATATATATGTTTTTAAAAGGATTATTTCTATTATTTCATTACTAAATGAGTTCTTTGTTAATTAAAAAGTACGTCGTCTATTATTTTGGATCAAAATACATTTTAGAGACATTTTAAGACTGTATGTAAAGATTGTTTGATTCATGAAAATATCTGAAATCTATTTTAATATTTTAGATTCTTGGAAACTAACTATTATCAAAAAATGAGAGAGAGATGAACGCTTCTTGTTTTATTCTTAGCATCAGAATCGTTTTCTATTTATTGTGCTTCACATTAATAATTTTTTAATTCTAACGCAATATTTTTTTATAAGTCATACATCGAAATTTGAAGCTATATCTTATTTGTGAGAAGGAGGGAAGATAGAACAATAATTTTACACTAAAAAAACCGTGTTCGGGCTATAGAGAGGGGAAAGAAACCTGTCTTAAATCAAAAATAAGTCGAATGGAACAAATTTCGTAAAATAAAAATTTTTTGACACGAATTTAGAAATCACTCACATTGAGCGCATACAAACGCACACACAGAAATGTTGGTGTCATGAGGAAAAAAGAAAGCCCGAGCAATGCCGGGCTAAGCGGTGGAGGGGAGGGGGTGGAAGTTATTTTGAAATTGAGTATTAGAGAAGTTCTGATTTTGTGAAAGAAAGGGAAAATGTATGAAAGTAGTGATAGCTCATGCAACGCCGGGCCATGCAGTTAGTTTACTATTTAAAATTTCATGTATTATTGAATGTTCTATGTATGGAGAAATTATGCTCACAAAAGGGAAAAATTACTACCATAGTTTACTAAATGAAAGTGGCAAAATATTTGCTTGTGTAACTCAGTAACATTAAATTAGGGACATGAAAACTGAAAATGGGTAGTATTGGATTACTCCAACATTTCACAGTCATTTCTATTAAAAACAGAAGTATTTAATTAAAAGAAACGTTTTGACTTTATAGTTGAAAGTAAATTTAATTTGTGTCGTACTTTTTTTCTTTCACTATTTTCCTTTTTTTCATACTTTTGATTTCTCTATTATGCCTCTATTCTTATTAATTTTCCTGATATTTTATTTGGAGAATTATTATGAAAGAGACGAAATTGATTCTATGTACAATATGATAAATGGCTCCTCCTAGACGGGGAAAAGAGAAGGAACCTTAGTCTCCATTCCCTAAATTCCAAATTTCTTTGTAAATCACCATGATTCACATAGGGGGCTATTTTACGAGAAAGAGAGACACTTTAAGACGAACGCGCCTTAATCTGCTTATTAGAAAAACCTGGGAACTGTTTTTCTCATTTATTTTTTTCTGATTTATCCCTTTTGGCTAGATATTTTTAATGATATATTGATTAGAAATGATGCACAAAGCAAAATGTTTTTAATGTAAATGGAAAAATAATTTTTTTGAATTTTTATAAAGTGGTTAATAACATAAAAACATAAATTGTGCTATTATGTGCTATTTTACTATGCTGTACATCAAACATCATTATTGTACTTTTATTAATTGTTTCGACGCAATTTGTTTGTGAGAAATTTAATTAAAATCTAATTGTGAGAAAAATATATATAAAAGAAAAATTATATCCACGTCATGCTTCTATTAGAAGTCTATTTTTATAACTAATCGAAGGTGTGTGAAGAAAACTTTATAGCGAGGTAAAAGATCGAAAAGCAAAATGGCCATAAAAGTAGAACACATATACATATACACTGCTGGACAATTGCTAAGAACGGATCACAAATTGCTATGTAGCATAACATTAAGGTAGACATGAGGCCTAGTAGGATAAAATATAGTTGCCACACTGTTCAGACATTAGAATAAAGAATGTTTATTGTTCTGGAAAGTACAAAAGCTGTGAAACATCTGAAAGAAAACAAAATGTTCATTTGATCTGCGTATGGAGAAATGGAAAAATGCATCTAAAGGTCAGCAGGCACCTTAAAGAAAGTTATCAGTACGGGATATGTCCACCGTGGAGTGTGATGCAACATTCCACACGTCGTACCATACTTTACACAACATTATCCAGCAGCTGTTGAGGCAATTTATCCCATTCCTCTGTGAATGCACGGATGAGGATGTTCTTGTTTGTCGGAGGATAGTTTCAACCATCAACTTGCCTCCCCAAAGCATCCCACACATTTTCAATGGGGTTTAGATCTGGAGAACGCGCTGGCCATACGAGACGTTGAATACCCTCGCTGTCTAGACAATCCTGAACAGCGAGTGTTCGATAAAATGTTGCGTTGTCGTCCATAAAAACAAATTTATCACCAACAGCACCACGGAAAAGACGAACATGAGGAAGTAGAACTTCATCAATGTATCGTTGGCCCGTCATAGTCCCATTCGCAACCACATGTAGGCACGTGCGGCCATTGATCATGATGCCGGCCCACACCATGATACTGCATGTCGGATATCGGTCCTTTTCCTGGATATTTTCTGGACGATAAGCAGTACCACTCTCGCGCCAGATCAGTTGGCGTCTACAATCCGATGACAGACTGAACCTACTCTCATCTGAGAATAGTACGCATGCCCAGTCCTCTTCAGTCCAATTGTGATGCTCACGACACCATTGCAAACGGGCAGTATGGTGCTGTCTGGTCAATGGGACACACACAACAGGTCTGCGTGCGTATAGTCCTTCTCCCCTCAAACGTCTGGCAACAGTTTTTCGGGAGATCTGCTTTCCTGAGGCAGCAAGAAACTGATTTGCCTCCTGCTGAGCTGTGGTGAGTCTGTTCCTTTTTGCTGATAGGACGATATATCTGTCTTCTGCAGGCGTCGTACTTCTAACACGACCTCCCCCGTGCCGTCTACTACACATTCCAGTAGTTTTAAATGATTTCCACAGTCGTGAAACAACGCTGTGAGCGATGTCGAACTCCCTGGCAACATCTGTTATTTTTCGCCCTTCTTCGATCTTTCGAATAATTCGGCCACGCATAAAATCATCTATGTGATGTCGGGAAGACATGCCAAAAATTTTAAGTTCGTCTATTAAATCTTTCCTGTAAAACTTTGACTTGAAACAACAACTGTCCACACGCGTCAAAACCTTTAAAGCTCTTATGAACGCTGTCACGTGATGAACAGACATGGGGAAAAAATTGCATACTCATACTTCTTACTAATATCCCGCACTTACTCTAATTTTCCACATTTTGCTTCCTTTCATTTTGTGGTTGCTATGGATGATAGTGTTATCCGTCCTTAGCAATTGTCCAGCAGTGTATATATATGTATTTTACATTTTCTAAAAGATATGAATATTTTCCGCTTACTTTTTTGCTGGTTATCTTTTAGGTTACTTGTATATAAAATGAATGCCTTAAAATCCTTAATTTACACAGTAATAATCATTAGTAATCACATTGTTTTTAATTTTTTAAAATTTTTTTTCCCAAAAAATATCAATTTTTTAAAAACACGTAAGAAGGTATAGTACCTTTATACATTCTAAGAATCAATTTTTGAAAAATATTTTAAAAAATTAATACAGAATGCTTGAACCGTTTTAAAGTAAACCACATCAATACCCAACAGCAATTACGCTCTCTGCAATAAAAAATATAGATGTGAACAGAAACTTTGCTATAAAAAAAGTAAACAAATAGAATTTTTGTTAATTTCTGATTGAATTTCGTTGGTTGGTCATTTCTTTTTTATTAATATCGCACTTGGAAGCTACGTGAGAGGTAGAGTGGTGAAGAACCTCGTAATTTTAAATCACGGCCAAGAGATGAGGATTACATCCGATTTGACATTTTATTCTACAGACTGTTCGGATAGGAAATGCACTATCTATTAATTATTTTTTATTTGATACAGAATTTTATAACGTTATTATCGTTCAACAAATCATGAAAAGATGTTCCGCATCTTCCTACTTTGGTGCACTGCAAAGATGCGAGGCATATCATGAGAGAAAAATTTTTCAAACAAAAAACCTCAAGATAAATACACTTTACTAGTAGTTAAATTTAAGGACGCTTGTACTTTTATATGGTTAAAATTACTGGCTATAAAATATTTATAGCCAGTAAAAAAAAATCCAGTGTTTAAAATTTCTTGCTTAAAATTAGAAAACGTCCTTAAAGTGTATTAATTTTAATATAAAATTACTTTTTTAAAGTTGAAAATACAGAGTAATTCTGAACAACGTTCCCCCCTTCCACACCCACCATGCTTTCCTAGCAGAATTCTTTTTGATGGGTAAGATATATGAAATAAATAAATGTTAATTTACAAAATAGGTGTGAATAATTACTTTTTATAATAATGGATAGTGTTAACGAATTTAAAATTTGTTTTATTTGGCTTATAAACAAAATTGAAAAATGAATCTCTGTATAACGAATTTTGCATAAAACGAACTTTATTCCGGGATTTAGAGACTTCGCTATACACAGAGAAACGAACGCATATGCTGTCGGTATTTGGTATATTTTTAAATTTATCTTCTATTTGTGTGTGTGTACTCTATCAATTACAGTATTAAAAAATAACATGTAAATTCTTCTGTAGGGTTTCTTCTAACTTCAACTTGGCCGAGGTAGCCTAGTGGTCAACGTGACGGACTCGTAGCTGGCGTATCACAAGTTCCACTGAAGGCCCGCCGTGTAGAGGGGCCGAATCATAAAAAACTGTCGGGTCTGTGAAACGTCCTCCTGTTGGTGTGGTGTGAGAATTAGAAGGAGCTGCCAGCTCAGGTGGCATCCTCGTCAGTTGACCTTGGTTCAAAATTACGAGGATCGTCGCCAAAACCCCTCGAGTTGCTGAATAGGGCTACGTTCCCTCATTCTGACTTCATTGTCTGCTATTTCGGAATAATAAAAAAAAAAAAATTCGAAAATTTTTGTTTTTCAGGAAAATATGCTTAAATATTCGAACTATATTCTAGCTTTTTTGCTTTGTCTTAAAGTGCATTAAATGTTGTGTTCTTAAATTTTTGGATTAAAGTTTAAATTTTCTTGAGTAAATTAAAAGCCGAGTCAAGGACAACAGTTTCTACTTCAAATAGTTTAAATAGTTTTGGCAAAAAAATGAAAAGAAATGACATTTTCAAAATATTTTTCTATTATGGAAAATGCTTCTATATAATTTTTTTTCTATATGTATAATTAGGACATCTGAACAGATCCTAAACTAGGATTTTTAAAACATTCACATTATTTTCAGAGTTATTATTAATTGAAATAAAAGCCGGAGTATTTTTTATAAAAAAAAATCTCTACTTTGATGCGATAAAGAATGAATATATGTCCACTTCTTAATTATATATTTCTAAAGAGTCCATTTTAGGTGGGAATCCTTATTAGTTCCGCAAATCAAATAATAAAAACACGAGCCAGATTGGACTGTCCATTCTGCTGTTCTGAACATTATGCATTGTGTCAAAGCGACCAAACTGCATTTTCAAAAAGCTTTCTAGGAAGACCACACCTCTATGCCAATACTATTGAACCACTTTGAGACTAGATGTCTCCAATAAATTTCAAAAGTAAATTAGCCCCTTTTCAGAGGACAAGGCATTCAGAGTCTCTGTCTCGGCTTTTTTTCTCGGCCTTTCCCACTCCTAAATCAGGGATCAGTTGCACATAATTGCTTATTTCACAGCCAAATCATGAAAAGCGGCGTACTTTAAGGTTATTCTGAATTAACATCCCTAATAGAATTACTAGCTATTATAACTCATTTGAAATTATCCAATTAATATTATACGCATATTGCTGCAATGAATATAAAATCATTTTGCTGAAAAAATGTTTTTTTTTTCATTTTTCTTCTTTTTAAACATAGAAACGCACAATTTATAAAGGTCTATATTTAGTTTTTGTAAATGTTAAGATTTGGGTACATAGCGATCTCAATAAGGAAATTTTTAAATAAAAAATTTGTTACACAAATCTCTTTATACTGCACAAACCATTGTCTTTTTGCAAATGGTTTTGGATCATACCTACTGTATTAAAAAATGTTGTGTAACTAATATTGTCGACAGTTTTAAAAAAAGCAGACAATCGATTAAGTGCTTTGAAAAATAAATAAAATATTAACTTAAATCACATTTCCCATCATGTAAATACTACTTACCAATTAATTACATTACCCAATCTCTAATGCAGTAGAAAGTCTTTCACAACCGTCATGCAATTAAAATGTATGTCACCACAGCTGAAAATCCCATCTAGCACTTTTTGAGATCAAAAAGTTGTGGCGTCTTACGCGTCTTTTCTTTAACAAGTCCTTTGGGTTCTTTGGGCCAGAGTTAATGGCAACTCTTTTCCAACCAAAATCCAAGAAACGAGAAGTGAAGAGATGCAAATAATATAGGATAAATATAGGATCTTAAAGTAAGCGTGATGGCAATGTAATGGTAATGTAAAGGATTGTTAGACAATTGACGTGCGTTGTGGCAGTGGATGATTATTGAAGTTCGTCGTTCAAGATTTAAGTTCTACGTGTCGTGGATAAACATATTGGTGATCGATTAGAAGCTGCATACCACTGTAGATAAAGACAAGTTTATTACAGAATAATATAAGGTAGGATTGATTACTTACTATAATTATATTTGAAGATTAGGCGGTTCAATTATTGATATAGGTCTGTATTATATTGTGTGTTGCGCATTGAGTCATCGTAGATTCTCTCATTTATTAATACGATTCTATTCGTTCAAAGTTTAAGTTGAATATCTTAATAAAGTCATATTAAGATAATGTTTGATTCTAGTTCTTACGATACCCCTACACCTCTAGCTCACGCTGATGCTTCGAGGGATGTCCTTCCAAGGGGAGGTACATCACAAGGTGTTGCCATCCCTCCAGTAACCTTGGTGTAATGAGGTAAAAGAAAGTCTACAATGCAGTTGGACCTCCATTTTACGAACCTCTTTCTTGTGAATTTCTTTATTTAGTTAACTTTCTCCTGTAGCCAAAAATATTTTACGATTTTCGTCGTAAAATAACCTCCAAATAGTGAATTGTAATTTCAATTGAACGAAATTAATTCTTGTGATTCAATTTATTTTAATTCATTTATTCAATTTATTCAAATATTTTTTATCATATGATGAAATGATTATTGAGTTTTAGTGATGATGGTCCACCAGTCGATCGTGATCGACTTAATGCCCAACCGGATTTAGGTTACTTCTTTTAATTTTTGTTAGAAACGGGCGGCATTTTACCTCTTTGCCCGGGGCGGCGAAACTGATAGCGCCGGCCCTGATACCAATAGTTTTAAAACATTTAATCTACATTTTTAACAATGCATAATTGAATAACTATTGTTGGAGGGAAAATATAGAAACCTTTTAAGCAATGAAAAGTAACTGACAAATAGCTAAATAAACTGTGTAATCTGTTTCTGTGTACATATTTAATTTCATGTATGTAATCATATATGTATGGGTTTAACAAAAAATATTTTTGTCAACTTATTTTATGGTAATTTTTCATGCTGTTATGCAGGCAACAAACTTTTGTTTATTAATTTGATACCAATAAAGTTTTAAAACATATTTAACTACTTTTGAGGGAAAAAATTCTAAAAATTTAAGGAAAGAAAAGTGGCAGACAAACAGCTAAATAAACTGTGTAATTTATTTTTAAGTATATATTTATTTTCCTGTATATATCTATAATTATACAAGTGTAGATTTTTCTACAAATATATTTGAAATTTATTTAATACTACTTGATGTGCGATACCAATTAAGTTACTGCTTTTAAATTTGTATGTCATTTTTTGTTTTGAAAACTATTTCTAATTTTATTTTCCCCTTTGTAACTATTCTGAAAAAAAAATAAGATAAATTTTAAAATTAAGAAATAATCATAGTTATGTAAAAAAAAAATATACGAATACAAGAGGCTCTTATAATTTGCTGCAATGTAATGTGTTTATGTTCAACGCAGTGCGTTCGTAGTTAATACATGGATAATCATATACTTGCAATTATTATTTAAATAGGAAAACTAATATTTACTCATGTTTTATGTACATGAAATACAAATTAATGATTAATTTACTAATTTTTTTTTAATCTCCTGTAAAAAAAAAGTGTATAATTAGTTTAATAACAAAAAGTATTCAAAAAAATGCATCAAGGAAATTCCGTAGACAATGGACGATCTCTCCCTACTAGTAGGGACGTCATAAATCAGTGGCCAGGCCTTGTACCTAGGAGGTGCTGCTTAAGCGTGCGCAATTTGATTTGACCAATGAGAGCGCATGATGGTGTACAGCTCTAGTAGCCATCAAGCACACGAGCACTTGACTAAATTCGCAATCGGTTTGTAAAATATATCCCTTAATTGCAAGAATCTATATTAGAGCAGAGAAAATAAACTGCTTAACTACACACTAATCCTAAGACCAGTTTTAACCAATATGCCGCGCCAATCTGGGCACATGCAGCTAAAATTCCTATTAATCAAATTGAAGTTTCTCAAAGCATCATTCTCCGACCAATATTAAAAGCTCGATGGTTCATGAGGAATAAGGACCTCAGATCCGCCAGCTAACTGATGTCTATCAGACAATTTATCAAAAAGTTAGCAACTAACTTCTTTCAAAAAATTGATATTTGTAATAATCCTTCGATCTTGGATATTAAAAAATATATTCCTGATCCCCTAATTTTAACAGACCCAATAATATTCTTTCTCGGATCCTCTCTTCATTTAAAGTTCTTAATTAAATTCATTTCACTTTTCTCACCCAACTTAAAGCTGACTTTAACTCCCTTCCCGATCCTTCGTAGCCTAATGGTTATAGTAGCTGACTTGAAATGAATCGCCCCAGGTTCGATTGCCAGGAACTCGTTCTTTTCAAATTTACTTTAAATCACTTTAATTTTCCCTGGAAAATTATTTACCCAGATCAAATTTAAATTTACACGTTCTTTCCTATTTTTAAAAATGTATTTTATTTTTTATTAGCTTTTAAAAAATATGTTTTTCTTATTTCAAAACATTCAATGTTTCTCTCATTTCTACAACAACTGAGTTCTAAGCTGCATTCCCATTGTTCAGGTCTCACCTCGCCCACCCACTGATAAAAATTTGTTTTCATTCTCAGTGCTTGCACCATTTTTGAAGATATTTTTCTAGCACTTAAAGCATTTTAGTAGTTTTAGTTTTTGATGTGTAACAACGTTCCTCTCGGTTGCTGGATATATGTGGGAGTAATTTCGTGAAAAGGGACGGATGCGACGTAAGCGCGCACTACTTGATTTGATCAATGAGAGTGCCGGACTGTGTCTTTTCGCTACCCTCGCATGGAGGTCCATCTCTAGTAGCCATCAAGCGCTTGACTCTAAATCCGTTAGCCATGATATTGGGGGACATAAGGGCGGCAGAATGCTTATTTGAAAACGGACAAACAGTGATTTCGGTGGTCGCATACATTTCTTGAAATCAAACGGTACAATAAATTAAAGATTTCCTGCGTTTTGTACTTTTACCATATAACGAAGGTGGTTCTGCTCTTTTAAAAAAAATTATCGCTCGCTTCCCCTGATTTTAAGTGGTGATTTTAACTTTAACTTCAATTTGCCAAAAGCTCAGCCGTTCATAGCTTTTATAAATGATGAACTCAAGCTCGAAATGAACACAAATCAAAATGTTTCGACTGCTAACAGTGGTACTGTTATTGACGCTGTTTCTGAACGGTTTTTAAATACTTTGAAATCACAAGTATATGTGTCATATTTTAGTTATCTTAAGTCTATTGTCTCCGTTCTTCCCCTAATTGAACAAGAATAATCATTTTTGATAAAATATTGTATTTTTTTACTCCTTTATTTATATATATAACTAAATACAATTTTCATTTAAGATAAAATTATTCTATAGAAAATTATTTCCAGTCATACCCGATTCATATTTTTTTCAGGAAAAAAGTTAATATTGCGTATTTACCACGATAACATGTTAGATGTTACACATCATATGCGACAACTGTAAGACTCGTTTCTTTTTTTTTTAATCAAATCTCTTTTTTCACTTACAAGTATTATGTATATATTAGCTGCATGGCTCGGCGTTGCACGGGCTTTCTCTACTTTTATAAATTTTCCCTTTCCTTCATAAAATCAGCACTTCTAATACTGTTTTTCAAATTGACTTCCCTCCTCCGCTTAGAACGGCGTTGTTCGGGCTTTTACCGAGTGTATAACTTAAAATTCCCTGTTTCGAAATTTCTTCTCTTTGTCAGACAGGTTTATCCCCCGGCGTTGCACGAACATTTTTAAATGCATAACTTATTGTCATGGAAATTCCCCATCCCCTCTTGCTATCAACCGTTCCTGGTATGTGTGTGTGATTTCTATATTAACGTCATTACAAAATTTTCGTGGTAATTTCCCACAGTTAATTATTACTGCTCTTTTAAAATTTTCGCTACCGTTGAAGTCCTGTTGTTAAATCTGTCGAGAGTTTAAACGTCCTAGCGTTGGTGTCGTATGGTAGTTAAGAGAGATGGGTTCCAACTGAAGTCTTATCCTCGTCACTTGACAGTGGTTCAAAATGTCGAGGTGCGTCGCCAAAACCTCTCGAGTAAGTGAACAGTGGGACTTTAATATTCACTCACTCACTTTACAACTTTTTAGGGCTCGAAAACGAAAATGTGCATTTTTAAAAATAATTGTATGTTGAAAAAAGTAGAAATTTTAATTAAAAAAATTCACAGCTAAATTAATTGTTGAATTAAAATTGTGAGTATGTTTTGAAATGTTCGATACACGGGGGGAAAGTTTGATGCAATTATTTTTATAAATGAAGAAAAGTTATAAAAACTTTGAGAATTTGATAAGTAGTTATTAAATATTTAAAATTTGGGTATTTTTTAAAAATTCGTAAAAAAAAAGTTTTCAGCATTTTATTTTTTAAACTCTAAAAAATAAAAGTATAATTTTAAAAGATCAAAGTATGAGTTTTTTTAAAAATGATTTTCATATAAACGCATCGATGTTGATTCATTTTAGAGAAAATCGTAAAATATGTAAAGTATCGTTGTTTTGTGGGGAAAAAAGATGCTGTTCGTGAGACGAAATAAATTATCTTTCCAATTACAAAATTGTTGGCGAAGTTATTAAATCAACGAAAAAAAATTTGAGTATTTTTTAAAAAATCATAAAAGTTAAGCAATGATGTTGTTTCGAACCCTGGTACAAACGTTTCGAGTGCTCTAAACGACCGCTCCACGAAATCTTCGGAAAAAAAGAAATAAAAGACCTTTAAAATAAAAGGAAAAGATATTCTATTTCGCCAAATCTGGTGATATTCAATATTTATATAATAGGCGCATTTTCTTTTCTAGTGTAACCTTTCGTTAGACGTGACGGGCAAAGAGCAAAAGAGTTGTTTGGCGCCAAACCCTTGGCTATTGTAAAATTTGCATTATTTGTTAATTTTTAATTTTTTTTCGGGCTTTATTTTTAAGTTAATGCCTTCAAACTTCATATATCGATTGCAAGCAACGGTAATTTTTAAGCAAAAAATGTAACAAATATAATGCTTAAATGTTTCTTGGTAAAAGGGAAAAAAACGAAAAACACAATTTTTTTAAAAAAAAAAACCGCTATTTTTAATTAATTTTTTCAATCTTTGTATAGATTACGGATAATATCGTTCTACACACGGAAAAAAAGTTTCGTGAAATTTTTTTGATAAATAAAGAAGTTATTAATTATTTAACTAAAATTTTGAGTATTTTTTGAAAAATCGTAAAAAAAAGTTTTGGATATTTTATTTTTTAAATGGCTGTTATTCTCTAAAGGAGAAAAGCATGAACTTTGGTAATGTAGAATATCATTCTATTAACGCGAAAGAAAATACAAACGGAATGATTTAGAAATCATTTTCATGAAAACGTATCGATTTTGACTTATTTTAGAAAAAATCGTAGAAAATATCATTATTTTCTAAAATGAACTATACCGTATCGTGGCGAAGTAAATGATCTTTCCGATTCTGTAATTATATTTTGTCTGAGTCACATAAAAGAAATTAGATCGTGTTTTAAATAACGTCTGGGATGGAAAAAAAAAAAAAGGTCGAAAACTTGGAACTTCGCCGCTCGGTTGAAAAAAATGGCCACAGTGGTAAAATAATTATGCGTTTTAAAATTTTTAATTAATATCTTTTTAACTAATTGCACAATATAGGAATATGTGTTGTTGTGGCTAATGTCACCTGTCTGACGTAGTCATAACGAGGCCTACGAAATTCATCATGGCAAGGGGCTAGAAGTACGCCTGTCGTTGGCCTAGGCCTTGAGCTCCATATGTTAGTACGTTTTAGCTCGGAGAAATTCAGCGAAGGAACGATAGATGACACCACCACCTATCTCTACCTCCACAATTTTGCCATGGGGCTAGATGGGAGGGAAATACACGCATAAGTTGGAATTTCATTAAAAAAACTCACACGTTATCCCCATTAATTAATAGAAGATCTAAATTAAGCAGATCTAATAAACTACTTATTTATTCCCTATTCCTAAGACCATTAATAGTATACGCCTCGCCAGTATGGGGGCATGCAGCTAAGACACACATAAAAAAGCTAGAAATTTTACAAAACATAACACTGCGGCAAATCCTATGTGCCGATTGGTACATGAGAAATGCCGCACTCAGAAAAGCTATAAATTTTAAAACCATCCGGCAGTTTATTCAAAAACTGTCGAAAAATTTCTTCGCAAAAATCGATAATTCTGACAACACCTCGATCCAAAAAATCGAGAGTACACGCCATCGAGAAACATTCACAGACCAAGAAACATCCTACTAAATTAACTCCTTAATATTTCTACCACACCCCGACACATCAAGCACAACTCTCTTTTTTATTAAATATAGCATCACTTTTTCAAAATTTATTCCAAATCATTCTATCATTATTCATCAAAATCCAAAAAATACTAACATACTCTCAAGCCAATAGGAGAGCTCCGATGACCGTACGGACACCGGCAGGCTCCGATCCCGAACACAGCGATGGTACCCCCTCCGGGAACCGAAGTCATTCCATTAGCGCAACACCCATTCAGAGAGCTCCCTCTCGCAACGCAAGAAAGGAGCGAGGCTCGCTGAACTTCACACCCACATAATATACCACGACTAGCTGCTACCCCATTGGTCAGGCAACCAACCAGCCCAAGGCCACTATTGGCCGACGGTTCCTGCAAGTAAAATCCAAAAATAATTTTTTCCTAATATTCATGATTACTAAGTCCTCTCTTATTAATTTACTGCACTTCTTAATTAAAATTCTCTAATTTTATTTATTTACTTCAAAACTATATATTTAAAATGGGCATTTTATCTAGTTATCTCAAGTTTTAAATGTCAGATAGGAGATAAGAGCCCTGACGGGCTAAGTGCTCAGCAAAAACAACCCCAGCAACCTAGCTGGTGTGGTACCTAACTACCGACCTTTATTATTTTACTCATTGCTTTGAGACGACGGGAAACAGTGCTCTGGTCAACATTCAATTATTCTGCAAGATGTTCTTGCATTTGGCCATCATCATTATTGAGTAATGCTTGCAGTTCAGCATCTTCAAAAAATTTTGATGGTCTGCGAAGCTCCTCGTTTCTCACATCGAAATCACCATTTTGAAACTTTTCAAACCACATGCAGCACTGCGCACGGCTCAGAACATTGCCACCGTGTGCTTTTACAAGCATTTGAAGCGATTCGGCAGCATTGTTCTTCAGATGGTAACAAAAAATTAATGCTGTCCGCAAATCGTGGTCGGAAGGCATAAAATTCGACATTTTCAACACAGTAAAAAAATACAATGCACGCTGAAACTCGTCCAAATGTAAACTAAACATGAGTATCAAAGGTCAAACTATAAAAAAATCCCGTGTCACGGTTTCGTATTGTTTGCATATATACGTGGCGACATCTGTTAGCTATCGTCTCATTTGATATGCATACACCTGGTATATTAAGGACTTACGTAGGCATTAGAAAATCGTAAATAGCTCATAATAAATTGCACATCAAATAAATTCCAATGGAATTCAAAACACTTACTGAGTATTAATGCATGTGAAGTCACATTTTCACAGACACAGTATACATAAAACACACACACAAGTAATATAAAAAAAATTTAAGTCAATTCCTACTTAGATCAACAAAGAAAATTTTTACTTTAGCTACTTTTTATAAATTATGCATGACAGAATCACAACATTAAATGGTAATTAATTTTTATTAATTATCATTAAAGTATTGTATTGTCATCCAAAACAATCGTGTGTATAAAATTTCAGTTCAACTGAATGCTTTAAAACGCGAAAAAAAAACTTTTCAAGTTTTAACACAAGTCGGTAAAAATGATGCCAACGTGGCTGTATTTGTAATTCTTTAAATAATTAGTTTTAATCAATTAATTTTTATTAATTATAATTAAATTATTGTATTGTCATCCAAAATAATCATGTATATAAAATTTCAGCTCAATTGAGCGCTTTAAAATGTCTTTTATTAATGATTGAAAATTCCACCAAAATAAATGTATAGAGAGTGTGACCTAACAGTAGGAATTGAATAAAAAGCTAGAAATGCTAAATTTCAGATAATTTGGTTTTCAACAATGAGTTGAGAAAATATTGCTTCTTATAAATTGCATATAACTTCGTTGAAATCATTGGTGTATTTAGAAAGAAACTGTAAAATATAAAAAATAGAGTAATTTCCTATTAAAAAAAATTTTTTTAATAGAAAATTACTCAATTCTTTATATTTTAAAGTTTCTTTCTCAATTCAGCATTATTTTGCATATTTATAAAAAAATAAACTTACATATTTTTAAGTGTGTTTTGAACAAAGATACACGCGGACACACCAATAAAAATTTAAATGACGAATTACTTTAATTTTGACGCTGGATTACAATGTAAAGTCGAACGTTAAGCACTCCTTTTAGAACATTCTCTGGAATACTTAAAAAAACCCAATTAAATATACCAAAGTTTAAAGTCATATTTGCATGGGTAATCAGAGAAAAGTACTGAGATTGAGATATGTTTCGAAATTCCATTGAAGTAAGAGGAAGATTCTATAAAACATTGTAATTCAGGCAGTAATCTTATCATTGCTGAAGATTCTGCTCATACTGATTGGTGTAATGCTATATCGATGCAGAGAAACCAGCAACTGACAAACGTAATACGCAGCCTGTGAGGAGCAAAGGTAATCAGTCACGCCACAGACTCCAACTCACTTCTCTCTATATCCAAGGTGGGGAACCATTACCTATTTATCCATTTTTAAATTTATCCCTTTTAATTACAGTATAAGAGTTCTCAAAAGAGCTTAATTTTATTCACTTCCCAATCATTCTAGATCTAAATTGGAACTTAAATTAAAAAGCACGAGAGCAATTAATTACTATTTAGAAGAACTTCGAATTTATTTAAAAAAATCTCTTCCAAATTGAAATTAATCCAGCAATGAAGATATTGCAATATACATTGGACAACTCAACAAAAATTTCTCTGAAGCTTTCGTTCAGGTTTCAAAACTAAAATTTAAAAAAAACCACCTACAATAGTCACATCAGAAATTTAACTCAAAATTCGTCAACAAAATCCTGTGTAGAAAATATGACAAAGAAATTGGAATCTTTGTTTCTATTCAGAATCACACATTCTCTCAGTCAAAATATTCTAAAAAGTCATAAAAAAAACACCTCTCCTGCATAAGTGAGAGAAACCTTTTTTGGGGGGGAGAGGCTTTATTGTCTAACAACACTTTTAGGAGAAAATCCTCTTACCTAGCCTTTCTCACTGTTCTTACACTTTGGGGGAGGGAGAACAGCAGTTGGAGAAACAATCTACACATGCAACATTTATGGTTGTACTGTCCACTGGTAACAGAATATCTGCCATTATTCTATGCAGAAATTTACACAAGACTGGACTGTAACAATCAGACTTTTCCTCTATCCGTCCAAACCAGAGAGGGACAATTAAAGCATTGTTGACAACATGTGAATCCACCTCTGTCTACACCATGGTCTGGACAGGGAGATTTCACTTCAAACTCCCATCTATAGAGGTTCTGTGATGACTGCCCATTATCAGAATGAAATTCCAAAGCCATTGGGAGGTTACATGTAGTTGGTTCTGATATTGTTAAAAAAAATAATAATGCTTGTGTTTGTAAAATGGACATCGTGGGCAACCAGCTGAAAAGAAGGTATTGCAAGCATGAAATGGCCATTGTTTTCCCTTTACCTTAATCTCACTAACATTCTTTGAGTGACCATCTGCAGTTCTCTGGCTTTGTAATGGTTGATTACCTCACGCAAAGCATTGTCACATGTAAATCTTTTCTCATTTAATTGCTCTGTACTTAGCTTTTGAAATTCAGCATAGTTTCAAAAAAAAAAAAGACTTACCTAAACAAGTCTTAAAAAGGCACATTTTTGGAAGGTAAGTGACAAACACAGTTTCTTATTCAATAAACAATGATCTCCTACAGTAAAAGTACATTAAAATAATAGAACTATTTTCGACTGTTTAAAAGGGAAGAAATTAACCAATTGAAATTTAATCATCAGTATTACAAGACTTCACCCATTAAATAGTCCCAAAATGACATTTGATGTTGAATGCGATGGAAAGAAATCTCTCTCAGTCAGGTACGTTTGAAGAAGCTTTATTTTCTGTGTTTTTACTCAGTTACAAAAAATACATCCGGCGGCTCTCGCGCGCCCTCTTACGGTGAAAAATAAGAAGGCGTTACAACATGCCGCCCACCTTGAAATATTATTTCAATATAAATGTGAACAATATAAAGTTACATAAATGAAAATTTAAAATTTAAGAAAACATTCACAACAATGTAGTATATGCATATTTAAATGAGCTACAAATAATAAAATATGGATTTAAATCGGTAGAAGACTTAATTTTGTTATATTTCTTTTAAATATTGCGTCTGATGTTTTGACATTGACAACCCTGACTTTATTGTCTAAACCAGGATACAATTGAACAATTCTACCCATTTTCCATCTAGTAGGGGATAAATTGTCATCTTTTATAAGGCACAAGTCATTCACTTGAAAATTTTTAGTTGGCAGAAGCCATTTTGGCCTTTGTTGCAATCGAGTTAAATACTCCTTGTGCCAACGTTTTCAAAACTGTTGAACTAGTTTTTGAATTTGTTGCCATCTAGTTAGATAGGAATTATTTGAGTCAATATAATTGGGTTTAGGAATACTTGTCAATGGCCTTCCAATAATGAAATGACCAGGCGTTAAGGCTGATAGGTCATTTGGGTCATTAGATATGGGCATTAATGGTCTGGAATTAAGACAAGCCTCTATTTGAGTTAGAAATGTTTCAAATTCTTCGTATGTTAATTTCGTTTCTCCAACAACGCGTTTTAAGTGATACTTAGTTGACTTTATTCCTGTGTTTCCCAGAGACCACTCATGTGTGGTGCACCTGGAACTTTTTGATGCCATTTAATACCATTATCAGTTAAAAATTTACTAACATTTTGATTATAATTGTCTGATTTTGCAAGCTTTTCAAATTCCATGAGTTTGCGTTTTGCGCCAACAAAGTTGGAACAGCAATCATTGTATATGTCGCTGCATTTTCCTCTGCGGGAAATAAACCTCTTCAGAGCTGCAATAAATGCATCTGCTGAAAGATCAGTCACTAGTTCTAGATGAATAGCTCTAGTAGTGAAACAAACAAACAGAGCTATGTATGCTTTAAAGGATTTGGAACATCTGCCTTTAATGGTTTTAATTTGAAAAGGACCAGCATAATCTACTCCACAGCGCATAAAGGCAGGAGCAGGAGAAATGCGTGAAGATGGCAAATCGCTCATCATTTGATTAGTGATGGAAGCTCTTACTTTGCAACATTTTACACATTTTCTGATTAAGTGTCTGATGACATCTCTAGCACCTATTATCCAATATTGTTCTTGAATACAAGATTGCACAAGTTGTGTACCAGCATGCAAGAGAATTTCATGATAATGTCTAACAATGAGATCTGTTAGAATATGCCTTTTTGGCAGTAAGATGGGATGTTTGTGGCCGTGTGCGAGATTTGCATGTCGCAAACGACCTCCCACCCTGAGAATATTTGAACAATCTAAAAATGGATTTAGAGATAAAATTTTGCTTCTGCAAGATAGTGATTGATTTCCTTTTAAAGCATTGATCTCATTGTTAAACTCAACAATTTGCACTGATTTAATTAATATATACATAGCATTAGTTAGTTCACTAGTTTTTAAAAGTCCAATTATTTTATCATTTGAATTTCTACAATTGTTAATAAATCTTAAACAATATGTTATTACGCGTTTAAGTTTAGAAAGAGAAGAGAATTTATGAAGTAAATCATTAACATCAGGCAAGTGATTTGGTACAATAGTTGATTTTAATGCACAATACCTTTCTTCTGGCGCAGCGTCATTCAGTGAAGGAACAGAAGAGTCTGTCTGAATAGGAAAAGTTTCATGTAAAAACTTGGGACCACACAACCATATTGAAGTGAGTAAAGTTGAAGATGATACACCACGGGTTGCAAGATCTGCAGGACTTGCACTTCTACTGATATGATGCCATTGGGTAGCAGAAGACAACGTCTGGATTTTCGCCACCCTGTTGGCTACGAAGGTCTTCCCTCGGCTGGCATGGGATCCAACCCAAGCAAGTACGATAGTAGAATCCGTATAAAATTGGGTTTGTGATGTAGGGTAATTCAGAGCTTTACAAGTAAAGTCCATCAGTTTAACTAACAGAAGAGCTCCACACAATTCTAGTCGAGGAAGTGAGACAGGTTTCAGCGGAGCAACTCTTGTCTTGGCTATTATTAGTTGAACGTTGATTTTTTCTGTATCTGAAACAGAGCGACAGTAAATTGCAGCTGCATAAGCCTTTTCGGAAGCATCACTGAAGCCAAATAGATGAAATTGGTTGTCTGAATCGACGAACAAGAATCGTGGAATTTTGATGTCTTTGACCAATTGCACATCCTTAGCAAGTTGTTCCCATTCAAGTGTAATGTCTGGATGAACCCTTTCGTCCCACTGCAACTGTTGTTTCCACAATCTTTGCATGATTGTTTTATACTGGATTGTGATGGGCGACAGCCATTCAAGTGGATCGAAAGTCTTAGCAATTGTAGAAAGTAATGTTCTTTTGGTTAAGGGGCCTTCAAAAGATAAAGGAGGGATTTTGAAGTAAAATACATCTGAAGCTGGATGCCACATAATACCTAATGTTTTTACTGTATCATCATTGTCTATATTCAAAGAAGCATTAGATAGACGCATATCTGAATCGATTGAATTTAAGAGTTCGTTGCAATTAGAAGCCCATTTTCTCAAAACAAGTCCGACACCGGACAATATTTGAGTCAATTGGTTTTGTAGTTCCAATGCTTCAGAGAGTGAATTGGCTCCGGACATCAAATCATCAACGTAGAAGTCATTGAGAGCTGCTTTAGAAGCAAGAGGAAAATTATTTGCTTCGTTTAATGCCAACTGCTGTAAGCACTTTATTGCAAGGTACGGCGCTGATGCAGTTCCATAAGCTATTCTTGTCAACCTTAAGTCTTGAATTGGCTCAAAAGGTGAATTACGCCAAACTATTCTCTGAAAATCCGAATCTTGTAGTGTTATTTGCCTATACATTTTTTCTATGTCTGCTGTAATGGCTATTTTGTGCGTCCTAAAGCGAAGGAGTAATGTTGTTAAGTCAGTCTGTAGCTGTGGACCAACCATTAATTTATCGTTGAGAGAAATCCCACTTGAGGACTTTGCAGATCCGTCAAACACCACGCGAAATTCATCTCCATTTTTATTGGGTACTGGGTGATGCGGGAGATAAAAACTGGAACTAGCTGGAACGTCAATCTCGTTTTCAGGGATTAACTCCACGTGACCAAGTTTCAAATAGTCGTTCATAAATTTGTGATATTGATCGGAAAGTGATTTGTTTTTACTAAATCGACGTTCAATTTGCTGTAGACGATGCACGGCAGTGTCTCTAGATGAACCAAATTCATCACTAGTCTCGGAATGGAAAATTGACTACGAACCTGCGTATTGAGTCACGAGTATGAGTTCTTTTGAAATGATTCTCGCAAGCAATTTCTTCATTCGTGAAAGGTTTTGTTTCACCGAGTTCCTCTAATTGCCAGAATTTATCGAGCTGAAACTCTACTGCATTGTAACTTGCATGATTTGAAATAATTCTTTGGCAAGAAAGTTTTGTTTTTCCAAGAACAACCCAACCGAAAATGGATTCCATTGCAGTTAAAGATTGTCCCTGAACGTTTAAATGTCTATTGAGCATGATTTCTCCAAATACGTCAGCACCTAACAAAATGTCTATTGGGCCTGGCTGGAGACAATTGACATCCGCTAATTTTAAATGCTTAAATGTATTCAAAGCAGACTCATCGACTTGAAATTGAGGAAGATCACAGGTGATTTTGGGTAAAATTAATGTATCTACAGTGTATAATACTTGTGTTTTTATAAAAAAGTGATGTTATTTCTAACTGAACTAAGCCTGCTACCCTTCCCACCTTTCGCGAACTTAAGCCGTCTACATTTATGTTTACGCTAGTACGTTCCTAAGTTGTAATAAATTTACACAACTCTCTCTAACAAATGAGCCTTGACTAGCTGAATCGATGAGTATTCTGCATTTTTGTAAAGCGCCATTAATGTCTTTAACATTAACAATTACAGTTGGCAATAAAACAGCATGAGAAGCAGATACTGTTACGTTATTGCTACTAATCGTGGAATCCTCCGTGTGTATATCGGATACCGTGTTGTGAATTAAATTTTTGTTGTTATTTGAAATTTTGCTATTATTTGGATTTTTTGAACATAATAAAGAATTATGTGATTTGGAACAGAATTTGCAAACACCTGCGCGACATTTGGAAATGCGATGCGTTTTATTTTCCTTGAGACAGTTAAAACACAATTTGTGTTTTTTAACAACATCCCATTTTTCTTTAATCGGAAGTTCTAAAAAACTATCGCACATGAATAATCCAAAATGTGCATGGCTATTGCAATGTACGAAAACATTCGACACTATTTGTGAAGAGTAAGAAAATTTTTTATTTGTGTTAGTCATTTTACTTCCACCCGCTTCGAAGAGAACAGATGTTTTCTTTCTGGCACTTGGCTCAAGACGCAATAGCGGTCGCTCTGCTTAAAACAAACGATTTAATTTCGGAGAAAGAGGGATTTTTTTTGTTTGTTTGTTCGAGAGTCCAAACGCGTAATGTTTCGGAGTTGAGTTTCCCCCTTAGGAAGAAAATTATGAGGGTGTCCCAATATTCTACGGGCTGCCTCAATGTTTGCAGGGTGTCAATGCACTTTTGGGTGGTGTCAATTAGCTTTCGCAATCCTGAAGCTGATTCTTGTTTTAAAATAGGCTGCGAAACTAATTTATTTAATGCCGCATTTTATAATTTCTGCTTCATTCTCATAGCGCTCAGTTAATGCATTCCACGCCTTTTTATAATTATCGTTTATGATTTGAATGGATTGTAATAAAGTGGCTGCTTCGCCCTTTACAGAGAGTTTAAGATACTGCAGTTTTTGACTATCACTTAAAGTACTATTATTCCCTACACTCGCTAGAAATAAATCGCGAAAAGAGATCCAGTCTATATAATTTGAAGTGAATACTGGCAATTCTATGCGAGGAAGTTTAATATTGTTTACATTAGTGTTAACAATGTTTTGGCATGCATTAGTATTATTATCATTAACAAGTTTTTTCATTTCCTCTTTTAAAATAATTTTTAGTGTATCTAATTTCGAAAATTAATCATGCATTTCCATTTCATAAACGTTAAAATCTTCATCTGCACAAGTGCTTAAAAAAGATTATCGTTTAAATTATTTATTTCAATATCTATTGAATTAACATCTATATTTCATAAATTTCAATAATGGATACAGAAGTTTCTTGATTTTGTAAATCATCTACTTTTGAAACTAAACGAGTTAGCTTACCTTTTAAGATTTTCTTTTGTTTAAGAATGGCGTCCATGTTGGATTGTTTGTGACCTTCCCAAACTCCAAGTTCAATGCTTGCAATGATTATTTAGTAAAGTCTGTTTTTGTGCTTGATTACTTCGACAAATGTCGCAGACCGCTTTTCACTTCATCAATTAAATGTTTTGACTTGAATGGTAGCTCGAGGGACCAAAAATGATTGCGATGGAAAGAAATCTCGGTCAGGTCCGTTTGAAGAAGCTTTATTTTCTGTGTTTTTACACAGTTACAAAAAATACATCCGGCGGCTCTCGCGCGCCCTCTTACGGTGAAAAATAAGAAGGCGTTACGACAGATGTAAAGTATTGTGCAACTAACTATTAATCTGAAGCTTTCCTACAAATTTCAATTTCTTTTTTGAAAACACCTTGTGATATAGCAAAGACATGAAAGAAAACAATATATCGATAATTAATTACAATATATAAACAATTAATAAACAACAAAAAAACCATTTTAATATAAGAACTAATGAATTACTGCAATAAAAAAAAAGACAACTTTAATACAAAAACCATTATGCATCATCTTGAAAGTGCAGTGAAAATTGTTTAACACAAAAATGAAGGGACTGAAATATTTTTTCATGTTAAAGAATATTGCAAAAAAATACAAAACTATATTCAACAAAATTAAGTTTATTACACAGTACATTTTATTTACATAGACATGTGCACATGCATGTAATTAATAAAAACCATTCAAACATTTATATAATTTGCTTTCTTTTTTTAATTATTATTGATAATGTCTCGTTAACAATACCAAAATCTTTTCAAATTTCTGTTATTCATCAACAGCTTTAAGAAGCTCAATCTTCCTTTTAAGAGAAATAGCAGTTTACTTTTCCTCCATGAGCTCTTTAACCATTGTGCTTGCAAAAAAAAATTCTTCTAAAATAGAAAAAATAATGCAAACCAAACTCACTGCTTTTTTACTCACACTGTGATGTACTTGTGATTGAATTTCAAAGCCAACTGATGACAAGTTTTTTGTGTGGTGTTTGTAGGAATGGAAGGTGAAAGTAGCTTAGATAAGGAAAACTGGCTTATGTCACAGGCTATTTCAAAGCCAAATTAGCCTCCTTTCTACAAATATGTGAAACCACATCTCTTTCATTTCTCACACCCCTCTTAATTTTAACCTGCACAGCAGGTGTTGGGAAATCTTTTTGTGTAAAGAGAAAAGAAATGAATGAAAATACATAGTAGTTTAATGGGACCATTATTTCATGTAAACCGATAATTTGTCTTTAGCATTTTCACGTTAAATGCACTTCACAGCATACCCTCTTTTTTTACTTAAGTTTTGAAGCAATTTTAAGAAATATTGATGAATCACAATATATACACTAATATTTAAAGTATTTAATTTAACAAATATCTAAACAACTTTTAGATTTGTTACTTAAAAAATTATTCATTTCTGTTTAATGTTATGTGATTATTACGTGCAACTTCAAAGTGTAATTAAAAATATATCAGTAAATCCCTTTTTTGTTTCCTAATTAAAAATATCTCATAATCAAATAAAAATATATTTCTTTTTGTAATCACCTAACTATAAGAAAACAACAATAATTGATAAAAAAATATATTAACATGTTTACTAAAATACAGAGTTAAATATCAAATGTATCAAAAAAGACTTTTGGGAAAACCCAAATGTTGCATATTTCACAAACATGAAACTTTTCCTTTATTTTAATTTCTGTGATTGTGCTTTAATTACCAGTTTCATATACCTCTAGTAGGACATTTTATAAAGTTTTTACCTAGGTATGAATATGTAAATGTACCTTTAAATCACCACTTACAGAGAAAGCCTTTTTGCATATTTCACAAATGTGAGGCTTTTCTACAGTATGAATACGTAACTGATGTTTTCTTAAAGTACCATTTTGAGCGAAAGACAAGTTGCACATTTCACAAGCATAAGGCTTTTCTTTGGTATGAATACGTAAATGTGCTTTTAAAGAGCCACTAACAGAAAAGCACTTATTGCACATTTCACAAACATAAGGTTTTTCCTTGGTGTGAGTACGTAAGTGTGCTTTTAAATGGCCACTTACAGTAAAGCACTTGTTGCATATTTCACAAGCATATGGTTTTTGCTTGGTATGAATACGTAAATGCGCTTTTAAAGAAGCCCTTTGAGAGAATGACTTGTGGCAAATTTCACACACATAAGGCTTTTCCTTGGTATGAATACGGAAATGTGCTTTTAAATTGCTAATTTCAAAAAAACCCTTGTTGCACATTTCACAAGCATAAGTTTTTCCTTGGTATGAATACGTAAATGTGCTTTTACAGAACCACTTTGAGAGAAAGACTTGTTGCATATTTTACAAACATAAGGCTTTTCCTTGGTATGAATACGAAAATGTACTTTTAAATTACCAATTTCAGAAAAACCCTTCTTGCATACTTCACAAACATGAGGCTTTTCTTTATCATGAACATGTAAAAGCCTTGAAGTATCACTTGGAGAGAAATCCATTTTGCTAATCTGACAAGCGCAAGTTTTTTTTTTCACAGATATGACTTCATAAATCTCTATTAAATTCTGCAATGAAAAAAATGGGTCTTGCACTCTTGTTTAGAATAAGGTTACATGAACATCCTTCTGCAATAGGGAAAAAAATTAATTCTCATCAATATATTGTAGAACATGTAAGCAAAATCTTTATTTTATATTAAAATTTATGAAGGAAAAAAATTTCAGATGGATATCACAGCTTAACATAAAATGAAAAAACAGTTAAGAAATTTAAATTCTGATATCTGAAGAGATTAGTGGGCTTTTAGATAGCATTTCTGTTAAATATATCATAACCCAAAAAATATAAATATTAGTTACAAAAAATATTCAAGTAATACTTTTAAATTACAATCAAGTTAACATAAGCAATATATGTATATATAATAGGAAACTAAAGAAATATCATGATCGAATATGAATACCTTCTTGGAGGAGAATTCAAATGGGGTATGTACTGTCTTATGATACACAATACGCATACATAAAATAGGAAAAACGAGCGTTACAGTAGTCGTATATGATGTGTAACATCTGACATGTTATCTTAGTAAATACACAATAATAACTTATATCCTAAAAAAATTAATTGGGAATGATTGGAAATAATTTTCTATCGAATAATTATATCTTTAATGAAAATTGTATTTAATTAACACAAGGAGTAATGCAATTTTTTTATCAAAAATAATTATTTTTGTTCAATTTGGGAAACAGCGGAGACAATAGACATATGATAACTAAAATCTGACACATAAACTTGTGATTTCAAAGTATTTAAAAACCGCTGAAAAACAGAGTCAATTGCATTACCACTGTTAGTTGTTGAAACATTTTGATTTGTGTTCATTTCGAGCTTGAATTCATCATTCAAAAAAGCTATGAGCGGTTCAGATTTTGGCAAAGTGAAATTAAAGTTAACATCACCCCTCAAAATCATGGGAAACGAGTGATAGTTTTCTTTAAAAGAGCAGAACCACTTTCAGTTTATGGTAAAAGAGTACAAAATGTAGGAAATCTTTAATTTTTTGTACCATTTGATTTCAAGAAATGTATGCGACCACCGAAATCACTGTTTGTCCGTTTTCAAATAAGCATTCCGTCGCACATATGCCCCCCAATATCGTTACTAACAATACCGAATCCACTTGTTTGATAAGTAATGTTCATATGAGGAGTCACAACATACAAGTTTTCTGTTCGTGATAGATTGCAACACCAGCTCTGCGACCAGGTCGTTTAAACTATACACAGCAATCCAAGTTAGGTATCGAAACACGTTCGTTATTATCTAACCACGTCTCTGACAACATGAGTAACGAACATTTTTATGAAATAACGTCATCGAAATCTGTTTGGTGAGCCCTTTGACAATAGAGCGTAAGGATCACAAGTTTATCCTGGGTGAAGTCTAAGACTTGCTGGTATGTGCGAAGTGGACTTAACGTATCCTCTAACACTATAACCTCTTATCTTTAGGATTTTGAGTGACTGTGACGAATTCACTCTTCCCTTTCGTTAATAAAAAGAAAATACTTTAAAAAGTAAATTATACTTATATAAGAGTAAAATAAAATTTAAAACTACTAAAATGCTTTAAGTTCTTGAAAAATATCTTTAAAAATGGTGCTAGCACTGAGAATGAAAACAAATTTTGATCAGTGGGTGGGCAAAGTGAGGCCTGACCAATAGGAATGCAGCTTAGAACTCAGTCATTGTAGAAATGAGAGAAGCATTGAATGATTTGAAATAAGAAAAACAGCTTTTTTAAAAGCTAATAACAAATAAAGTACATATTGAAAAAATAGGAAAGAACAAATACACTTAAATTTGATCTGGATAAATAATTTTCCAGGGAAAATTAAAGTGATTTAAAGTAAATTTGAAAAGAGCAAGTTCCTGGTAATCGAACCTGGGGCGATTCATTTCAAGTCAGCTACTATAACCATTAGGTTACGAAGGCTCAGGGAGGGAGTTAAAGTCAGCTTTAAGTTGGGTGAGAAGAGTGAAATGAATTTAATTAAGAATTTTAAATGAAGAGAGGATCCGAAAAAGAATATTATTGGGTCTGTTAAAATTAGGATCAGGGATATATTTTTTAATATCCAAGATCGAAGGATTATTACAGTTATCAATTTTTTGAAAGAAGTTAGTTGCTAACTCTTTGATAAATTGTCTGATAGACATCAGTTAGCTGGCGGATCTGAGGTCCTTATTCCTCATGAACCATCGAGCTTTTAATATTGGTCGGAGAATGATGCTTTGAGAAACTTCAATTTGATTAATATGAATTTTAGCTGCATGTAGATAAGCAATTTATTTTCTCTGCTCTAATATTGATTCTTTCAATTAAGGGATAGATTTTACAGACCAATTGTGAATTTAGAGTCAAGTGCTGGAGTGCTTATGGCTGCTAGAGCTGTACACCACCAGGCGCTCTCATTGGTCAAATCAAATAGCGCACGCTTACGTCACTTCCTGTTACATACACAGCCATCCCTTTTCACGAAATCACTCCCACAAAAACCAGCAACTGAGAGGAAAGATGTTACACATCAGAAAAAAAAATTGCAAGACTTTTATTGTACTTGTTTCATTAGTGGTTTGAACTACTGTTGATTAAGAGGAACAAGAAAGCTATTGGTGATAGACATGATACAGTAGTCTCAAAAACTAGGCCTACTGTGGACTGAAGAGTGTCTAAGTTTGTTAAAATGCAGGGTTATTGAGAATGGGGTTAAAAAAAAAATGTTAAGCGTGTCCACAAAAAATATTGTACTACACTTCTATGTATTGTTTGCTTGAAAATACAACAGAAAATTAACTGACCAAGTACCCTTAAAACAAAAGAAAAGTATATACAGTAATATTTTTATTTACACAACCACAACTTATGCAAACCTGGAGTTACACAACTTTAAAATCTTATTGATTTGCCCTCCCCCCTCCATTACTGAAACTCAGGCGAAATCAGTGCCAGAACCTGATGAAATTGGTAATGTGATTGAAGGAGTTGATCTTGTCATGCAACTAAATTTAGAAGTGGATAGAGGTGACATTCAAGAACTGCTGGATTCTCACAATCAGGAGCTGACAATTGATGAACTCTTAGAAATGCCTCAGCCAGAGCAAAACATTGAAGAAGAGTCTTTATATCCAGTTCTATCAGAAGATTGAATGATGGTGGAGAATTTGACAGAAGGCCTCAGTTTAATTGAAAAAGGGTTACACACAAGTTTTAGAAAATGCAGACCCACAAAGAGGGCATTTTTTCAACAAAACAAGGATATAAAAAATAATTAGCATACTACATTGAAATTTTGCAGGAGAAAAAACAATCTTTGAGCTGGCAGATTTTAAGAAACATTCTACATCAAAATAACTTCAGTTTCCAATTTTGTATTTGTATTATCTAAGAGATTTCATCAAACACTTTCTTTTTTTAAATTACTTTCTTTCTCTCTCTCTCTCTCATCTCTGGCCTTAACTAAAAATAATTTACATCAATTAATATGCGAAATTACACCCTAAATTATGCAATTATCACTCAGTTCTACTTATCGCATTTCAGGGTATTACTGTACTTTATACAGGCATATAGCATTTAGTGTATGAAAATAATGATTAATTAATACATAGTATACAGTAATTTACCTGATCAGACACACCTCAGAAAAATACTTTATGAAGGCAAAAAGCTGTCTATAATGAAAATTAAGTAGTCAACTATACAAAAACTTACTTTTTTTTAGAGAAATGCGTAATGCCCAGTAGCCAGTCTTGTGTTTTACACTCTGGGTTGTGCTGCTTTATCATAAAGATGACAAATAAGTGCACAGTCCATTATTTAAGTAAAAAAACCCATTACTGACACGCTTCACTGTTCAACATACTGAAGGGCAGTTTCGACAGCTTTTATTTCCTTAATATGTGATATCTTAGGAGTTTGTGCAGCATCCTCAATGATTATGTTTTCACCATTTTATCATTAACTGTGACTGCAGCAATAATTTCTGCATCAGGCATAATGTCTTGCTTGGTATTGTTCTGGAATGACTGACGTTATTTTCAGCGGCTTTTGCACAATAAGTTTACAGTTACCTGACAAAGGAATATCTGCAAGAGTGTGGCTGAGTTACTCACACTGCCAAGTTTTCGGGACTCTACTGTATTAGTATACGAAGGGAAAAAATACATTTGAAATTTTAAAGATTTTTCAACAAAGGGATTTTGAAAAAATTTTCATAAGGCTTTAACTTAAGAAAAATATTTCCCACAGTTTGTTTCATTTACATTTTTTTTAGAAAAAGGATGACGATAACATACATAAGAAATTACACAAGAATTGGCTTATTCTGCAAGTATGTTAACACTAAAGAAATATACTGTGATATATCATACTTTAATAACTTTAACCATGGAATGAAATGGCCATTGTGGCCAAATACTTATTGCTGAAATTTCCCGAAAGGGATTTTTCCTTTGGCCAACACTCCTGTGGCAATTAGAAACTCACCATGTAGGAGAGCTGATGCATGGTAATTCTGTCCAAGCTAAAAGATCTCAAGTTTTAAGAGGTATACCCTAAAAGGAATAAAATAAAATTTTACATGTGAATTCAAAAATTCATTCATACTACAAAATAATCACACCTTTTATTTGGATTAATTCTATATTTTCTTTATTTTATTAGATAATATACCACCAAACTAGCACCTAATTTGAATACTCATGGATTGTGGTATTATTGCACTATATATATTTTTCAATATAGTGATTGACAGCAGTCTTTTTTCCCTATCCTTGTTGTTGTCTAGGTGTGTGAAGAGTGACTGCATTACTTTTTGAAATATATCTATTAAGAATATAATTTATGTTTCACCTTTCTGAAAATTAGTCATTCTTTTTCCAATTATTCTTTCTAGATAACTCTATATATCAGATTTTGGTACTTTTTAAATACTACTGGCCAACTTTCAGATTGATTGATTGAATATTAACGTCGCACTGTTCAGCTACACGAGGGCTTTTGCCGACGGACCACGTAATTTTGAACCATGGTCAAGTAACGTGGACGACACCTGAGCTGGCACCCTCCTCTCCTAACTACCACACCATACCAACGGGAGGACGTTTCAGCTCTCGACAGATTTAACGTGCATCACTGCCCTACATGGCGGATCTTTAGTGGTACTGGGCTCGAACTCGTGACCAGGCAAGCCACGATCCGATACCTATACCACTCGGCTACCGCGGCCAACCAACTTTCAGAAGAAAAAAAAGAGATAATACTGAAGAGTTACAATTGATAATATTTTCAGTATTATTATCCCCCCCCCTCTGAAAAATTTCAGATAACAATCACAAACAGGAATTTCTCCCAAATCCTCAATGAAGTAAGCAAATAAAAATAGACTTAATTTCCAAGCATTATGAAGATTCGAAACATGAAAAATATTGATACAGATAAAAAAAATTATAAGTAAAACTTCCTGAATATTAATCATTAAAAACAAAAGTGCTTTAAAATAAAGCAGTAAAAGTGTAAATGGAAATTAAGTTAAATACAAGCACAAGAAAAAAAAGTATTTATGAATTATACCATCAATCAATCTCATCAAACGAAAACATTTCGCCAAATGCTGCTTAATTATTATTACTGTATTCAAATGTATGTGGAAACTGCTGGTTATTAGAGCATTTGACTATGTTTTTGATTTCACAAAATTGGTCGAAAGTATTATATGCCACAAAAAAAAAATTAACACATTTAGTGGCATATAAGAAAAAAGTCAACTGCATTTTTCTGTTATACAGTTTATCAATTCATCAAATGAAATTACATCACCAAATGCTGCAACATGTAGCCATTAATGGACAATTGTTTACATGTACAAATACATTAATCATGTTAGCATATACGATACCATTATGCAATGTCTTTGGATTTGGCGAAATTGCTCAACAACCTAATATATAAGTACCAATTAACTTATCCTTGGCACTGGATATATGAAAAGTTGTTATACATTAATAAAAAGAAAAGTATATTTCACAGCAAATATAATTTAAATCAATATTAATAACAATGATGTTAAATAACAAAATAATAAAAATATAAAGAAAATGGGTATTTATGTGATACACTGCTGACCAATTTCCTCAACTAAAAAAACATCACCAAATGCAGTAATAATAGAAAACAGTTCTCGCACATGTTCGATAACAAGGCAGCATTTGGTAACATTTTTTTTTTTTATTTTGTAAAACTGGTCAATGGTGCAATACAAAGGTATTGAAAAATGACACATTTTAAGAAATCTTGTGCAGATATATTGAAAGATTTGAAGTAACATCTTAATAATTGAAAATCAAAGAATGAAAGAAGGATCCATGATTCAAAGACTATTCTTGAAAGTTATTATTGAATTGAGTAATCTAATTACTTTCTAGGGAGAAAGGTTAACGAGAATTTGATGAATTTTATAAAAAAATTTCATATTAAAGGACTTCTAAACACAGAAAACATTCCAGTAGCTCAATCACTAAAATAGAATAGCCCCAAGTATATATATATGCATGCACTACAATCTCAGGGAAGTCGTTAAATAAAGAGCACATTTTTAGAAGAGGAGAGGGGAAGGAAACAGGGGGATGACAGTCTGCAGGGTTACAGAGCTTAGCAAATTTCTCGCCAATATCGGCGCTTGCTTTGAGTACGATGCCAATCATTCATTTTCGCATTAGACGTGGACTCTTGAGAGTTGTGGAAACGATAAAGTCAGGACTCAATGATAAAAAATCGACTGGTGCGGTTTTCCTCGATATCCAAAAAGCCTTCGACCGCGTCTGGCGAGAAGGTCTAATTTTCAAATTAATCAAGTATGATTTCCCATCCCCATTAATCAAACTAATATCTTCTTATCTAGCTTACAGAAATTTCTCTGTCAGAATCAATGATACCTACTCAAGCCACGGAAGCGGGCGTGGCGCAGGGAACATTGATTTCCCCCCTCTTATTTAACATCTACGTGAACGACATTCCGATTCACCACAACACAAATTTATGCATGTTCGCAGACGACACAGCAATTTTGGCATCTCACACTGAACCCAAACTCGTGGCCAGAGCAATCAACAGACATCTTCTAGTTTTAGAGGACTGGTTCTCCAAATGGAAAATTGCCCTTAATGTGGCAAAAACAGAAGCAGTCTTCTTTACTAGAAAAACACGATTAATTTACCCAGACATTTACTTACACAACGAAAGAATCCCTTGGTCTCAGAGCACCAAATATCTTGGTGTTACGTTAGATAAAAAACTCACTTTCAAACAACACATTACACGCATACGTGAGAGCTTTATCAAGAAAGCTCACACGTTCTCCCACCTAATTAGCAGAAGATCTAAATTAAGTAGATCAAATAAATTGCTTATTTATTCTTCACTTCTAAGACCAGTCATTACCTATGCCTCTCCAGTGTGGAGTTTTGCAGCTAAAACACACATCCAAAAACTAGAAGTCTTACAAAACAAAACCCTGAGACAGATTCTCAATGCCGATTGGTACATGAGAAACTCTAGTCTCAGGAAAGCCATTAACTTTAAAACAATTAGAAACTTCATGAAAAAGATAGCAAAAACGTTCTACACAAAAATAGATAATTCAGACAATATCTCGATCCAAAAGATCGAGAAATACACACCAACGAGACGCACACAGACCCAGAAACATATTAATTAATTAACACCAATTTTTTATTTCCCATTATATTTTTATTATTTATATTTTTATTATTAAAAAACATCACTTTTCTGTAAATTCATTCAACATCACTCATTTCATGAACACAAAAATTCACAAATACCATCTACCAATCGGAGAGCCCCATTGCCCAGTACGGACACTGGAAGCCTCCGATCCCGTACACGACGACGGCACCCACACCGGGACAATATCTCGATCCAAAAGATCGAGAAATACACACCAACGAGACGCACACAGACCCAGAAACATATTAATTAATTAACACCAATTTTTTATTTCCCATTATATTTTTATTATTTATATTTTTATTATTAAAAAACATCACTTTTCTGTAAATTCATTCAACATCACTCATTTCATGAACACAAAAATTCACAAATACCCATCTACCAATCGGAGAGCCCCATTGCCCAGTACGGACACTGGAAGCCTCCGATCCCGTACACGACGACGGCACCCACACCGGGACCGAAGTCATCACATTAACAGAACAACCAATAAAAAAGCTCCCTCTCGCAACGCGGGAGAGAGTAATCATACTGATTACCAATAAGCTATTTTATCGGATCTTTTACAAATGTTATTACTATAAATCGAAAGGGTAAGTTTTTTGATACAGAATAAAAAACGTTTACTAAAGTGATTTGAAAAGCTTATTTTCGTATTTAATTCTCTATTCTACAAAATATAATGTTTATTTATAATTTTAGATAGCTTGTGCACTGAATATTCATTGATAGATTTTTATTAAATCGGTTATTTGTTTCGCTCATTCTTTGGGTCATCAAATTATATTTTGATCGCTACGTAATCGTAAATACTTGTTTTATTCATAACAATTCAATATGTATATATATTCATAATGATACAAGTCGAATGACGGATTAACCGAAAGCTATGGTTTTGCACTCTAACAATGAATCGAGTTTCTCTAATATTTTTGTTTAATATAAACGGAAAATTTTTAAAAGCTTAATATATTTTATCACTTTATATCAAACTCTCTCTCTGTAAAAATAAAAAAGCAGACTTCCAAAATTAACTAGAAACAATTTTTTTCTTATACATTCAAGCTCTCTCTCTAGATCAGATTTTAAATTAAACTCATTTTCAAACGGAAATTAGTATATATCCTTCCATAGTATGATCATATATCTACACACGTAATGCATAAACTCGACTCAATTTGTTACTAAATTTATGCCAAATAAAATAATGAAAAAGTGGATTTCAATTATATGTTACCGCTAAAGTAATTATTCATATATAAATACATATTTGTGAAAGCAATTCTTTTTTTGTACCCAATGAAATTCGAGTTCGAACAAGACAAAAATTGAATTACATACTGCCTGTGTTATAGTTTTTAATTAAATGGTATGAAAAGCCTAAATTCTCTCTACACGCTATGCTTAATGTACACGCAATAAGTTTTCTTATAAAGAGAAAGTTAAAAATGCACAAATTTAAAATGCAAGAATTCTTGTTCCGTAAGAAACCATAGGATACTCTCTTATGGTTTCCTCTTCTAAAATAACTATATTAAACGCCGAATTAAAAATAAATTGCCTTATTTTAATGCCTACAAAATGAACGAAAAGGTTTATTGAAATATGTTTTACCTTAGCAATAATAGAAACCACAATTTCACACAATTGTTTCTTTACAGTAAATTATTTTAAATACAAGGGATGCATTTTCTACTATGTTAAAAATCATACGGCCAATTATTGACAAATTACTAAAAAGAGCACTTCTAAATTTATATTAATTTAAGTATATAAAGCATGTTTTAATTTTTTTATGAAAAAGTGATTAGAATTTTTTACGAGATTTTCTGGCCATAATTTTATACCCTTGCTAATTTTAAACAATTTAAATAGAGTTTTTCCATAGAAATGTATCTAATTATAAAAATAAAATTTTATTTCTAAGAATGTCCCTAAAATTTTAAGACACGTTTACCTATATAATGGACAATTTAATTATTGAGTTCCAACCCTCCTCCCAAACTTTTTAGACAGTTATAAAAGCGTGATTCTTACTGATTAGTGTCTGGGGGGGTAAGAATAATAATCTTATTTTTCTGCTTCTTAACTCTTCAAAACATGCATATACTCTGAAAATAGTTTATTTATTCAACCATATAATAGTATTACTTCTATTTGTTATTCTTCCGTGCTCTTTTTGATAAATACTGAAGTGGGAAAAAATTACTTTTGAGTCAAAGATAATATTCACAGTCCTCTAGTGTAAATCAATTGCTTTTCATGTAATGTTAAATACAGTAAATTATGCCAATCCTAGTTCATAATGACGTATAAAAATTTAATCACGCAAAGTGATAAAGAATATGGTGAAGCATTGAATATCGCAAAATGGGTGATGACACAGATAATTTTTATCAAATTGCAACTGGAGAATTTTTTTCTGAAATAAAAGGCCATTTAATTTCATAAATAATTGCATTATATATATATATATATATATGGCGCACACACAGTGGGGGGGGGGGTCCGCCCCCTAAAGCCCTTCATTTTTTCCTATTGATTATAATTCTAAGTATATAGTACGTAAAATTTAATTAAGTATTTGTTATTAATGATTAATTTTATTAATTAATGCTAATTATTTATTCAATAATTAGTTTTTACTGTGTTTTGCTCGCGAAAATCGACAAAATCAAAAGGAGCCTGATACAAGAATGGTGAACTTTCGACCCCGGACCCCCCTTGAAAAATTCCTGTGTGCGCTACTGTACATATATATATATATATATATATATATATATATATATATTATATATATATATATATAACTTTTTAAAGAAGCGTGCAAATAACCAAATATCATACAAAAAAGAAGATAAGCTACATGAAATTGGGACTTGTAAGACACATGACTTTTAACAAATTTGGTAAATTCAATGCAAAAACTACACAAAAAACTACATTTTTTTAAAAACACATTTAATACATTGTACATTTGACTAATTAAAACATAGTTTATCATTGTTGACTAATTGTGATATTGGTTGCTAAATAACACGGAAACATTAGATTTGTGGTGCCTCAATTTCAATAGTATGCGACTGCATTATTTTAAAACACCATTTTCAATAATTTGATAAAATGCCGAGTTTACTTTGCTTTTATTTCAACTTTTGCATATTATTCTATTCTCTGTATTTTAATGTTGGATCATATCTGCTGAGATTTTATTGGCTGATTTTTTTTGTGATAATTTAGTTAAGAAAGAAAAAATACAGCATTATGTAACAAAATTTGTTTCAAACGTATAGAGAATGTATTTGATATAGCATGACTACGATAAACCTGGATCCCGATTTAATTAGTTATAATTGTAAGGGGTATATCACAGTGTGTTGACTCATAATAAAATAAATTCTCATCGGAAAACTTGATCAGTTCAAACTTTATAAGAAAAAAAAAGTAAAAACAAATATTTCTTTATAGCCTGTGTGACGTATATTCAATGACACTACGAATAACCAAAGACCTCCCTGACTCTAATCTTTGGCAGAAATTTAGGGGCCATAAAAGAGATAGACATCTGCTTCGCTTTGCTTCTAGGGGGAAGGGACAAGAGACGGCCAACACATTCTTGAGGAAGTTCCGACTCCACCCATTTCCTTTAGACCGGATATGCCAAAATTTTTATTTCCTAAGATCCGAAAAATAACTATAATGCTAATCAACCTTAAAGGCAATTTAGTTTATCTTTATTTTCTTACGAATTGGTTAAGAAAAATTTACATTTCCTTTTTAAACTTCATTGATATCAATCCTAATTAGTGATATTCTAAAGTAATATTGTTTTTAATTTTTCATGTCTGTAATACTTGTTTATGATTACATTTAAATCAGCTAATATACCTCCTTTTCATTTTTTAATCGATGTAATTTCTTTGCTCAAACGTGAATGGGATTTTTTAAGCGCTATTTTTTAAAAATTAGCTTATTTTTATATACATAAGGAACTGAGGAAAAATATTTGAAATTATAGTATGATCATGGAATGTACATTGAAAAACTATTTAAGTTTTCAATAAGTAACAAGTTTTATTATTAACTGTAGTAATAAATTTTTTTTGGAGGGGTGGGTGAGTTTGTACGGAATTAATGATTTCTAATATGCAATAACGCATGCTTTTTTGATTGGATTATTTCGAATGCGAAAGTTATTTCTTGGCATTAAGTCATCTTAATACAACCTAATTGGAAAACAAAAGAGATGCTGACATTGAGTTTCAGGATTTTAAAAATTAAAATTTGTTGGATTGAAGGAAATTTGTTTTAAGATGCAAAAATTTCTTTATATGGCAAAGAAAGAAATTATAACTGATAATATTCACTTAACTTATTCTTAAGATTTTAAAGACTGTGTAAACATTTACCACTTTGTAATAGAAAAAGGTAAAATTAAGAGAAATTTTTTATATAAGTATTAACATTGATTCTGATGCTATAAAATGTAATAAAAACTTTATAAATTTTATAGATGGCATACAGATTTTGAACAAAACGTTAGTTTTCAAACTCGTTGAATCTCACTCAAAGTAAAACATTTTAAAGATGTTACAATGTTGATAAAAAGTATAAGCTGATCACACATATACACAGAAAATATTATATTATTTTAGGAATAATATTGAAGCTGAGTAGTCGTGCATCACGCTTCCACACCACAGGTGCGAGTTTCAAACCCCGGGCTGGGCATGGTTGACTCAGCCTTTCATCCTTTCAGTGGGTCGATAAATGAGTGTCATGCTTGCTTGGGAACTAAACACTGAGAGTTTCGCGTCATATTGACCACATGACCGAAGCATCTGCTCACGCAACTCAGCGCCCAGGATCACGTATACTGAGATGGGCACAGCAGGTCTTGGCTCTCATGGGCTGTTGCGCTACTGAGTTAAGGAATAATATTTGATTACAAAATATAAATGATCAAATTAGAAAAAGCAGTTGAAAGTACAGAATTTAATGTACAAAGAACACATATTAAGGAATAAACATTTTTCCCCTTTAGTATGAGCAAATGATTATAATGCAAACAGATACCATTATTATATAATAAATTATTAGCTTTATACATAGAGATATTCTAAAATCGTTTATAGAATTGCAAATCGATGAAAATCTTAATAACTGGAGAGAGAGTGACAATTAATGTCGCTCTGTTCAGCTACACGAGGACTTTTGGCGACGAATCGTAATTTTGAACCATGATCAAGTGACGAGGACGACACCTGAGCTGGCACCTCTGTCTTAACTTCCTCACCACACCAATGAGAAGACGTTTGAGCCTCAATAGATTTAACGTGTATCAATACTTCTACATGACGGCTAATAACTAGATGATAAATAACGAATATTCTTTTATTTTTGGAATCTATTTCCAACTATAATCAAATTTAGTTTCTATACCGGTTGAGAAAACTCTCTATCGAATTTTCAAAATAAATATAGTTCCATCTTTACAATTAGATTCAGCAATTAATTTTTAATTTTTTTCATAATTACACGATAAGTCATTTTTTTTAAACATTTTTTTACACAAATACAAAATTATTCATTAATTAAGAAAAAAAGTTTTTCAAAAATATAATAGTCTTTGAGTATTTTGTTCTATATATTTCTTTAACCAGCCTATCCATTTAAATTCTAAAAAAATTGGTGTAATTGGGTAAAAAAAAATTCTGATATAAAATCTGAATCCCCCACGTAACAACTCAACATTAGAATCATTGTTAAATTGAAAATCACAAACTATATCCCTGATATTGCGTCATTAAGTATAACTTTACAAGGGCAAAATTCTCATTAAAATCTTAATTTTTTTATTTAACTATATTAAAGTAATGCTTATATTTTATGTTGTTTATTTCTTATTAATTCCTACTACTAGTTCACTCTTTTTCAATCGTTAATAAAATACTTTCTATTCATCCATTGAAGTTCAAATACATCTTTTTAAACTAGCAGTGGATGACACTTGATGTTAATACCATTGTTTCTTTTTTTTTCAAATATTAATTCATTCATTATATTTAAAAAATGAATAAAAAGTAAAAAAAAATAATAGTCCAACAGCATATATAGAAAGGAAAATCGTTCGTTGTGCCCCTGTTGAGCAATGAATAGCGCGTTGGACTTTTAATTCAAATGTCGTTGGTTCGAATCCCTCCTGGGATGGCCTAATTTCTGAGAATGTGATTTCTTTTTTACAATACTATTTTATAGGAATAATTAAATTCAATAAATGAATAAATAGTAACAAACAAAAAAAAATAGTCTAACACCATATATAAAAAGGAAAATGTATGATCGTCAAATCCATAAGATATTTCGATTTTACGACATACGTAATGGTTTCTTAAAATTAACAGTTTCAAATCTCATATTCAGAATCTTGCAATTAACCACCAGCTAACGATTTAGAAGCAACCAATAATATCAATATGCAAAATTTATATTGTATACCTAATGAAAAAACAAAGAACTAAAATAAAAGAATTCTTTTTGACTCCTATAATCCCCGTCTTAAAATATTCATCAAAAGTATAATATTTTCTCGTGCAATAATTTTTTTTATTGCATGTAAGAAATGTAATTTTTATTAAAATTTCACTTTCTTTATTTTTGTCAATATTTTTCTCTGGCTGCTCTATTTTAAATGAATGCCCACTGGACGTGCTCCTCCCCATAATTTAAAACTCAGCCCCGTTAGCAGCCAATTAGGAATCAATGTTCAAAAAATAATAGTACCCAGCATCCAATCAGGAGCAACCTCTTAGCTCTCAGCCAAGCTCAAAAAACTCAAAAAATTTCCAATTAGATGAAGAACCATAAGCCACGCCTGGATTCCATCCGCTCGACCAATCGCCATCATGCCACTCAGCAAATTTTTCATTAAGAATGTGATTTCCATGCCCAAAATACTATTTTTCTACGATATGGGATTGAGGAATGTTTAAAATTTACGCCAAAAAACGACGTCCACCATATTAAAAAGGAAAATGAAAAATTGCAAGGAAAATCGCTTTCTAGTTTGTCACTTAATATTGTAAGTCTGTCATATGTATATATATATTTATATTAATTGTAACTATTTAATAAAAAGTAACTAAAATAAAAGATTTTCTTTGTTGACCTAAGAAGGAATTAAATATCCTAAATATTATCCAAAGTATAATTTTTGAACACATATCCTCACTGGAAAACATTTTTCTTTTAATTAATATGTAAGAAATGAGCATTTTTTTATTGATGAGTTAGTACACTAAATAATAAGTTATGAAATAATGTTGCTCTCTCTCTGTTGTTACTAATGCCACCTATCTGACGATGTCAAATCGAGGCCCAAAAATTTATCGCTGCAAAGGGCTACAAGTACGCTTGTCGTTAGCCGTAGCTTTGAGTACCATTCAGATAACAGTACGTTTTGGCTGGGTTCCACCCCAATTTTGAGGGAGAACATCTTAGGGGTGATCAGGGGCCTCCCAGCTCTTGGCAGCTCTCTCTTAAAATAATTAATTAAATGGGGGAAATAAGCAATGCATATTAGAAATATTTATGATATTGATCCCGTTTCTACATCACCATGAGGTAGGAATCTCGATGCGTTTTTTTTATAGAGGTATCGCCAGGAGCCATAACTCTCTTCATCGCAATCTTTTACTTTATAGAACAATCTGGACAAAGCCAATTTTTAATTTTTGACCCATTCTTAAAATTGACGCATTTCAATGTTACCACCAGTAACTGCAATCATCACACTGAACCATATTTTTTTTAAGTCGTTGCACTTTCACAATGATTGCAACGCCAAAAGTTTTGTTTCAATGTAATTATTTTTTCTACTTCTTCCCAAGCTTGTGTAGTAAATAATTCTTGTACAGATATGTCAAATCATGATTTATAATAGAATCCGCAATTTAATTATCAGGTTTTAAATCCTGTACACTAAAAAGAAAAGTTTTAAATTTTCACTCCAATAAATGTTTTTTTTGTTTCCAAATTTGATATAAAGGTACATATTTTTATGTGTGGCCCGCGAGATTATATTTTTCCGAAGTGGCCTGCAATTTCTTTTGGGTTGGACCCCCTGGACTAAGGGTTTAACCAAAGCGCTCTTTTGCGGTTAATGAACTTGGAAATTCGAAGTTCTGGAACAAGCCTCTCAAATAAACAATCATAAACCATGTCATTATTCCCCTCCACCACAAAAGAGAACAAAAATAAAAGCTCCTTTTTCCCCGGACATCGTAAGAGAAATCCGATGACAGAACACCCCGAACCAACTCCTTTTCCTTCACCGTGAATCACACAGAAGCCGCAAATGTTTATACTGCAACAAAGGTCATGAACTCGAGGCCTGCCATTTCTTATGCGCTAACGAAAAGAGAGAAATTTTAAGAAAAAAGGGGATGTGTTATTTGAGCCTCATGCCCGGTCATAGAGCATTGGAATGTGCGAAAAGAGAGTCATGTCCTATTTGTAATGGCCCCCACCATTTCACAATATGTTTTCGAAATCGGCACGGTGACGATTTCTCTTCAAAAAGTGACACAAATAATATAGTTTCAGCAGTATTTAAAACAGAAGTAAATAGTGTATTATTACAAATATGTGCTGAGTTAATAGATGACAAAAATGAACAAGAAGTTGTTAGATTATTCTTATTCTTAGATAATGGTTCACAAAGAAGTTTCGTTTTAAAGAGTACTTCTGAGAAATTTAACTTTCCAATTCTTAGAAAAGAAAACCTTTCCATTTGCACATTTGGTGCTAAAGAAACTGAAATAAAAACCTTAAATATAGTTAAAATAAAATTGAAAAAAAGGGATGATCCAAATTTGTACATTGCAATGGAAGCGGTCGAGACAGAACATATTTCGATTACACATTTACCAACCCCTGATAAAAAAAAATTTAGATATTTAAAAAATGTACAATTAGCTGATTCTTATGAATTTAACGATAAAGAAATATCAATTCTTATTGGCGTGGACTATTATTATCAAGTAGTTACAGGTAGAATTACACGTCTAAACAAAAATCTTATAGAAATAGATACATTATTTGGGTCAGATCGGGAGGAACTTTTAACAATGAGTGTTATTGTTAATGAATCCAATACTTCGAAAAAGCTTAGCGAATTTTGGGATTTAGAGAATTTAGGAATAGAAGCAGAGCTGACATTTTGAAGCACTATTTGTTTATTGCATATCTTAGTAAAATATTTATTTACTTTAAAAATTATAGTGAGAAATTTTTGTATTTAACAATACTTGTCCGCACTCTAAAATTTTGCCACCCTGCCTAAATGCGACCCTGTGTGGGTGTACATAATGGATATAAATATTCTCTCTTAAAAATTATAGATGGAAAATTTATATGGACTAGCAATTTTTTATTAAGGAATATAAATTTTTTTAGTATGTAATTTTATGTCCAAATTTGTATAAAATTATAAAAAAGTGCAGAAAACTTTTTAAAAAAAAAACAATTAAAAACTTTTAAAATATTTTTCCTTTATTGATTTCGTTAAAATATAAAAGTTTTATGGCTTTAAAATAATAGATTTTTTTTCTGAATGATCTTTCGGATTAGTTAGTTCGAATAGGAAAAATGGACCGTTAAGGTTCACTGGTTTCACTGTGAAACCGTAAATTTCTCGAAATTGGAAAATGCTAAATTCTTTTCTTTTCTTTGTATATTTATGTTCATCATCATGTCTAATGGTGATATTTAAAATTATTTTGTTAAATTTTCAAAGGGAATATGTAGTGAACTTTAACCGCTTGCCTGATTATCTCGGGTTAGTATATATTACAGCTAATTATTATCCCGAGCGGAATTTGTCTGTACGATTTGTTTTATCACGGTTTTACTCGGCCTGAAAGAAATGAAAGGAAACGCTCAGCTTTGGTTGGCAGTTTGGACAATTTTTATCCCGCCCGGTTTGGCTGATACGTTGGTTAAAAGGAAGATTGATGTGAGTGGAACATTTCGATTGAATAGAAAAGATTTATCTCGAGATCTAAAGACAAAGAAATTTTTTTAAAAAAGGAGAAATTATTGGGTATTAGAGAGGGAAAGTAACTGTAATTACATGGAAAGATAAGAAGGATGTGTTAGTCTAATTTCCACAATACATACAATCGAAATGCAGGATGTAACAAATGAACGGGGAGAGACAAGTCCAAGCCTAAATGTGTAGTTGACTACAATGACCAAATGGGTGGTGTAGATAAAGTTGACCAGCATTTAGCTCCTTATTTTACATCCAGAAAAAGAGAGGAAAATACTAAGATTTTCTTCCATTTATTGGATTTGGCCTTGTGAAATTCCTTCATTTTGTACTGTAAATCAGGAGGTTCATGATCACCTAAACAATTTAGAATGAAACTGACTGAAAAACTAATTTCAGAAAATCATCGTGACGAGTTTTCTGCCACATCAGGAAAACCCAGCATTAGTCCTTCACCACTCAGGTTAACCTCAATGCATTTTTCAGATGTTATTCCTGCATCTGAAAAAAAAATCAAATCCAACGAGACAGTGTTCCCGTGACTGTGCTCCTGTAATAGAGATTCCAGAAATAAGCCAGTAAGAAACGAGACCAGATACCAGTTTACAGAATGTCAGGTATCTCATTTTGTGTTGTCCCTTGTTTCAAAATCAATCATATTAAGACTAATATTTAACTTTTTTTCCATTTGCCAGATATAACTCGGGATAGTAAACTAATATTAAAACTAAATGCTTTTACGCCTGTAAAAAATTAAAAAACTCAACTTAAAACCTACATATTTTGTTTTGTTTCGTTTCATTGTATTTAATAATAAAATTAAAAAATGTGATGATTTTTTGCAATTTTTTCAAAAAAATGTGTAAAGGAAGCGGTTAAAGGGTTCAGGAGAAGGAGAGATTTATGGTTCTAAGTAATGAGACAGGGGAAAAGTTTCTACTGTTTATCAAAAAATATATATACAGTCGAACCTCCATATAACGAACCTCTATATAGCGAATTTTTCTACGCGCATTTCAGGATTTTCTTCATAAAATAAACTTCCTATAGTGAAGTGCATTTTCTATACAACAAACTTTTTTTTCTTGTGATTGGATTTTTTTTCTCCTTATTTTTAAAGTAGTTCCGGACATTTTAAGTTATTCTCTCTTAACACATTTTATGGTTCTCATAAATCTTGAACTGCTTTTTTTTTTTTGTTTAGCGCGCCGAGAGCAATAGATTTCTGGGAGTTTCATCCAAGAAGTACTACTTTTCACTAGAAACATCTTCGATATCCTCTTTCACCCTCAGTGGAATTGCATCGTGTCTCCGTGTCCTTGAACTAATTTCCGTTCATTTGTAGTGTTGATCAGTCGTACTGGTAACTTCGTTTCTGATAGTTCGTAAGTGCTTGAGCATGAAATTTTTTTTTAATTTTTCAGGAAGTAGATAAAGGCGTCAAAAAGAAGACATGGCTTTAACATTTGGTTTTCCTCCAAACAGCTTATCAACTATTATAAGAAATCGAGATAAGCTTCGAAATTATGATTCATTGAATTCTTGTTCAAAACGTAGAACATGTGTCCATGAAGATTTCGACGAGGCAGTTATGAAGTGGATACATACAATGCAAGATAAAAATGTTCTGATCTCTGAGCCTTTCGTAATAGAGAAAGCTTTTCCATTTGTTAAGGTATTGGGATAAGACCAATTTCTACGTAGCAATGGATGACTAGAAACATTTAAGAAAAGACACGGAAAATTGCGCCTGAAGGGATTTTTGGTGCATTTCAAAGATATGAAACGTATTATGAAACAAAGTATTTTTTCAAATAAAAAAACTCAAACAAAATTAACATGTTTTATGCATAATTAAATTTAAGTACGCATGTGGTGATGTAAGTTTAAAAAGTCTTGTTATAAAATAATGTATGCTTAAAATTACTTGTATGCTTTAAATTAGAAAATGTCCTTAAAGCTCATTAATTTTAAAATAAAATTATTTTCTTTTTGTAAATACAGTGTATATTCCTCAACATTCTTTTTTCTCTTTTTCTTTCTATTTTTTTTTCGATGGGTAAGATATATAAAATAAAGAGATACTAATTTACAAAAAAAGGAGTGAGTAATTACTTTTTTAAATATATGGGGTTTAGGAACTTAAAATTTGTTTTATGTGGTTTATAAAGCATATTGAAAGATGAACCTCTACATAGCGAATTTTCCATGTAACGAACTTTTTTTCGAGATTTAGCGATTTCGCTATGCAGAGGTCCGACTCAGTGGTGCACACAAGGGGGTGTAATAGGGACTCCCCCATAGCCCTTGATTTTTTTTTCGATTGGTTATAATTCTATGTATATATTACGTAAAATTTGATTATGTGTTTGTTATTAAACATTAATTTTATTGATTAATGCTAATTTTTTATTCAATAATTAATTTTGTATTGTTTTTGTTCCCGAAAATCGACAAAATCAAAAGAACATGTTCGGCGGCATATTGGAGCAGGATACCAAAAGGGTGGACTTTCGACCCTGGACCGCCCCCTTGAAAAATTCTTGTGTGCGCTACAGGTCCGACTGTATATATATATATATATATATATATATATATATATATATATATATATATATAATAACAATACTCTCTCCGTTTTAGATTTCTTTTGAGGTCCAAGAAAAAAATTTCATTTGAATTATCGAGTGCTTGTTTAAAATGTATTTCATTTTATAATTAAATATACATATTTGCTATGCGTTTATAATTTTTAAATTTTTGAAAGAATTTCATTTTACAAAAATAAGTGCTTTGTAACTGAGTTCGATGACAAGCTTAATATTTATGTATGCATCACAAAAGAAAATAACGGAACTTGAAACAGTTACTATTAAAAAAGATTAATTTATAGAAGAAAAGACAACATTGAAATCATAAGATTTAACTGTTTAAAATAGAAGAGTAAAAAAAAAAAAAAAAAATTTTTTTTTTTTCTGATTGTATGATTATTTTCTGATGGAATATACATTATTTTTTTTATAATGCTACAATTTTAGGATAAATAAATAAAAAAGAAAAAAGAGTAAATAAATAATCACTCGCATGAAGTTAATAAAGTTTTCAACAATTCTGTAGGGTATCACTCATTATAACTACACTACATACATACGGCAAGAAATTATTAGATATATTTTAGAACGAGTAACAATTTATGAATCAATGAGCAATAACACTTCTAATAAGAATATACTTCCTTCGGGGGAGCCTGTAACCCCTAGAGGGCGCGTCCCCAGGTGACGGATAGGGGAACGCCTCCATTGGTTTCCTAATGGGTGGTAGAAGGGAAATAAAATACCTTCCGTGGACCAACAGGTAGAAGTCCAACCTCCTGGAGGCTATGGCACCTTTTTTTTTCCATGAATAGTGCAATATTGAGTGAATAGTGCAATGGATAAGAATATACTTATAAAATCTATAAGAAATCTATATATTTTAATCTATAAGAAAGAGAGAAAAAAAGCTAAAAATACGTTTTTTATATTGAATTAATCATGATGATTCAGAAAAAGGATTTATGATTGATGATTCAGAAAAGAAAAATCAAAATTTACAATAAACAGACAAATGAACCACAATTTTTTTTAATACTGGGAAACAATAAGGCAGGTTGCGTATGTCTCATTTCGGAAGTTGAAGATAGATTAAGAAGACATGATTTATAAAAAAAATTGTAAACTAAAAACATTAATCATAGAAGAATATAAATATCAATGCAGAAATTACAAGAAAAAAAATTATGAAATCTGTACTGAGAAGTCTATAAAAGTTATGGACACTAAAAGATATTTTACCAAGTATTCTACTTAAGGGGAAAAAATACAATATTTAAAACCATATTGAGAGAGAGATTTTTTCAAGTATACGAAGGCTTTTGTGGCCTAACTTTTCAGCAGTTTTTCGATTATTAATTTTTTTTAAATAACAGTTATGCTAGGTTTTAAAAATTGGTTATGTTATTCCAATAAGAACAAGTAGCAGATATTGCAAAAAAATTACAGTTCCGATTTATTAATTTTTATTTGCTGTAAACATTACATCTTATAGAAAATTGCTAGTGCAAGAACACGTTTGAAGAAATTAAAGCTGTAATTTAACAATATTTAATTCTATCGATGTATTTATTAATTTAAGTAAAGGGATGGTAAGACAAGTAGTTGATTGGAAAGAAAGGAATCTAGACAGTGGCGTATCCCACTGCCTAGAGAATATTAGGGCCCCCTACAAAGTCAGTTTTTGGACCCCGAGCTTTAATACGTACGTGGCGTCATTAACGCTTTGGTCACCCCACAATGCGAGGGTGTACGTTACGCCACTGAATCTATGTCAAAACCTTTAAAAAAGGGATTTAATCAGAAGATTTTTATCACATAATCTCTCTAGCTGACAAGTGCTTACTTTTGTCATTGAATGCAATTTTTTACATGTCCAGTGCTGCAACGTAAGTTAATAACAAACAAGTATATTATCTAAAAAATTTTTTAATGTACCATCTATATATATAAAGGAGAAAAGCGACTCACTCACTGACTGACTGACTAATCCACGATATCTCCGGAACTATTAAACCTACATATTTGAAATTTGGTAGGTAGGTTCCCTTCATGGAGTAGACATCAGCTAAGAACGGATTTTGCAAAGATCGAATCCCAAGGGGCGTTACGGGGGCTTAAGGGGCGTTATAGATAATTATTTCCATTATTAATATATTAGATGTACAGTCTTGAAAAACTTGGTACACAGATTTCTTTCATAAAGTAGAGATACCTTACATAATGATTTTTACGAAAATCGACCTCCAAGGGGCGTTATGCATAATTATTTCCATTTTTAAACTATTAGAAGTACAGTTTTGAAAAATTTGATAAGCGGATTCCTTTCATAGAGTACAGATCCGCTACAAAATGGGTTTTGTGAAAATCGACCCCAAGTTTGCGGAGAATTAAGCAGCGTTATAGGCAATTAACTCCTTTTTTAAACTATTAGACGTAAAATCTTGAAATTGAGTAAGCAGATTCCATTCATTAAGTAGAGATCTGCTATAAGATGGGTTTTGTGAAAATAGCTTCCTAAGTGGCGTTGCGGGGGCTTAAGGGGCGTTATTGATAAATATTTCCATTTCTAAACTATTAGACGTACAGTCTTAAAATTTGGTAAGCGGATTCCTTTCGTGGTGCACCTACGTGTTCCTAAAAATAAATTCTTTAAATACACATAAGAAATTTAAGATTATACTTTTTTCAACAGTATTAAATTGTTTTCATTTGTAAAAAAGAGGAAATGCTCTTGAATTTTTTAGAATACTTGATAGTAAAGTACAAACAATAAGCTGGTATCAAAGACAAAATATTATGACTACAAACATTTTTAATTTGCCGAGGAGCTTAATGTATCTCGGTAAACTTGTTTACATAAAATGATTGTATTCTTCTTCTTTGTACTGAATTGTTTCTTTTGCGAGTAATGACAAAATACTGGGCTTCTTAATTTTTTTCCACTTTTGTACAAAAAGAGTTATATTCTTAGCCTTTGGATAATCCTTACTTTTTATTTAAAATTTCAAAATAATTGCATAATGCCTGAATTCTAAGATTACTGCTCTGATTTTTGTGCGATGATGAACTGATTTTGTGCGTAAGGTAGAGCCAAAACATTCCTACGAAGACAACTCCTTCGATCAACATTCAAAACAATTACAAAAACATTTCCTTCTCAACGCACTGACTCCTCAATCGAGTTGCAGATAACTGTGACAACAATTTTTCTTTACTTTTTTCAAAACGAAGAAAGACTTTAGCTTCAAATATCCCCCCTCCTCTTCGTTTGAACAGTCCCTAAAGTGACCGGGTAAGTAGAAGAGGGCCTTTTTAGAGGGCTTTGTCGGCATAGTTTCTATTTATCCTATGTCCGACAATTTAACAGAAAAGGAAATGCCCTTTCCAAAGATTTATTACGGCAATAAGAGGGAGAATAGTTTTCCGGCTACTTGAAAGTAACCTTAGAAGATTTACAAGAAGGCAGATGTGCATTTCTAGGTTTTCTTACACCAAACAGGCATATGATAATCAACAATGACCAAAAACTGAAGAATCAACAATAATCAACGGTGAGAAGCATTTTTTGTTGATATAAAAGATTTTACGACTTGCTTTTCATATTCATTTACAAGAACCATCTTATTCTGTATTCAGATTTTCAAACGTTCAAAATTCTTAGAGCGCCCCTGAACGCTCTTTTTTTGTACTATTGTACATAAAATGCGTGACTCACGAATAAATAGGCGAAAAAAAAAGAGAACGAACATATTATTTTAATTTAAATGTAACTATCTGTTAGACTACATTCTGATTGTATTTATTTTTTTCAAATATTTTGGATTGGATAATTTTTTTAAAAAAAATTATCCAATACTGTAGAACTTTCTAAGTTTGAAAGTCCCCATTTTCCTTTTCTTAGAGAAACTTGTGTTTGGAAATCGCGTGTGATAATTACTACTGATTTCAGTTCAAAACATTTCTTTTCCTTTTAAAGGAGACATTTCCTACGAATTCAAACCACATTCCACCAAGATTTCTTTTTCAGTATTATTAAAGGCATTGAATGAAATAGTATAAAACATTGATTATTATATAAAACACTAATCACAATGTAAACTATTGCACAAAAAAGGAAACGCTTATTTCATTTCAGTCACAGGTATAATAACCTAAAGCAAATTCAAATTAATTTATCAAGGTAAAATTTATTTATATTTTTTTTTCAGTAAATGTTTTAAAATGTTGAAAATGTTATAGATTTATTTTTATCCTATTAAACGCAGTAATTTCGTACATACAAACTCAAATTATCGTGTTAACTCTTAAATTAATTAATTTTGAAAAACAAATAATAATATAATTATTTGAACATTTAGATACATACAATGAATTTAAAAATAGAAAGAAAAGCAAAATTTGTGCCTGTCTCTCTATGTCATAATGTAAAATCTCAAATCGATAATGGGCTATTTTATAATCATATAGTACTCTGAAGCTCTTTATCTTTTTATAATGGAAAATATTTGCTTTAAGACACATACATAATTCTTTAACAAATAACAAAATTACATTAACTATATGTGAGTTTAAAAAATCTTATAACTATTGAGCATCTGTGAACCAATAGACATGTAAATATTCAACTAAGCTATATTGTGGTTAATCAATTTATAATTGCTTCTCTGAGAATTAATTAGTTATTTATATAACACTCTGTTAAGAATTTTTGTATACTTTCTTTCTTAAAAGAATTAAAGCATTGATAAACGTCATTTTTTTATTATCTCGATAATTCATTCTGTTTTGATGCATTAGATTTCATAATAATTATTGAATCTTAAGATTAAGTTTAGATTTTTACACCAAGCATTTTTCAAGGATTAAAATTATATGATAATGTTCATCTTTGATCTAATTGTTCCCATGTATGCTGAAAATTATGATAATCGATTAACAATGACAGGTAAATGTGATAAATGGCACGAATGTGGCGTTAACTTAATACTATATCTCAAAATCATAAATAAATGTTACTTGTTAAACAGTATCACATTGTAGATTCCACATGTTTTTACAGCTGTGGTAGCCGAGTGATCACAATTGAGGATTCCATCATCTAGCAGGGCTCTAATACACGTTAACTTTCTAAAGGCTTAAAGTACTTTCATTGCCGTCATAACATAATCGACTGGGTTCCAGGTCGGATATCATCCTCGTTACTTGATTGTTATTCAAATAATGAGGTCCGTCTCATTGCGATATCCCTCATGTTTCCTCTGAATGAGACATTAATAAACTATCGATTTATTTGCATGTTCTTAAAAATAAATCCTTTAAATACACAAGTGAATAAATGTAAAATTAAAATTTTTTTCCAACTGTAATGTACTGCTTTCGTTAGCATAAAATATCAAATCCTTTGAATTTTTAGAAAAATTCTTGATTAGTAAAACGCAAACAATTAGTTGACATAAGACAAAATTATGACTACACATATCTTTAAGTCAGCAAGGAGCAAATCATTCATGTATCTTGGTAAACTTATTTATATAAGGAAAAAACTATTCTTATTCGTGTTTAATTGTTCTTTTATGACTAATTACAACACATTTATTTCTTACTTTTTCATCTTTCATATAAAAAGGTTATTTTATTAGTTTTATGGATAGAAGTTAAACTTGTTAGCTTCTTATTTTTAAGTTACAATAAATTATAATTCTTTTGATGTATCAGTTAGTATAACATTGCTGAAATTCTAAGATAAATGCTCTGATCTCTGTGTGATGAAAATAAATAAACTTCAAAAATATTTTAAGAAATATAATGCACGCGTCATTCTAATTCTAAACACAATCTTCCCTTTTAGGACGTATGGTAATACAATAGTTTCCAAATGTGCAGCTCAGAAAAAAAAATTAGCCCCAGTCCAAAAATAAATCGAAAAATTCACAATAATCGAATATTCTTTATTAACATAGCAATAAAAACCATTACATTTGAAAATCAATGTAAGATCAATCCCCTCTCCCAATAATTTACACTCAAAACGTGTAAAAGGCCTCCACAGGTATCTGCCGTTTTTTAAGTGATTGATTAGCTTGAACTTATTCACTACTGTGCAATTTTAACTGAGTTGGCCTGATTACAGTTATGTTGTAACCTTTTATATTTATATATTAAATGTGGGAGAAATTATCGCAAGTTCGACTTGCTTGCTGGTCAGGGTGCGAGGGCCCCGCTTGAGGTTGAAGGCTCTGGTGCACGGCACCGCTTAGCCCATTGGTAGGTACGCCACTGTGTTCACTAGTACTTTCTGATTCAGTTCTTGATGCAACTACTTGTAGAAATCAAATTTAATTCAGTTGAATGAACTTGCTGATGACTTTTTAAGAAAAAATAAAAAGTCTTCCAAATTTTGATAGAATTTAATTTTTGTTTACGATAGAATTATATTTGTAGTACAAATAAGAATATACGTAAAGTAAAATTATTCATTCAGATCTGAACCGAAAACCATTATTTTTGGCAGAACGGAAACCGGAAGAGAAACGATATATTTTTTTTATAGTTGAACTGGAACAAAAAAAAATTACGGTTCGAAGTCCTGGCTCTATATGTTTAGAAATCACTTATTCAAGGTATTATTCCAAGAAAAAAAAATTAGAAAAAAATAGTGTACTCTTCCAGATCTACATTTGATAAGGAATTTGATTTCTTTTAACTGAACAATATTTCGATTTATTGTAGAAGTCTAATTTTTTTTCCAGGAGCTTTTTTCTTATTTTTAAAGTTAACATTTTTTCCCCAGAGTATAATGCGCACTCATGAATTTCGATCTTATTTTCTGTGTTCAAATAGTGCGTTATACGCCGGCTTTTACGGTAATTAATTGTTTCTATAACTGTTACGGTTATTTTATTTCAGACATATATGTTTAGTTTGTTGGGTTAACTGACAAATAATAATTTTTTAAAAAAAATTGTTACATTTTCGTATAATATTAGTGGTGTTTCGAAAATTTACCGAGTGCGTACTTTATACTTCCAACGCCATTGTGCTCATAAATAACGAAATAAAATGGAAAGAAAGTACAAATACATTTTAAAACGATACCAGAACACACGTGAATATAAAGATATATATTTCTCGAAAATTAAGCCCATTTCTGGATATTTTAAAATAAACTTTAAATTACTACTATATATATATATTCTAAGAATGAAAATGTGTGTTGGAAAAAGAAATTTTTCTAAATGATTTCGTTAAATGTTTTTTGCTACGTATTATACTTTCTTGATTATCTCTAATTGTAACTATAAGAAAGTCAATAATTAGTGTGTGAAAATTCTTGTAAGATAATATGCAAAATCTAAATAAGTTTTTGGAAATTATAATTTAATGGCTAATTTTTACTTTTGCTCGAAAACGTATTATTTTATGTCATATTTTCGTATTAATTTTCGAGCAGTAGCTTTACAGGAGGAAACATACTTTAGAAAAGGAGAAAATTGATGTGCTTCGAGTGACACAACATCGATCAGTAAATACTTCTTAAGATGAATCCAAATTCCATTAATGACTATATCTTCATTATACTTGCCTGTTATAAAAACAAACTATTCTCTATAACAAACCCCTGATGAAGGGATTCAAGTGGTACTCTATTTCAGGACTTTTGATTTAAACCCTGAATTAAGATTTGTATGTGCGAGCATGTTAGAAGAGAAAACCTCTAAAATAATTGCAAAAATTGAGAATTATGTGAATAAATGTGTCGATGATAACTTGAACGAATAATATGGATGTGATGTGGAAGTTAAAACAGTGAGGTGTTTCTTATACAATAGCCGCGAATCACTTTATTTATAGTATTCTACTAAACATAGAAAATAAAAATTTATGTATAAGTTTATTTATATAGTTAAGTTTATAATAGCTAAAACTTTTACAGTAAATTTAATTCTAAAATTTAAAAGGAAACAGAGTATTAGACGAATTTTTTTTATAAATGTGAATAAATTAGTCTTTCGCACATACACAAAAAACAAATCACTAATTACAAAAATGAAATTAAGCTAATAATTTAAAATATCACTTGCCTGTACAAATTCATTCTGATATAAGAACGAATTCATTTACCTTTAAAATGTACATTATTATTACCAATAAATATATATTATAAAAAAAACATAAATTTTCTTTATTTATAAGTGACTTCTTTTTTCTTACATAAGGATAAAACTCGAAACATGTAATTCATTTTCAAAGTATTATTAATCACAGTAAATGGATTATTAAAAATTATATAACAATTTTTTTTATTTGTAATTGAGTTCCTCATTTACTAAGCTCAAATATATATTTCCTCTACAAAATTGAATCCATGAAAAAAAAATATATATATTTTGATTTACGTGAATGAAAAAAGGAACCGATTGTTATTTTTACAGTGAAAATTTCATACGCAAGGGAATTTTGCTATTATACTCAAGACACGGAAGAAAAAACTGCCTGAAAAACAATCTCCCAAATGAGGATAAAACTTTTATGTTTCAATGAACCACTACGGCATAGAAAGATGCTATAACGCCAAACCAGGCAATCCAATATAATGACGTCATTACACATCTACCAATGACAAGCAACCTCTTTTCCTTTGACCGTGCCGAAGAGGAATGCCCAAGGTGTGAGGAACTCCAAAAAGTGCTCTTTATTTAACGCTACGCCAATCTCAGAGAAGTTCAATGAAAGTTTCAGTTCAGTTCAGGTTTTGTGGGATATGGAACAACAAAGGCTATGATCCCCTAAAAGACAAATGTTATTTAAAAATTAGTAGATGTCAAAATATTTCAGTTTCTGGATAAAAAAACCTGAATGTTAATCTGTTAGACATAGCTTTCTCCAATAATTCTTTGAAAGTCAGTAGCCTTCACACACATTTTTAACAATTAACAGCTTTTGACAGTAGGAACTAGATTTCCATCTGGAACTAGATTTGGCTTGGTGTTGTAGCATGGTTGATGGTGATGGGCGGGGTTTCAGATGCAATGACCAATGGGGTGGCAGGAGCAGACTGGTGTACCGAGGCTTCTCATTGGATGTTGGGAGTGAACATCGAGAAAAAGTAGGACTTAAAAATTTTAAGAAAGAATAGTCAATGGAAATAGCTAGAAATTCAATTATTGAAAAACAATGTACAGAAATTTAACAAGAAATTCCACCAAACAAGCAATCAAATGTATCAATTTTGCTATCAATTTGTATGTTTTTCTTAATTGTAGAATATAAGCAAGAGGCTTGGTCATAGATGAAAGAAAATAGAATTTATCCTATAACTCTGCAAAAATTCTTAAAAATAAATATGTTTGTGGGTGTGTTTGATAGAAAAATTAATATAGTATTAAAATAAAAGCCAAAAATGAGCTTTAATATTTTGATCAATTTTGTTTCACAAGGTTGCTTTGGTCTTAAGTGTGCTTTTACCATTATCCACATGTTGCGGCTCTCATGAAATACCTGTCGTGTGCGTGCGGCCGGCGTGAAATACCCGTCATGTATATGCGGCCCACTTAAAATTTTTGTCATGTGTATGCGGCCCGGCGGGAAGAAAGGTCGAGTACCCCTGCTCTAAATGGTTTCTTTCTAGAAAAAAATCATATGCTACAGAAGAGAAAGGTGTTCACAGTATTAGTTATGCACCTTTCAGGCAGAGAAAGAAAAATGGGTTGAATTGTCATATCAGCCACTTATTCTGCCAAGTTTTTTCTCGCCAAATCGTAGGGTTGCTACTCCAAAACACAACATGCAAAAACGCGCCAAATTAGCGATTTTTCAAAGTTTGGCAGACCAGTGACCGATTCGACAATTTCACCGAAAAATGAAACCTTTCAACAAAAATATCTTTTTTTTTTTTTAAAGCAAAAACTTAAATTGGAACGTAAGCAAAATTTTGAATCTTCAGGCAAGAAGTTCTTTTTCCAGAAATAAACATGGCAAGACAGAAAGGAAAATATCGGCATCAATGTTTTTATAGCTAAAAATCATACTATCTGTGTGTATTTTTCTCATTTGGCACTTTCTTTGTACCTTTCTATTGGTCAGCGGAGAAATTTTCGGAAAACAGACAATTTTTCTAACGACTCCTTCGCCAACATCAGACTCATTACAATACTTTAAAGCAGTTGCAAACAAAATAAAAAGATCAATTACATTAATAACATAAGAGTTCAGTTCAGTTTAATACAGTGATACCACTCTTAATTTCCTATTATCTTTACTCTTATTTCTTATAATCTTATTTACTTAAACGTGTGTGTGTGTGTTTTTACTACCTTGGGTTCCACGGGATAATTTTATACTCGTCAGCACAATGTCTAGCAAAACTAAATAGTTTTCTAATGGAAAATGCACCTTTTTCCATTTGTGGAAAAAAAACACGTAAAATGAAGGAGAGGAAAGAACTCATCGGCGTATCAACACATTTGATGTTGAAATCTAAATTTAAACAAGAACAGCTCCTAAATTTTATATTACAAACTATTTTGGGTAAAATACACAGTACATCTAACACAGCTATAAACATTTTAATGCCATTCAGAAAATTATGTTTAAGTGAAATATATTTTTCAATGTGAGTGGATACAAAAACAAATTAAACTCAGAATACGTAATGTGATTGCATTTAATCTTAATAGACCTAGACTTCGACAGTTTGTGTAAAAAAAAAGATAATTGATTTGCAGCGACCTTACAGCTCAACAAAACGACTCCAAAACTGAACTGAATTGAGCTGTTATTCTTGTAGCGTGCCTGTTTTTACCATGTGCTGTAGTTTTTGGAAGCTTACCTCTTAATTGCTCATTTAATCTTTTATCTTTAAAGTTAATAAAAATTTATTGTTATTTCATTCAACCGTGTTGTAGTGAAGAATGTCTAACCACGCAACGCGGCAGATTCATTGCATTATTATTATTAAATTATCTATGCTTGTATAGATGAAAAATAATAAAACCCCAATAATAATTCATTCCATTTTTTTTTTAAATTTCGCTCCAATAAACGTTTGTAATGGGTTTAAATCTAATATTAAGATATATAATCTTTATATGCAGCTCGCAGGATATAATTTTTTCCGAAGTGGCTTTCAAGGTCATTTGGTTTGGCCATCCCTGTTCTGAGTCAAGATCGGACAGCGAGAATGACACTTGAGAGTACAGCTTTGTATTCATGACCTTTTTTGAACTTGGAATCTTGAGTCTTTAGTCCTTCACAAACTTGAACGATGGGGGAAGAGAGCAATAAAAGAGGGGTCAGTTGGTTTCATATAAACTTTGTCACAGACTGTACAAGTCAAACTGAAACCCCACCAATTGAGAGAAGAAAGCAAAACCTCTCCTTATCTTTAGTTTTGAACAAACGCAGAAGGGGGTGGAGAGGGGTTTTAGTGTTTCAAACGGTTGGGAACAAACAGAAGCCATCCCTAAACGTGAAAAAGGGGATGATTCCAAAAGTGATGCCATTTTCTTTCATCATGACAGCTGTCAGAACATAATCATCAGAAAGTTGAATAAAGTAAGCGAAAATTTGGAAGAATAGTAGCATAACAAAAAAGTTTATTTCAAAATCGAGAAAATGATGGAAATTTAAAAAAAATGGCATATAATTCATCTTTTATGAAGGAACTATTTACCTTCGATCATTACGAGCAGTACGATATGAGTACTTCGCCGTTCCTTTGGACACGCCCAATCCCCCCTCCCAGAAGAGGGCGCTTTCATCGTTTTTGAGTTTCGATTTCTATCTAAGGGCCTCTTAAATGATCGAGCCGTGAAATCTTCGGGACAAAAGAGTGAAAAGACTTTTAAAATAAAAGGAAAAGATATTCAATTTCGCCAAATCTGGCGATTTTCAATATTTATAGGCGCATCCTCTTTTCTAGTGTAACCTTTCATCAAACGTGACGGGAGGACAAGTGTCTAGAGCTCGCACTTGGAACCTTTTTATCTTTCTATTCTTTTTACGTAAGAGTAGTCGTTAAATTATGTCCGTGGATCTTGAACTCCATTATTATTAAAAAAAATTTATCGTGTTCTGTCTGTAAAAGGGAATACAGCAGTTATAAAACGCTAAAACAGCATGCTAATAGAAAGCATCCTGGACAAGCAAACAATTTAGCGCCAAATATTAGAGACTCAAAGATTTACAAATTTAAGTGTGATCTTTGTACTTATAAATATAATGATATATTTACAATTTAGGTTTCCATATGCGAAAAATGCATAATGTGGAAAATATAAATGAATCAAGAAGAAAGTGTACGCTGTGTACATACGAATCACCCAAGGAGAAAATGCTTTTACACTTCCAAGAGGTACACGACGTGAAAATAGAAAATGTTGAATTGAGTTTTGCTAACTTTGAAGCATTTAATGAATGGAAGGACGTAACAGAAAAGGAAACAAAAAGTAAATTTATAGTAAAACGTGGAGCAACATCATTAAAAAATGGGAAAAAACATCATTTTGTCTGTCACCGCTCTGGGGCTTACATATCCAAAGGCAAAGGACTGAGGCATCTTAAGACACAAGAAAGTAATAAGATTGATGGATATTGTCCTGCTGAAATCAAAGTTTTCGTACCTGAGACAGGTGCATGTAGTATCAAATTTTGCAAAACTCACCTAGGGCACAGAAATGATATTGGTCATCTAAGTCTTACAGATTTTGAACGACTGCATATAGCTACAAAAATTGCATCAAAAATACCATTTGATGAAATTAGAGATTCTGTCACTGATTCAAAATTAGAATGGATACATTTGCTGTCAAAAAAAGACTTGTATAATATTGAGAACTGCTTCAACATAGGTTCAAATGCCATAAAGCATAAAGATGATGCTACAAGTGTAGATGCATGGGTTAATGAGATTGAGAGTAAAAATGATTCATGCATTTTGTTTTATAAGCCTCAGGGTGTCACATCAGCAATGCATACTGAGTTAAAAAGCGATGATTTTGTTTTAATCATCATGAATGATGCACAGTGTGAGATGCTAAAAAAATATGTATCTCACATTTGCATAGATGGAACCCATGGAACAAATGGTTATGATTTTGAACTCATAACATTGCTGATACTTGATGATATAAGACAAGGATTCCCATGTTCCTTTTTTATATCAAACCGAACTGATCATTTTGTGCTTGAAATATTTTTCGCAAAAATTAAAGAGAAAGTTGGTGAAATTTGTCCAACTTTTTTTATGTCCAACATGGCAGAGTCGTTTTTCAATGCATGGTGCAACACATTTCAAAGCAAGCCAAAACATAGACTATTTTGTACCTGGCATGTAGACCATGCATGCACAAAAAAACTGCACAAAATTCAGTCTAGAGAAATGCGGTTAGAAGTTTATAAAACTTTGAGAACATTAATGGAAGAGAAGGATGTTGATGCATTTAATATAATGTTTAATGAAGTTCTTAAAAAATTTTTGGAGAATGATATGACAAGAGAATTTTGTAAATATTTTATCGAAAACTATGCAAATTGTATAAATTCATGGGCATACTGCCATCATTTACAATCGGGTTTAAATACAAATATGCACGTTGAAAGCATGCACAAAACATTGAAATACATTTATTTGAAAGGAAGAAATGCAAAACGGTTGGACAAGACAATTTATGCTTTAATGAGGTTCATAAGGGACAAATTAGTTGATAGACTAATTGTCATGAATAAAGGAAAGTTAACTTCAAAATTAAAAGATCTTCGACAGCATCATAAAACAAGCCTTTCCTTGTCAACTGCTACGATAATTGAAAATGAGAGTGGATATATTGTCCCATCATCATCCACACATGAAACTTACCTTATTCAAGAAAATAATACAAACTGCAGCTGTAAGCTCATTTGTATAGATTGCAGCAATACATGCATCCACAATTATTCATGCACCTGTCTAGATGCAAGTGTAAAATGGAATATGTGCAAGCACATACATTTGGTTTGCCGCCATAAATTTACAGTAGCTCAGGCAGAAAATTTAAATACAAATAATTTAAGGTCTCTACAAAGTGATCTTCTCATTGATGAAGATGAAACCAGAGAAGCTGACATCATAATAACAGAGCTATGCAAAAAAAATGAAAAGTCTTTAAATGCTCTTACTTTATCAGAAAAGAAAGAACAATTAAAAATAAAATTTCTTGAAATCTTAGACAGTGTTTCTAGTGAAGAGGAATTAAAAATAGTGGAAAATTCAATAAAATCACTCATACCAACATTATCAGCCAATGTTGCTATGAAGGAAAATAAGTTTCTTGTGACAGAAAATAAATGTATTCCAGCTATTAAAGCTGTAAAGCCCCAAAAAAGCGATTATTTTCTACTAGAAAGAGAAAAAGAACGGCTGAACATAGAATTGCTAAACCAAGCGAGGAAGAAACTAAAAAAATTGCCCTATTTTTAATAATGAATAGAAAATAAATTTTGTTTTTAAGTAATTTTTTGTGTTATGTCTTAGTTCCAAAAAAAAAATAACCCACAAACAATAATATATAAAAAACTGACCTATTAATCAGTTATGTGCAGTAAAAATGTATATTGTACATGAAATGTCATTTGATCAGCTTTCATCTTTAGGGGTGTCCTAAAACAGTCATTAATTGACGGTTTCTTTTAATCACAAAAATGTAATTTGGGGAATCAGGAGTTAACATGAAACACTCGTACGTGTGCATGTATAATATATGTGTGCCTGTGAGTATATTATTACAAATTATCTAAAGGTTTGTTAGAACATGAAACACTCTCTCTCTCTTATGGTTAATTGCCCTTTTTTAATTATTCAAATGTAATTAAAATTTCAGTTTTTTAATTAATGCAACTTGCAATTCACTGATTTTTTAAAAAATATTGCTTTGTGTTGTGAAAGTTGTATAAAACTTCAAAACTGTGATAAGTTCAGACATTTAGATCAATATACATTGACAAAATTTTTATACACAGAAATATATAATTATACTTCTTAATGATAAAAAAAACTGCTATCAGTTGATCACAAGCCAAAACTTTTAGTATCATTATATGTATATGAAAAAGGATTTATCATACAAACTGATAATAAGCCACTTACCATTATTGTAAATAAATCTCTATTTAATATATTTCTACCAGTTTGCAAAGAAAATTGTTAAAATTATCAATTTGAAATGGTTTATGTAAAAGGAACTGAAGAGTATTCAGCAGACACACTTTCCAGGGCATATCTTACAGATGAGGTAAATGATGATTCCGATATTTAAAATAATTTGTTTATCGAATTTGAATTAGTGCTTAAAAAGAGACTCTAAAATTGTTGTAACTTCTATTTTAAAAAATGATACTTCATAAATGTCATTTGGATATAGAGAAAAGTAAAAAAAAGGGCAAAAGAGATATGTTTTGGCCAGGAGTGTCCTAAAAGTACTGAGAAAATGGTATCTGAGTGTGAGGTGTGTCATAGAAATTTCAAAAGGCTAATGTTAAAGAACCCTTCTTAGTTCATGAAATTCCCAAAAGATCTTTGGAAAAGATAGAAATTGGTATTATGACATTTATGAAAATGTTAAGTATTTCATTATCATATGTTATTTTTCAAAATGGATAAAAATAGAAAGGCTAAAGAACAAAACTTTAACAGATATTAATAACCCAATCATGCTTGTAACTTTTTCACATGATGATTATATAAAATAAATAGTTTATTTCTATAAAAGGTAAGGTTCTCAGTGAATTTTTTAAGAATTTGACAATTTCTAAAGTACATAATTACTTACTTTTTGTTCTAAATTTAGATTCATATAAATCTATTCATAACTATATATATATCTAAATAAACAATGAAGTTTGATTAGATTTTATAATAAACTTTTATAAGACAAATATGATATGACATACATAAGTGTGCACTTTTATGATAATTATATCAGAATTTTTGTATGTTGAAAAACACCTCGAATAAACTCTAGTTTTTAAGTAGTAACTATTTACTTTAATGTTTCAGAAAAATATTATACAGTGATAATTATATATCTGCATTTATGTATAATCATATTTAATTTATAATGAAAAATGCGGCAAAAGAAATCAAATATTTTATTTTTCATGATCATTTACTAAAAAGTGTTTGATATTATTAAGGTGTCCAGTTTTTTACAATGAAAAGGAGGACGCGGGCGAAAAATTTAAGAAAAAGTTACAATGTAAATATATGAAACATTATATTAATTCAAATAAAAATAAGCTAATTACACTTGCATTCCTTTTAGTTATTTACTTAAATGAATATTTTCCCATTGAATTTTTTTTTGTCAATATATCATTTTCTAATACATTGGAAATTTTGGAGCAAAAAATATCCTTTATATTGAGCTTCACAGTCAGTGCTACAGTTTAAGTATCAGCATTCATTCTTAATTTCTCACTTGTCCAAAAATCCACCAACTGAAAAAACTTTCAATTTCTGCATTAGTGCCAGGTCAGCACAATATAAATTCCCCAAGAATAACTAAATTATCATTTGGAAAGTGTTCATTTTTCAAATGGTTAAGTCTATCCACCCATCTTTTATCAATATCAGCCTGCTGATTTACCAGTTGTTCCAATTTATCAGAATTTAAATATGCACTCAGTCTTCTAATTTCTTTTAACAGACAATTGCCACCGATTTTAATATCAGGCATTTCTTTCAATAAAAACAACACAATTTTCTATATATGCTTAATTTACTTGTGATGAAGTAAAAAAACACCATTGAAAACTGTTATTTCCTGTGATATTTGTTTCAGACCATTTTTCAACATATTGGAGAAACATGTTTGGCGCGATAAGTGCCCGATTCGACAAATCAACCCAGATGAGTTTTAAAATATTGAAAAGGAGGACACTTTTGAGGAAGGACAGAAATTATAAAAGGAGGACGATTGGTCACCTTAATATTAGGCTCTCTAATTATATGTATTTTGATTAAAACCAGTTATTCTCAGTAGCTGTTTCTATTTACCAAATATTTCTCTTAAAAACCTTGCAATGATCTCATTTAAGGTGATAACTCTTGTTTAGGTAAAACCTGAAAACTTTATTATGTCAAAAATTAAATATCTCTCCGACTTGATTTAAAAATACCCAAGGTTAAAGGTATGTATGTGGGGGGAGGATATAAAATCAAAAAAGATGTTTACATTAATGATGTTCTAAGTTCACGCAATAGATGGCGCCAGGAGCGTGAAAGCTGGGTTCAACTTTTGATGCCTTAGAATGCGAGCTGTAGACACTCGTACAAATTCCCGCAGATTTATCCGGTTAAGATTATTTGAACTGCGGACGATTTTAGAATCCTTAAGTCCTTATTTACTTAACATGTAACTAATTATGAACAAACCCCATTAAGGGCATTTTTTAATCAATCGTAAACTAAAACTTTACGTATACGGTATGGATTCCAAATTTAATAAATCCATTTAACTTTTTTTAAAAAAGTGGTAATTAAGTTTGTTTTTAAAAAATAAAATATCAAAAAAAGTTATCTGGGCAAATTATTATTTACTTTATGTGAGATACATTTTTTCTTCAGTATATGTGTTCTTTCAAAGACACAAAAATGTACACATACATTTGTTAGTATATATAGGCGTTTCTGCAGAACTTAATACTGCAAAAACATAAAATGCATTGGCTCGACACTGAATCTAATTAATATATAATAAAATGGTGTAAAATCATTCTAAAAACAGTATTTCGTTATATTTTTTTAAGCATTAAAAACATGCAGACCCCATCTTAATATCGGTGGTCCACAATATGAGTTTGACATGCGTTCTCTAGGTCTCTGATCACGACAAAACCAGTTTGCATTCATCTAAATTTGAATGAATTCCTTTCAAATTGACAAAATGGGATTACTTTGTCCTCAGTATCAGTACCTAATATTTCAATTAAAACATTATAAGATTGTACAAAGTTAGTTCTAATTGATTCTTGCTCCTTAATGAGCAATTTTACTTTTTTAAAACTTTCCAGAGAATTTTTTTTTCAATCAAAATAAATGTAACTGGGTGTAATGTGTAGGTTAATAGCTACGTCCCAATCATCACATAGTCGAATTCTTATCTGAATCTGATTTCATTCAGTTGTTTCTCCCTTATGTACTCGAACAAAATGTGACTTTTGAAGATAAAACAACAAATAATCTCGAATACGACTGCGCTGCTATTCATTTAAATCATAAACGTTTACATAGACTGTAATCAGGGATATAACACTCGCAAATTTTAAACAATGAAAACGCAGTGGAAAATATGCATTGCTTAAGAGTAATTAAGAATATTCGCATATGTATCTATCATTAGACATTCTCAGACCTTTACCTTAATATTTTTGCTTTGTTTTAGTAATTCCAGTTTTTTATCATTTGTGGCTCAAGTAATGGTCTCAGTTGAAGGTTGCAAAGTACCACTTATATAGTAGTACTTTTTTTTGAATATGTATAAAGATACAGTTATTTTTTGTTACCAAAACATCGATTAAAATCAATAAAGCTTTGAACATATTTGGATAATAATCGGTGTGTTCCTATGTTGCCACGATTTCAAACAAAAAGCGGCTAGCAATGGGTTTTTTTTGTCGTTTATACGTCTTAAAAATTGCTTCCATAGTGGGAGGCAATTCAAAAAACGAATAACAACAAAATCAGGGGATACAGTTTGGTGTTGCAGATACATCATCACTATCATCTCCATCCAAAATTCAATTACACCACAAGATAGCAAATCAAAGAATTCATTAAGCCAAGTAAGGACTATGACGCATCGCGCGCGGTGGAGGGGGAAGCGCCTCCTTTTTTTTTTCATTGTAAGTGAATAATTCAAATGGGGAAACAAATTTCATATGTATAACACCCATTACTGGATGAATCTTCTTCAGTATTCAAAAAACCTCTCCCAGATATAAGAAATTCTAAACTAATATAACACAATTGATACTAAAATGCATATTTTACTTCTGAGTTTATGCATAATATTTACAAGCTCCTAGAGTAAACATAGTTATGCGAAAAAACGACTAAATGGTCAATAGCCATGTTTCGCCCGGAAGTTTAAAAATTCTTTATAGGTGGCGCGGGCATCGAGAAGAGAGAGACTTGGAGCTGAACGAGGGGAATCGGAGGTGACCAACATGGCAGTTGATTGATTGATTGAATATTAACGTCGCATTGTTCAGCTACACGAGGGCTTTTGGCGACGGACCACGTAATTTTGAACCATGGTCAAGTGACGTGGACGACACCTGAAATGGCACCACCCTCTCCTAACTACCACACCACACCAACGGGAGGACGTTTCAGCTCTCGACAGATTTAGCGTGCATCGCTGCCCTACACGGCGGGTCTTTAGTGGTACTGGGCTCGAACCCGTGACAAAGCAAGCCACGGTCCGATACCTATATCACTCGGCTACCGCAGCCACAACCAACATGGCGGAGCGATAGGACATGGGAGAATGAGCGGGATAGTTGGCGATGATTTAAAAAATAAATTTTGAGCCACTAGACTCGGAGCATTCATTGTGCCTGGATTTTCTTTTGGAATCTTCAATTGAACTAAAAGAACCTACAAAATTCCTTATTGGCGCAGTCGGTAGGATTTTAAAGATTTCATCGAAGCTCCAGGTAAGAAAGGGTGGTCCACACTCACAAATTAAAGTATTATTGTATGTATTGTAATGTAAAGAGTGCATTATCAATAGCTGTAGTTGTTTGGAATAGATGACATGTTATTGTAGTAAAAGTAAAATAAGTTACAGTTTAACTTATGTATGTTGATTCATTAGAAACCCCAGGATAAGAAAGATTAGTCGGGTGAGTCATTATAATCATTAAATGATCACCGCAAGAAATATTTTAGATTTCCGTCAGAGAAGACGTTGTTCGGCGTGACTCATTAGAATCATTAAATGGTCACTGTGGAAGAAAATGAGTTTTCTGTCATAGAAAACATTTTTCTTTTGATTTAAGTTGAGAAATATTTTAGTTTTCCGTCAAAGAAAACATTGTCCGGTGTGAGTCATTGTAATAATTAAATGATCACCGCGAGAAATTGTAGTTTTCTGTCATAGAAAGCATTTTTCTAATTAATGTGGTATCATCTATTCCAAGAGGTAAAGGTATATTTGGGTTTCATCAGAAACATTATTGCATATTGGATATATATTTTTATTGAACATCAGTTCAGATAATTATTGTGTTTCATCAGAAACATTATTGCATATTGGATATATTTTTTTATTGAACATCAGTTCAGATAATTATTGTGTTTCATCAGAAACATTTAAAAAAATAATTAGATATATAATTCTATTGAACACCAGTTCAAATAATTAGTGTGTTTCGCCAGGAACGTTACGAAATATTGATACAAATTATTTATTTTTCTATTGAGCATCAGTTCATGTATTGTTTGTGTCAAATCTGAAACTTTGTAAAGTATTAGAATACAACTATATTTTTAATTAAACATCAGTTTATATAATTGTTGTGAAAAGTATAAAATTTTGTTGAGTTTTAAGTATATTAATGACTAGAAAAGAAAGAATGTTTTAATTCATACCTCAACTTGATGAATGATTGATGGTATCAAAATATTGCTGAATTATATATATAAATCAAATGTCATTTAAGTAGAATATCTAAGTAAAGGATATATATATTGTTTTTTTTAATGTGAAATGTACATTAATTGTTGAAAGATTTATTGAATATTTCACTCCATTGTGTGTGTGTGTGTGTTGTTGTGTGTGTGTGTGCATAATATTTCTTTTTTAAAGAAGAGAATTGATCATATATTCATTTCCTTTTCTGTACGCGTATGACTCATGAAAATACGATTTTAACCATTGCTGAGTAAAGAAAAAAAGTGAGTGATTGCTCAAGGCCATAAGCTGAAGTGTACATTTTTTTTATTATTAGAGTAAAGTGTAATAACGTATTTTTTCTTTTGAATACTTTAAGGAATATTATGTCGGTCAAGTAGAACTTGTATTTATGAGTATATATATATTTTTTAAGTATCTGATACGTAAATATGATTACTAATGATTTTTTATTTTGGCTAAAAGGTTGATTTTCTTTTATTTTATTTGGATTTATTTTGTGAAAAGGATATAAACACAGAGATATTTTTTTTAAATGTTATGATTTATGATGATCTTTAGAATTACGAATTTCGAAGAATTGAGATATTATTTTATGCATCAGAAATGTTTTTATTATCGTAGTAATAATATTTAGTTGAATTTAATTTTGGTCTTTCATATGTGCTAAATTTATCATCCAAGGTATAAATTTGCAAATTTTATGCGGAAGAAATACAAAACATTTATTTTTTAAAAAAGAGATCCACCTTGATTAATTGAGCATACTGTTGTGTTTTGAAATTAGTGTTATTGATTGATTTAGGATAACTATAGTAAGGGGCGAGATGGCATTTTTAGGAAAGGGATCAGAGATCGCTTGACATCTTTGGGCACTGGAACGCGAAGCGTTCCTCCGTCCCATACTTAACGTATTGGGCGCTTGATGTTGGATTGGCCTGCTTTCGAGATGGTGTTTCCTTATTGGTGGACATGGAAGGAGACAGTGGGCGGGGCGAACTGTTGGTTTCGGCGGTCTTAGAAAAATCAAGTCCAAATTCGTGCAAGCAGACGAGAAGCTCGTCTGCTATTGGTCGTCAGGAGTCGGTGAGCGAGAACTCTATTCGCTGCGCCTGGGGATCAAAAGTAGACCTGCAATATATGGCTACGGAAATGGGGGTTGAAGATGTCCTTGGGATGAGAGTGTTTGAGTTGAGAGATGCTATCTTGAATAGTGAATACTTTGACGAGGAGTTTTGTAGAGAATTTTTAAACACGATTATAGAGGAACGGAAAGGAAAGCTGGATGAGAAGAAAAGAAAAGAAGAGATGGAAATAGCGGAAAGGAAGAGACGGGCCGATTTCGAGTAGAAGATGAGGGATTTCGAAACCCAGAAAAAACTGATCGAGTTGGAAGGAGAAGGTCATTTCACAAGAGCATGCCTAGACATAGAAGTGTCCACAAATAGAGGCAACATTGGAAACGAAGTGAGATCTAACGTTAGCAGTGAGACCAGACTCAAGGTTGAAGTGGAGGGTAGACTCAAGGCTTATGAGGAAGCCAAAGCAGTGGAGGAAAGGCGGAAGATGGAAGAATGAACGAAAGAATAGCTTTGGAAGAAGAAATGAGATTGAAGAAAGAAAGATGGCTTGTGGAAGAGCAGATGCGACATGTTCTAGAGGAAAATAAAATGAGAATAAAAGCAGAAGAACAGAAGTGCTTACCAGAAGAAAGATGTAAAAGAATGGACGAGAAAAATCAATTGTTAAATGAAGAGCAGGAGAGATTGTCAGATGAAGATATGGAGGTAACCCAAGCAATCGAGAAGGTTCTTGTGTCTAAAGGTGAACAAGTTCAGACGCGTAGTGCGGATCAATATGCCGTAGCACAATCTGTTGATGTGATAAAAGATAAAGGTGATCTTAATCCCGTAATTCTTAGAAAAGAGCGAATGGACTTTGATGAGGATGAAATTGAAGAAGAAAAGCCAAAATTGCCTAAAAGAAAACGCAAAAATTTAGCAAAAGGACAGTTGCCGAATTACAACAAAAAGTGATTCTAAAAGCCTCAAACAACATGGTACTTATACCCCAGCACTGGAGTTTTAGAGGCGAATGTTCGCAGGATAAAAGTGAAATGGGAAAACTCGCGTGGAAACTGACGAATTTTATCAAGCGAGATGGTACTGTGAAGATACGACGATCATCGCGAGAAAATCGAAGCACCAGGAAAAGAGTTCGACTTAAATTGAGACCACTAGACAATATCTACCGGGACGGGAAGGTTAGGGGTGAAACTCGACCCCTAGACTTTAAGATCGTTGACCCAGCGTGGATAGAGAAGGGAGTTGTACGTAAATTGAGGAAGAGTGAAATAGAATTTCAGAAACGTTTTAAACGACGTGCCAAACCGAAAATGATCATTCGGGGAGATAATTCCTCGCCTCGCTTATACTGGAACCGAGGAAAGAGGAGTAGCAGAGACATAATCATAATGTATCTTTACTCTCATTAATGTTTTTTTTGTTGTTGTTAATGTTGTATATGCATAAATGTTAATCGTCAGATTCAGCTAAAAGTGAAATTTTTGTATGTTACTTGGAAAACGTCTATTATTGATTGATTTATGTATTAGCTGTTTTAGAGTCTAATGTATCCTTATTCTTATTACTGTTTTTGTTTTAATGTTGTATATGCATATATGGTAACCGTCATATTCGGTTAAAAGTGAAATTTTCATAGCGTATTTGGAAAACGTCTATTATTGATTGATTTATGTATGAATATTTTGGAGAGAATAATGTATCCTTATTCTTATTAATGTTTTCTTTTTGTTAATGTTTTATATGCGTATATATGGTAACCGTCATATTCGGTTAAAAGTGATATTTTCATAGAGTGTTTGGAAAACATCTATTATTGATTGATTTATGTATGGTTTTGGAGAATAATGTACTCTTATTCTTAATGTTTTTTTTTTGTTCAAGTTGTATGTGCATATATGATAACCGTCACATTCAGTTAAAAGTGAAATTTTCATAGTGTATTCGGAAAACGTCTATTATTGATTGATTGATTTATTTATGTATTAGCTGTTTTGGAATATAAGGTATACTTATTCTTATTATTGTTTTTTTTGTTAGTGTTGTATATGCATAAATGTTTTCATTTAAAAATGGAATTTTCCTAGGTTGCTAGGAAACCGTCTATCATTGACTTATTTACGTATTTAGCATGTTTTTTTTTTACCTGTGTACTCTTAGAACTAATACAAGAATCCTATTGAGTAGCTCGATATTCATAGTAAGATAGTGCACTCTCTCTTCAACTAAGGTTTGAACATTATTTGTGTATGTGTGGGTGTGACTAACCTCTTTCTTGTAGCACCTGGTCATTGAAGATGACGCATGTGCTTCCGTTGGTGGGGCATGTAAGATTCGCCCGGAAGTTTAAAAATCTTTACAGGTGGCTCGGCCATCGAGGAGAGAGGAAAGACGGAGGAAGGAGGACGAAAGTGAACCAGAGAAGAGGGTGAACAAGATGGTGGAACGAGAGAACATGCTAGAATGAGCGATATAGTGATTACGTTGAGAAAGATAGTAACAAAATGGTGTTAACATCTTAAAATTAAAGGTATCATAGTTAGTTTTTCTTTTTATGTTGCTTTGTGTTGTGTGTGGCTGTCTCTGGAATAAAATTCTTTAGCCATTAAAGAAGTAGTAACTTTATTGTACCTGGATTTTGGATAAATGTTGGAATCTTCATTTGAACGAAAAGAACCTACTACAAATTCCTTATTCCTGTGTAATTGAAGAGGTAGGTTAAACGATTTCTCGAAATCATATTTTAAATTTTTTTATCTCAAAATCAGATTAAAAAAAACTTAATAAATATGTCAGCTAAGTTAAATTTCAATTTTTTTTTCAAAGCAAAGAATTAATTAAATTCGAAGCTAAATTACATTATTTTTACAAATACAAGACATAAGTATGAAATTAAACATACATTTAATTTTTTGCCATTACAAAGGAAAATAATTATTTAAAATTATGAAAAAAAAATTTAGTATAATCAATGCAGAATGTCTAGTCAACATTGAGACAGAATCTAATCTAGAAAGAGAGAAATCTCATCTATCTTACTATCCTAAATCTCTATTATTTCTTTTATCTCTATCATTACCTTAATTTTTAAAGGAGATAATCACTCAGATTTTTCAAAATAATGAAATGATTTTCTGAATTTTCTTCCTTTATATTTATTCAGAGATGATTTATTTTTTACAACTTAGATTATTTCATATTGGTCCCCTCCCCCTCAATATAATAGTCACAAGGAGTTTGTTGCAATTTAGAAGGGAATATGTACTTACAGTACAGTATTTTAAACATTTCACAATTTTCATTACTCTTCTCTTTTTTTTTATTTACGGATTTTCGAAAAAATAGTGATTTACAAAAAACTGTCGATATTTATGAGTTTGTGAATAGTATAAGAAAATTCATTTCTCCTCCAGATAATAAAATTGGCCGCGGTAACGTAGCAGTCAAGGTTATTAACTCGTGGCCAGAGTGTCATGAGTTCGAGTCCAGTACCGCTGAAGACACGCAATGAAGGGGGGCGATGCACAAAAAATCTATCGATGTTTAAACGTTCTCCCGTTGGTATGGTGTGGAAGTTAGGAGATGGGTGCCAACTCATGTGTCGTCCTCGTCACTTGACAGAGGCTCAAAATTACGACGTTCTTCGCCAATAAACCTTTTTCAAAGAAAGAATTATTATCCTTTAAATAAGAAGGAAAATTGCATTATTTTTAAAAATACATGACATAAATATCAAATTACACATATTTTTTTATTCTTTTCCAGTACTAAGGAAAATAATAATTTATAATTATGAAAAAATTCACATTTTAGTATAACCAATAAGAATATCTTGTCAACACTGAGGTTGAATCTAATCTAGAAATTTTATATCTCTTTCTATTCTAAATGTATTATTTGTTTTATCTCTATCATTATCTTAATTTCTCTAAAGGAGAGATAATATCACTCATATATTTAGAAATAAACAAATACTTCTCTTTAGTTAAAGTTGTTGCTTTTTACAAAAATACTTTTAATTTTCCTCCGTTATATTTACTCAGAGTTGATTTATTATATACAAAGATTATTTCAAACAGTTTTTTTCGATATATTAGTTAAAAATAATTTAGAAGTGAATATATACTTGCAGTATAGTATTTTATTGCACATTTCTCATTGATTTTCTTTTTTTATTACAGTTTTTTCCGAAAAAATAGTGATTTATAAAAAAATTGTTGGTATTACGTAAGTTAGTGAATAGTTCAAGAAAATTCATTTCTGCTTCAAATAATAAAATCTCTTACGTAAATGTGTTGAAAATAAATCCTGAATTATTTACATAGAATTAATTTAGATTCCTTAACAACTGAAGCATCATGACTCTTAGACAGGATTCCTGAAAGGGGAAATAAAATTAATATCTTATATATATTACTTGACTGAACAGGAAATCCATCAATCGAGCATTAGGGATATAAATATATTTATCTTGGATTAACATTTCAGAATTTAAGCATTTTTTTTAATTAACCAAACCAACACAATTTAGAACAAAAGATTTTAGAATTGCTTATGCCTTTTTGAAATTTTTTTATTTCTTAAAATCCTACATGATCTTTTTTTTTAAAATTGTATCAACTTAAGAAAAATTTATCAAAGCTCTATTTTTATTTAGTAGAACCCTTTTATATACATGTGTGTAAAATAGTTAAATGATTTTTTTTCCTAAACAAGATATAAGTTGTAAAAATTCTTTTCAATGAAAATGAAAGAGCTTTTAATATTTTCCGTTCATAATAATTGAGAACGAAAAAAAATATTGAAATTAGAAACATTTGTGAATATGAACACCTCTTTTACTTTTGTTCAAAACCAAAAATAAAAATTCTTCTGATTTTTTATGTTTAGAAAGAGTCCGTTTTGAGAGGTCAACAACTATAGTACCATTTTTACGACATGGTCCAAAAGATCAAGAATAGGGGAGTGTCAAGAATAGGGGATTCCTTTTGTCAAAAATAGGGGAGTGTCAAGAATAGGGGATTCCTTTTGTCAAAAATAGGGGAGTGTCAAGAATAGGGGATTCCTTTTGTCAAAAATAGGGGAGTGTCAAGAATAGGGGATTTCTTTTGTCAAGAATAGGGGAGTGTTTCAAATACTAGAAAACTATCCTTCAAATTATACTAAGGATTTCTTTTTTTATTTTTGCTGCTTCGCTACTAAAGTTCATTTCTTATCTTAAATTTAGAATCATCAGTTTAGAAATCATTTTTTTTCACCAATCATTTCATTGTAAAAAATCTACAGTTTTAATTAAATTCCCACAACGAGTATGAAATAAGAAATATATTACGACTTTTGTTCAGTGATTAATATAAAAATACTAGCCGTTATATTCGAGTTCGCTTTGCAAGCGAATACCGGCTAGTATTTGAACTGATCAACTGAATTTGCTTCACTTGTTTAAAAAACAAGTACTTGTTTAAAAAACAAGTACTTGTTTAAAAAACAAGTACTTGTTACAACAAATGAAATCTATATTTTTTTTCTATATTTATTACAATTGAAACGAAATGCTATAATTTTCACACCAATTAAGAAAAAAATTGTGAAGTTTGTATTCCTTTTTTTATATAACTGTGTGTTACTTAGAAAAAGCCACAACGTTTTAAATTTCACTATCTGCAAAAAAAAAAAATGAAATGTACCCATTTAAATCCTTAATACTCTTATTCTCATGAGAAAATAAAATAGTTTTAAAGAGTCAAAGAAAGTCAATTCTTGAAAACACTAATCTAAAATTAAATTCAAGTAATAATCAGCACTTATAATTTGTACAATATAGCCAATTAAAAAACACATAAAAGCTATTTATCTGATCACGTACATATTTTTTTTCAAAAAATTAATACTGTTTTAAAATCAATCAAAGTATTTAAAAAAAATAGGGAACATAAAATGTCTGCATTATTTTTACGTAGTTTGATTCAATTTTTATTTTAAAATATACTCTGATGCTAAAAACATCTGAAGTAACTAATGTGTTAAGGTTTTTTTAGTCATCGAATTTAATTAGAGCGTTGTGCACAAAAGATAAAAAATATTCAGGTTTTATTGATTAAGAGGGGTGTAGCTACCACCGTATCAATGATACGGGGCCCTCAAGCTACTGGGGCCCTAACATGTGTAACTACCGTACCATTAACAAGGCTTTCTTTTCTAAAAAAAGGATTCACTCAGAACTAGCTACGCCAATGTTCATTAACTATAGATATATATTCAATGACTGTTGGTAGAAAATTGTTCCATATTCAATGCATCGCTAAAAATTATACAACATTTCTTAAACCTAAAAATGAAAATTTAAATATCCGCAATCAAACAGTTTTATTAACTAACAAACAACAAAAACGAAATTTACAGTCATTTTAAAATTAATTTAACATTGAAATTTTATTACATGGGCTCTTTTGGCAGCAGACTTCAAATTTATATGCAGTCACACTTCAGCTGGGACGTTTAGTTTGTATTCTATTAATTACCACACAACATCATTCGAGAAATTTGAGATCCCGCTTTTTATATTAAGTCGCAGTTGCAAAATTTCACAAAGGGTATTCTTGGTAATATCGGGGTTCGAACCCATGGCTAATCTTCTAGACTGCAGCCCATTAAGAAACATAAAAGCTATATATATATAGTTTTCGCGTCTATTTTTACTTCTTTCAAGGTATATATATATATACCTTAAACGAAGTAAAAATAGACGCGAAAACTAAATACTAAAATGCAGAATTTTCCCTCAGATAGTAGTAGATTTTTACATACAGGTCTGTACAGCGAAAACCTTTCACGAACTGAGTTTTTTAATGTATAAAAGACAGTAGAAAATAGAAAGGATCGATTTTAAAGCATTAAAAAAACTTAATTTTATTAAAAAAATATTTCTTTGAATGGAAAACAAATGGACTGATTTGAACATACCAAATATCGTACTATTATTTTTTTAATTTCATATATGAATTTCACATTAAACTTACCAATAATTTGATTTCTTACAATTTTTCCACTTAACAGATAGTTGGTATTTTGTATTGTTCTTAAAATAGCAATTATAAATCAAATAATGAATAGAATGTTTTTGATATAATGAATTTACTTAATTAAACTAATACTTAAATTAAGCCTGATTAAATTCATTAAAATTTCATGCTTCAGAAAATAATGTAGGCAGAATGCAGATTCTTCCTCCAAAATGTACACAAAATATATGTAGAAACATTCCTTACTTCTTTTTCTTTAAAATTAGTATTAATGATACATAATTCATTCTTTTGGTATAAATACTCTCGTAGAAAAAAAATTTAATATGCGAACATTCTTTTTTCATATTTTACATAAAGAGGATACTTTTAAATTAAAGAATGATTCATTTCATAAAGAATGTGATGACTACACGCCATTTTCTAATTCCTAATTCTTAACACAATTACCAGATCAAATAGCAACATAAAACGTCAGAATAAACTCAATTTACAATAAATAAATTAAATAAAAACAATTTCTGACTGGTAAAAATAATTAACTAAATTTAATTTTTTAACATAAATATATGTTATAGAATATATATTTATATAAATACTATACGTATATTAAATAATGATTATTTTATAGAAAATAAATATTGTAAAGGGTGTAAATAGGTAAATTGAATCTAATGATAATTTTATTAAAATCGCTCAAGTAATTCAAGGACTCTTTTTAAACTTTTAATTTAAAGAGTCCAGAAAAAACAGATGATTTATTACATATCATCTGTAAAAATCATCATCAGTGAAAATTGCTTAACACGAAACTGAAAGGACTGAAATATTTTTTCGTGTTAAAAGATACTGAAAAAAAATAAAACACATATCTCAACAAAATTAAGTTTATTAGAGTTTATTTTATCTACATAGAATCTATACATGTATGTATTTAATAAAAATCAATGAATCAAGAACATTCACAAGAGCTAAATGAGATTAAAAACAAAACTTTAAAGTTTTTTGAAAAAAAAGAACATTTATTGAAAGTTTTTGGAAAATGATCTGATATTTTTCTTTGCATTGTGTCTTTTTTAGCATCAAGTAGTTCAATGGTGTCCATTTTGTTCATTTCACCATTGGAATGTCTGTCTAAATAATTGCGCTGTATATCTATGTAATGTATGTCTATGTAATTGTATCCGATGTACTGTTTCTTATATCGGATGACGTGGGAACAGGATCTGCATTATTCATTTCATTTTCGTCGTCGAAATCTGCATCAATAATATTTTTTGTGCTTTGAAAAAACTCCAAAATGTCTTTGTCTGCCATAATTAGGGCTGCACACACATTAACATCCTCTACTGCAATGAATTATTCCGATAGCACAATAGGACAGTCCAATCCAGCTGGTGTGTTCCGTATTTTGTTCATTCTAAGAGGGGAAATCCTTTCGTGTTAAGCAATTTTCGTTTCATATTAAGAGAAAAAATGCATGAAAATGCATAATAGTTTGTTGGGATCGTTATATTATTTCGTGATTATTGAGATATTTCGTCTTAAGGTATCCGACTACGTTAGGAACCGTGATTTTAAAAAAGCGCATAAACGGATAATTTTCATGATATTTAGTGTCACTCAGATTATAATACATGCATAAAATTGTTTTAAGGACATTTTGACAAAAAAGTTTTATTTAAATATAATATTTTGGCAAAAAATTAACTTAGAATAATCTTTTTTCCAAATGTTCTCCTTTTATGAAAAATGGTTCTATTATAATAATATTTTACCTGTATATAGCTCAGACGTCTCTACAGTCTCAACTAGAATTTTTGAAAATTCACATTATTTTCAGAGTTACCACCAATTGAAATAATTATCGGCGTTTTTTTTTTTTTTTTTAAAATTGCTCCCCTCTGTTGTCGTAAAATATGAATATAAACCCACTTCTAAGTTATATATTTCAAAAATTCTAGTTGAGCCTCTGAACAGAGGTCTGAGCTATATACAGGCAAAATATTTATTCTAATAAAGGATGTTTTTTTAGAGGTATAGAGAGAGAGAACTTTAAATTGCAATAAAACAACGATGTATTATTCGATTGACATGAATTTTTTTTTATTCGAAAGATAATCTTGTGGCATTACATTTTAAATATGATTCCTGGCATAGGACTGCCACGGCTGGCTCGGATGTAGTTCAATCTGGACGTCCAATTTTCGATGACTTTTTCCAACATTTGTGGCCGTATATCGGCAATAACACGGCGAATGTTGTCTTCCAAATGGTCAAGCATTTGTGGCTTATCCGCATACACCAATTGTGAAGGTCTCCTTGGACCTCACTTTGAGAACGAGAATAAATAGGAGTCATGTAAGAACCAGAAGCCATTTTTATAAACAACTTTCTTTATTTGGTTATCTTATCCAAATAGAATCAAAGACATATTAACAAGTATATCTAACTAGTATTATGAGGTTTTAAAGGTAATATCCTTTAAATTAACTTAATTAATGATCCAATTAATTAACAATTGAATAACGATCACGCAGAGATTACCACGATAAGAGATCCCAGAATTATATTTAATAATGTTCCTATTGAACATTTAACTTTAATCTCACTCTGAAAACTTTAATGAGACTTTAATTATAAATCAATAATTACCAACGGAATCTCAGCTTTTCTTGAGGTTGAATTATCTCCAACAAGAAATCTTCAATTTAACTTCACTATAACTTTCTGCTTCAATCTCTATCTCCTACTGCCCCAACTTTACTATTCCGTTTGACTTAAATACTTTATCTAATCTGCATAACAAGGAATCATGTCCGCTTTTTGGAGTTGATTCGAAATAGGTAGGGAATTAAATTTTCCTAAAAAGGACGACTCAGAAGGTTAGTGATAAAGTTCCGTATAGATTTGTCACACAATGACTTTACATAGCCCCACAGAAAATAGTATAGCGGTGTTAAATCACAAGATCTTGGAGGCCGATTCACAGGTCCAAAACGTGAAATTAGGCGGTCACCAAACGTGTCTTTAAATAAATCGATTGTGGCACGAGCTGTGTGACATGTTGCGCCGTTTTGTTGGAACCACAGCTCCTGGACATCCTAATTGTTCAATTCAGGAGTGAAAAAGTTAGTAATCATGGCTCTATACCGATCACCATTGACTGTAACGTTGTGGCCTTCATCGTTTTTGAAGAAGGATTCCACCAGCCCATAAAGCGCACCAAACACTCAGTTTTTCTGGATGTAACGGTGTTTCGACATACACTTGTGGATTAGTTTCACTCCAAATGCGGCAGTTTTGTTTGTTGACGTAACCATTCAACCAGAAGTGCGCTTCATCGCTAAACAAAATTCGCTTATGAAAATCGGGAACAACGGCAATCTCGTTTTGGGCCCATTCGACGAATCTACACCTTGCTTGATGATCGTTTTGATGAATTGCCAAACCAAACTGAGAATAAATCACTTGACAGCTGTTAAATCGGTCGCCATCTTGGAAAGTAATGCCAACTTAAACTTCTATACCTGGAAAAAAAAACACTCTTTAGAAGCATTTTTCACAAAAGGAGAACATTTGGAAAAAAGATTATTCTAAGTTAATTTTTTGCCAAAATATTGTATTTAAATAAAAAAAAAATTGTCAAAATGTCCTTAAAACAATTTTATGCATATATTCTAATCTAAGTGACACTAAATATCACGAAATTTATCCATTTTTTCGCTTTTGAAAATCACAGTCCCGAACGTAGTCGGATACCTCAAGGGTTTTCGAGTTAAATTTATTTTACTGTACGTATGTATATATTAAGTATGTACACATATCAAATAACCATTTATATGTATATAGGGGTGTGAAACAGGAAAGAAAGTGCTCCCAAAATCGGGCACCGTTCGTGATAAAACTGCCGTGCTTCAATTAGAATTCTTTAGCAGGGGACGTCTTTCGGCATAGGCCAACTGTGCGCTGCAATCGGGGCCTCGTCTCGTTCTTGACTCATCCTCAATAAAATCATTATTAGAATAATAATTTCAAAGGTCAAATGCTATTTCTGGTTGTATTCACCTAAAAACTGGGAATTTAGGAAGATACGTCAACTGGCCACATGTGATGACCATGTCCGCGTACAGGACTAGGCCTACCACCATACACCATCATTACTCATTCAGTCAAAAGGCTACAGTCGATCGAGTCGGTTTGTGCGATTTATTAGGTCATGCATATTTATTTATGCTTATTGTTTGTACAACGTATACTAAGTGCACCGTCTACTTTTAAGAATCATAGGTGGGGCCTACATTTTTGGAGGGGCCCAGGACCTTAAGATGTCTCAGGGGTGTTAAATTTCTCTAGAGATCTGAAAATATAAACAACTTTTAAACAGGTATAAATCTTTTAAATTTAAATTAAATGATTCGAATCTTTTACACAATATTTATAAAAGAATGGGGCTTCAGAAAAGTAAAAAAAATTATTAAAATATAATAATAATTTTAAAAATCAGAAGCATATGAAAATTTTATAATAAATATTATTTTTTGCGTTGCGCTCGCTATTTTCTAAAATAGTAACCTCTGATGCATAAAACTTTGTAGAATCATAAAAAAAAATGCATCATACTCTTTGAACCCTACCTAATTTTAGTATTATATATCTTTTGCATTTCAAAATATTTGTTAAATATTGCAATTTTTTAAATATTTTTTAATAATGTATCTTTTATATATTAAAATATATAAGTTATTATTCTATTTATATAAAAATAGCTACAGTGTAATAAGAATACATTTAACTTTATAAATCAACTTATAGCTAGTAATTTAAGCTACTATTTTAGAAAATAGCATGCGTGACGTAAAACTTAATAAATATTTTTATAGAAAATTTTCTTATTTTCATGTGCTTATAATTTTCAAAATTATGATTATATTTCAAACATTTTATACTTTTCTGAAGCCCCATTGCTTTATTAATAATGTGTAAAAGAATCGAATTATTTAATTTAAATTTAAAAGAATTATACCTGTTTGAAAATTGTTTATATTTTCAGACCTCTAGAGAAATTTAACACCCCTGAAGCCTCTTAAGAAGTTTTCAGACGTCCCTGTTTTTTAGTAGACTTAAATGTATTTTTTAATTAAAAAAAAAGAGGGTGAACCCTGGAGCACCGACTATTAGACCTACAGTAATGAAACTTGGTAAGCCTGTTTCTTTTGTTGAATTTATATCTGCTAAGAACGGGTCTTACGGAAATAAACTCGCAAAGGGGGTTATGGAGCTTTTTGATAGAAAAAATTCCGTTTTTTAACTTTAAGATTTAGACTTCAAATTTGAGCAGAGATTTGCTAAAAATAGATTTTGCGGAAATCCACTTTGGGAAATGGGGTTACAGGAGCTTAAAGATTAATTCTACTTCAATTTTTGAAATTCAAGTCCTGTACTCTTTAAATCAAAAAGTGAGAGCTATAAGAATGCTTTTCAATGCAATTGAACGCTTAATGCTAGGACTTATAGATATCAATAATTTATATACATATAAGTAGTACATATTCATACACCATCATTAAATACCCATCGAAGTTGGCGGGTAACGGCTAGTTAATTTATAAGACAGAAATATACCAGTTGATAGAGAGAGAAGCTTTAGATTACTATTATATTTACATTATGGAACTGATTTCCAAAATTTTATATTTGAATTATCGATTTCTGCATGCACTATCTGTTTATAAAGACGATACTACCATAAAAGAACTAAGCGACTGGTTACCAATTTCAACCACAAATATGAATTTTAACTTGGATAGGCTATGACCTCGCAATTATGAACTGCAGTTCTGTAACAAGGATGATAACAGAGCTCATTGCCTACTTTTCCTAACTCACATTACGCTGAAATTCCACTATAAAAAAATACAGCATACTTCAAAATTTGATATGAAGGTTCTTCAATGAAATCAAAATTTGAAGTCGTGGCACGATAGAATGAGTGAGAGTAAAATAAACGGCATACTATATAAATCAACACGAGAGCTATTGGCAACGGACCTCTTAATTTTGAACCTCGGTCAAGTCACAAATTTCTAATTCTTTAGTGAAGTAACGAATATGAAACATTATTGTTTGTAAAAGTCATTCATTAAAATATAATGTAATATATTTTCATTAATATTTTTAAATCAGGCCATTTTTATTCAAATTATCCGTCACCGATCGCTCACATGTTGCTTGTAAATGCTTTAAATCAATGATACGCAACCCCCGGTCCGTGAATCAAATGGTGCCGGGCCACCTAAAGAACATTAAACTATTGCCATTTTATTTAAAATGGTGATTTCTCTCGAATTTGCACAACTTTCAACGGAAATCACTTTATATTCCACGTTAAATCCCTTTTATTCATTTTTGGTGTAAGTATATTTTATTCTGAAGGCATATTTAAATGTAACTAAATTAAAATTTTTAAATCAAAACAATCTATACATCTATACATATAAAAAAATGAAGTGTCTGTTTGTAATTTGAAATTAACAGCTTTTTACTTAATGCATTTAAAAGTATATACGGTACTTATATGAAAAAATAAATTTTTAAAATTTTTGTCTGTCTGTCTATCTGTCTTTCTGTCAGTCTGTTTGTTCCGGCTAATATCTGAAACGGCTAAACCAATTTTGACGAAGCTTTCACTGGCGGATAGCTAATGTTATGAGGAATAACTCAGGCTACTTTTATTATAGAAAAAAATTAGGGTTCTGCTAAAATAAAATTAAAACCAATGAAATGATGAACAATATCCGTTTCTAATAAGGATTGCTTATTTCAGTAGGGATTATTTCTAATCAATAGCGATTATTTTTATTCAATAGGGATTGTTTTATTTTGCGAGCCTTCTGTCTCAACGTTTCTAGAAGTTATATCAAACTTTTTTGTTTGATAAGGTTACTGAGACTCGCGATATTTCCCGTTCATGTCCGATCCTAATGATTTTAACAGTCTTCACTAACCCCCTGCTTGCGGCTTCGTTTCATCCTACCCAGTCCCTCACCCCATTGACAGCGTCAAAGGTCACGAGTACCTCTCCCCCCTCTGCTTGCAGATTTGTTTCACCCTACTGTTGCTAAGACCTGTTTTGAACTGTTGCATCATTCCAATGATTTCATTCTTTCTCAAAAACACTGAGCAACATCAATTTTTCTATAACTTAGACAGCATTTAAACTTAAATCAGGAAGTTTTTGGGTTTTACGTCATTTGACTTCTCACAAGGCTCTGCATTTAAATAGAGGTAAGCTAATTTCATACCTCTATTTTTTATTTCATAGCCAAACACTGCACAAAGCAGTCACAATAAATGTTTGTCTTGCAAGAGTGATGTACAAGTGTGAGTGTGCGGTGGGGGTGGCGATCGCAGAGCCAACAGGTTGTTTTATTTAGTTAAGTACTTAAGTAGTTGTTTCTAAAATAAATATTTTTAATTACGTTTTACGTGAAAAAGTGCACTTACACCCTTAAATTAAGTAAGTTTATTCAAAACTGTAAATAACTTCATTTATCCTGCATAATATATACACAATATAATGATATTTAATTGAATAATATTTATATTGAAATCAAAGAATAACAGTTTTTCGAGTCACAAAGTATTTTTTTCTACCGTTCCGTTCTTAATTCATTTTGTTTCGTTGCATTATCACTGTTTTCTAATAATTAGAAATCAATGTTAAACGTCGTTAGGTTTTCTTCCATGGAAATAGTTCAGTTTTTCATTTACTTTGAAATCGATAAATTCTTATAGGTTATTTTATTTAGTTAAGTACGTAGGTAGTTGTTTCTAAAATAAATATTTTTAATTACGTTTTAGGTGAAAAAGTGCACTTACACCCTTTAGCTATACCTAAACAAAAATTTAAAAAAAGGATAAATCTCTTGGTGAAAGGGAAAAATTTTGGTTGCATTCGCTGTTTTATGTATAGTGTAGAATGGTAAAAGCGTGGTTTGCCCCATGTCCACATTTTGATATGGTTAGAAACGAAAATAAGAGCTGAGCAAATTGATGATGTTATTCGAGCAGAATTGCCAGACCAAGAAGTAGATCCAGAGTTATTTTATGTCGTGAAAACCCGCATGGTACACGCTCCATGTGGCTCTTACAATCCTCGATCTCAGTGTATGAAGAATGGTATCTGTAGTAAAAGATTTCCTAAACCTTTCAGTACAGAAACTGTTACAGGTGAGGGTGGTTATCCATTTTACAGACGTCGTTCACCTGAAAACAGTGGTATACGAACGACAGTCCAATCACGGGCAAACTGTATTGATATTGACAATCGCTGGATTGTTCCATTTTCGCCAGTACTGTCGCGCACTTTTAGACCACATATCAAAGTCGAACTTTGTAGTAGTATTAAATCAATAAAATATATTTGCAAGTATGTCAATAAAGGTTCAGACTTAGCGGTATTTGGTGTACAAAATGCTAACGATGAAGTTACATCATTTCAAAAAGGAAGATATATTAGCACTTCCGAAGCAATCTGGCGCATGTTGTCATTTTCGATTCACGAACGTTTCCCCGCAGTAACACATCTCGATATCCGTTTAGAAAATGGTCAGATAATTTATTTTGTTCCAAGCAATGTCCGTATAGTGGTAGAAAATCCGAGAAATACGACATTGATGGCGTTTTTTGATCTGTGCCATAAAGACGAATTCGCTGCCTCTTTATTGTATGAAGAAATACCAGGTTATTACACATTTAATTAACAAAATGGAACATATATATTCCAACGGCGACGCCGAGGTACTCCCGTGGAGGGTCATCCCAGCATATTTCACGAGCATACTCTTGGGAGAATTTATACAATTCATCCTAATAATCGGAAACGCTATCATCTAAGGATGTTATTAAATGTTGTCAAGGGACCAACTTCTTAGGAAAGTCTCAAAAGCGTTAATGGTATTTTATGTACTACTTATCAAGCAGCATGCCTTGCACTTGGTTTACTAGAAGGCGATAATCCCTGGTGCGACACATTAACAGATGCCAGTATAAGCAGCAGTGCATCTAAATTACGAGAGCTATTCGCCATTATATTGGTTTTTTCTGTAATGTGACTAATCCCTCAGAGTTGTGGAGCAAGATTAAGGATCATTTTACGGAAGATTATGTAAGAGACTTCCAACGGCATTACCCAGATGCAGACATAAATGCTCAATTAGAAAACTTTAGTAATCGTGTTCTGTTTGCGTTGCAAGACGTTCTTCTTTCCATAGGCGGCAATACTCTCCCTCATTATGGTTTACCATCTCCACAAGCGATCGATGGAGTTGTTGAGAATTTGAACAGAGAATATTTCGAACACACAAATTTTGTCACTGTTGAGCTTCAACATAAGATAAATCAGAATGAACCAAGATTAAACAAAGAACAAAATCAAGTTTACCGACTCCTCACTGACACTGTGAATGCTAACGCTGGTGGTGTGTATTTTTTAGACGCTTCAGGTGGTACTGGCAAGACTTTTTTGATAAATCTTTTACTAGCCAAAATACGTTCAGAAAAAAAGATTGCCATAGCAGTCGCATTTTCGGGAATAGCTGCAACTTTATTTCATGGGGGGAAAACGGCACATTCCATGTTTAAAATTCCACTAGAATCAGAGCGTATGGAAAATCGAGCGGATGAAATCAACGCCTGTTTAAAAGGTACAGTACTTTGGAGATATTGTAAAAAACTCCATTTAGAAGAAAACAGGAGAGCACATTCAGCCGATTCAGAATTTAGTAAAATTCTTCTTGATGTTGGAGAGGGAAAGTGTCCAGAAGTGAATAGTACTCATGATATAGAACTACCTACCGGTTTTGTCAGGTTGTGGCGGACACGGAAACTTTAATACATAGTATTTATGATGATGTTCACGATCTCAATATAAAAGAAGATTCGTAGTTGTGTGAAAGATCCATTTTAGCAACTATAAACGACCAGGTCTCTGTTCTTAATCAGCGCATGTTAAATAAGATTCCTGGCGAATCACAAACGCACCTTTCCATCAATACAGTTTGCAATCCGGATGAAGCGATTAATTATCCAACAGAATTTTTAAACAGTATAAGTGTGCCTGGTCTATCCCCTCACAAACTAGAATTTAAGATTGGTGTGCCCTTCATACTACTCCGTAATTTTAAACTTTGCAATGGCACTAGGCTGCGAGTAGTGTCATTGCAAAAAAAAGTTATAGAAGGTCGTATAATATCCGGATGCGGAAAAGGTGAGATAGTATTTATACCATGAATTCCCATAATACTATCGAATTTCCCCTCTGAATTCAGAAGACTGCAATTCCCTATCAATGTCAGCTTTGCTATGACAATTAACAAGTCACAAGGACAAACGTTAAGCAAAGCTGGCATAGATTTAACTAAGGGTTGTTTTCCCATAAGCAACTATACGTGGCATGTTCACGTGTGAGGGATGCTTCCAGCGTTGTTGTTTTAGCCCAAGAAAATAGTACACCAAATACTGTTCATAGAGAAATTTTTCAGTAAATTTAATATTGTATATAGAAAGATTTTCAATAAATTTAATATTATATATAGCAAGATTTTTCATTAAATTTAATATTATATTTAGAGAGATTGTTCATTAATTTAATATTGTATATAGTGATGGGAGGCCGCCGGCCCCTGAGATACAGTTTTAATTTTTGCATTTGCCCTGTTTACAGGAAATAGGGACTACACAGGAATGTGGGTGCGTCGAGGTTCAACGAGCCTTATGGCCGGCAAGGTTGTGTTCTTGCGCGGACTGTTGAGTCCAATCAGAGTGGTAGATTTGACGGTAATGAATCCGTTGCGGATTCTTTTCGAAGTGGTGCGGTCAGCTTTAAAAAGCACGTACATGCCATTTTCTAGAGGCTTTTTTCCCTCTTACGTCTGCCAGAAAAACCTCCCGTCAGGAAAGCGAACTCGCTGCCCGGGGTCACCCCTTCTTCCACTCCTTTCCTCTCAGATAAGTACCACCCTTGTAAATTTTAACGTTGTTTCCAATATGTTAATCAATAAATATAATTGTTTACCACTATACGATCAGTGTATAATTTATTGAGATGATTTTCATTAATTTATTTTATTTAGAAATAATTTTAAATTAAGTCATGAGGCGATGTTAAATTAAGAAACTGGATTTTAAAGAAATTAGAATTTTGGGATAAAGTCATAAAAATTAAATAAACTAATATAGCGTCGCATTATCTGGTGCCATAACCAGCCGTCGAAATTTTTTTTCTTTGCATCATCTGATGCCGTGAATTTTTTTTTCTTTTCATAAACGAGATGCTGGGTCACCGAATGAAAATCTTACTTCATCTGTTAAACATGTAAAAAAATTTTATTGTGTGCTATTGTGTTTTGATTGTATCTATTACTCAATTTTTCCAGTTGTGAAATTTTTTTCTCGTATTTTTTTTTTTTATTATTTAGATACTTGGAGATGTGCAAACTACAACTCCTGAAGGAGAGTGCACGATGTGACAGGTACTGGGGCTTTTTCTTTTATATTGATGTTGAATTTTTTTTCATATATGTATTTACGCGATAGTCGATTGGTTAAAAGTTTTATTTAATTTTCCGAGATTATGAGTTTTCTCTTACCCTGCACGAGTGCTTGAATCCAGTTGTTCTAGTTTGAATTTAATTGTTTCAGTTGCAATTTAATCTCGTTAGAAATTTTGTTTTAACTTTTTAAACATGCCACGTACGCGACAATCCGACCCCCTTTTGACGCAGACAGCGTCTGAAAAATTTAATCTAATTGATTTGATCCCAAAGTATGACGGAAGTGAATCGTTGGGAATACGTAGGTTCCAGGAGAAAATCAATGATGTTGCAAATTTAGGCAAGTGGTCTAACGCCGAGAAAGTCATTATTCTGAAACTAAAATTAGCGGGAATAGCTGAAGATTTTTTTTATCCGACCCAACCCACAGTAATCTAACAGAATTCAACGATGTCGCTAGAGTTCTCATTTCGAGATTCGAGAGGACCGTTCCGTTGACCACGCGGCTTCAGCTATTTTTATCATGCATTCAAGGTTAATCTGAAAGCGTGCAAGAATTCGCAGCACGCATCAACAAACTAGGAACACAGATATTTCATTCAAGTAATACGGCTCAAAACATGGCGGCGCGGAACGCTAATGATCAATTGTTACAGTCCCGTTTTATCAGTGGTCTGCGAAACGATATTCGCAGATTTGTTTTGGCGCGAGACCCCAATAATCTTGAGGAATCGATAAACGCTGCGTTGATAGAAGAACAAAGCGTTAAACTGAATCAAATTGCTAATGACGAGAGAACTGGTTTGTCGCCTTTACAAACAGAAACATCGGTCATTTCGGCGTTGACAAACAAGTTAGAAGAAATAAATTTAAGGGTCGAGCGTTTACAAGAGGCCAGTTCAGTTACGGCTCGCAAAACAGGGGGGGTCTTTTTCGCAGAAGGGAGACTGTCCTTAAATGTTTTTATTGTGGCTTTTAGGGGCATAAGCAAGCGGAGTGTAGGAAGAGGAGGGCGGAAGAACGCACATTGAATTACCAACCCCCCTGGGGAAACGCCGCGGGCGAGTTTTCTGTTTTCCGTCAACCAAACACTCATTCTTTCGACCAACGGCGCGTTCATTTCCACGACTCGACTTTTCGCGATAATTACACAGCCCCCAGGCATTCGGCAAACGTTTCGCAAAGAACTTCCCGTGATAGAGGAGTTGTAACTCGTTTCAGACGCAATACGAGAAATGATAATTTAAACTTCCGCGGAGAAAGCCGATTTTAGATATTACACAATTGGTAGAAACACGGCCTTCTCCTATAAAAACTAGAGACAATATTTTCGATCTACCAATCGTCAACGCTAGTGTGCAGGATTCTAGACACAGGTGCGTCTGTTTCATTAATGTCCAATTCACTTTTCACTAAAATAAAAAACGAAAATTTTAAGGAATTTAATGTTTCAATTCAAATTAAAGCGGTCAGCGGAGATATAGTAGAAATTATCGGTTGTTATGAAATCAATTGTCATTGGGGGAATTTCATTTTCAACATACTTTTTTTTATAACGAAGCAAGACATTAATGATAATTATTGCGCTATTTTGGGATACGATTTTCTGAAATTAGGGAATGCAGTTTTAGACATGGGAAAAAACAGTTTATTAATTAATAAATTTTCAATTCCGCTAATCAATTTTTCGCTTCCTCCGCGTGCCGTGCAGACTAACTTTATTCAGGGATTTTTAAAAAACAAAACGTGTGTAGGTCCTCATTCAGTCACAAATGTTCGTATCCACGTCTCAACACTACTTAATTCTACGTCTTCGGCTACTATTCAGAGTTCAGCAAAGTTAAAAAATAAAAACATCCACTTAACTACTTCGCAAATTAATATCAATCCACAAACAAATGACACCATTCTAAAATTAGAAAAGATTCTGATAACATAATCACCCTTTATAAAAACATGAAAATAATTACTGTCAATAATTATGAAGACTTTTCTTCCGATTTTCCCGTTTCTCAAGATATTCTACCCCCACTCACGGAGAAGGATTTTAACCTTTCAGGTTTGGACAGCAAAATAAAAAATAGATTATTTGAACTTTTAATTTCGCACAAAAGTGCTTTCGCTCGCTCTACGGTAGAATTATCTGCGACCGCTACTGAGCATCATAGAATTAATCTGCAACATGATTATCCCATTAAATGTCCGATTTACAAGATTCCATTCAATTTAAGAAACGAATTTCGACGTCAGATAGCCGATTTAGAGAAGGCAGGGATCATTTCAAAATCTAATTCTCAGTACAATATTCCGGCTTTGTTCGTCAAACAAAAAGAAAAATGGCGTCTAGTTTTAGATTTTCGGAAACTGAACGAAATAACTTTGACTCAAGACTTCGTTATTCCAACATTGGACGATATTTTGCATGAAATTTCGGGTTCAAACTATTTTTCGGCTTTAGACATGAAGTCAGCACTTAATCAAATTCCACTTCACTTTGCAGACAGACATAAGACGGCATTCTCTACTCCCGACGGTGACACATACGAATTTAATAGACTTTGTTTCGGTTTAAAAAACTCGCCTAAAGCTTTTCAATCAATTGCACAGGAGGTTATGGGAGATTTATTACACAACGGAGCCTTGGTTTATATAGATGACGTTATTTTATTTACTAAAACTATAGATGAACATTTCGAATTATTGGGTAAGGTTTTTGAACGCTTTGAAAGAATTCATTTAAAATTTAATCCGAGTAAATGTCAATTTTTGACAAAGAGTTGTAAATTTTTGGGGTTTGTAGTAACGCCGGAAGGTATCCTTATAGATAAAGATAAGTCCGTTTCAATTAATGAGTTTCCAGTTCCAACGGACCAAAAGCAAATTAAATCTTTCTTAGGGTGTTGTAATTTTTATAGAAGATATATTAAAAATTTCGCAAAACGAGCACTTCCATTAACGAATCTTTTGAGAAAAGACTCTCCATTTGAGTGGACATCTGAGACGCAGGAGGCATTCGACGATATTAAGAAAGCCATATTAAACCCACCGGTCTTAGCACTACCCGAGATCCAAACGCAGAATTACAAATCACGACGGACGCTTCGTCTCGCGGCATCGGGGCAGTTTTAGAACAAAAATATCCTAACTCTGAATTCAAACCTTTATATTTTTTTCAAAGAAATTAAATCCCTCGCAATCTAAATATAACGCAACAGTTTTGGAGCTCTTCGCAATATATGCAGCATTAAATCTTTTTAGATCTTTCTTGTTGGGGAGAAAATTTAAAGTTTTTACTGATCATAAACCTCTCGCAGGATTTCTTTCTAATAAAAATCCTTCTTCCAAAATTTTGCGTTGGAAATTGGCTCTGGAAGAATTTAATTACGATATACACTACATCAGAGGTTCCTTAAATTCAGTCGCAGATCATCTTTCCCGTTGTATTAACAACATCACAATAGCTCTACCTGAGTCTAAAGATCTTATTAAATTGCAGCATGAGGATCCTGTTTTAAGTCCTATTATACAAAAAATTGATCAAAATGACGTTGGCCCACAAGTCAGCAATTATTTTATTAATGGGGAAGGTTTGTTATGTCATTTGTCCAAGCGCCCGTCCAGATCACCCAGGTCTAACACCACTAGAGAACAAGTTTGCATTCCACATTGTCTTAAAGCTAGAATTCTCGAATCTATCCATTCAGAATATGGAGGGCATCTTAAATTTTTTAAAACATATCATAGACTCAGCGAAAACTTCTTTTGGCAGAATATGTACAAAGATACCAAAAGTTTTGTTCGTTCTTGCACCGTATGTTTATCTCGAAAAAACGCTTTCAAAATTCCGCCAGCACCTCATCAGCCAGTAGAACAAAGTCAAGAACCGGGAGAAACGTGTCATATTGATATTTTCGGTCCTTTAAAGACCACGCCTAAAGGTAATAGCTATGTTTTATCCATGATAGACGCATTCACAAAATACATTCATATTGTTCCAGTTCCCGATATTAAGTCGAGTACGATTTCTAAAGCTTTCTTTGATAATTACATCGTACACAGGGGTTGCCCACATAAATTAGTCGTAGATAACGCTACATATTTTAAGAGTTCTGAATTTGTTGAATTTTGCAGAGTTATGGGCATTCATAAAAGACACATATCAAGTTATTCCGCTCACGTCAACGGGAGAGTAGAGAAACCCAATCAATCGCTAGCCAATATCCTGGCATCAATTACGCAAAATACAAATGACTGAGATGAGCAACTCCCGCACACCATGTTAGCATTAAACTCAGCGATTCATGAAGCTACATACACATCGCCTTTTTTCCTAGAACATGGCAGGGATATTCGATTATCTTACACTTACGAGAAAAACTCCGACACACCACAAAATAAGTATGAATATGTTGAGAAGCTTTTACCGTCTTTCGAACAAATTTTTAATAAAGTTTTAAAAAATCTAAAAGAGCAGGAGGCATCGCATGTTGATCTGAGTACGAGGGCGACAAAGCAACATCATTATGATTACAAAATCGGGTCCTTGTGTTTCATTAAGACGCCTAATATTAAATCTAATTTATCTCCAAAACTCAGACCTAAGTTTGAAGGTCCTTACAGAGTAATAGAGAGTTTTTCTAACGTCAATTATAGGGTTCAACATGTAGAACAATTGAGGAAGAGATTTAACACACATGTCAATCGGATGATTCCATTTATTAAGAGATTCTCATATTTGCACTTAAATAATTTAGATGATTTGCAACCAGACGAGACGGAGGTTAAGGGTATTGTTCCAAGTCCACGGTATAATTTAAGGGCCCGTGCAGGCAATTCGGCTTATTAATTCACTTATCGCACTAAAATTTTTTTTTACAATTTTTACGCTTCGTCACTTTGAGAGTACACAACTAGGAATAGTACCTGTTTCATTGTTGCACCTTGTTTTATATCATGTTTGTTGTTTTAGTGAGACAAAATTTTGTACTTAGTTATTCAATGAATTTTAGCTCAATTTTTTTTATGCAATTTGTTTCATGTCTTGGTTTGATGCTTAAATGAGATAATGTTGTGTATGTGGTTAATATCAATTTTAGCTCTAGATAAAATATTTTTTGATGCTATGTGTTTTATAACAATATATAAATTTAGTTGTTTATAATAAGTTTGATATTTAATTTTGCTATGCGATTCATGTATGCACGTCAATTTTAATTTTATAAATTTTAAGCTTTAATTCATGTTTGCAACAGAAATCAAATTTTGTGGTCTTTTGGACACCTGTCACGAAATTTGAATGTTGTTACTGTATATACATATTTGGCATTTTCATTAATCAAATAATTTTGTTTTGCGGTTATTATCTAGTATTTAAATTTTTTTTTATACAAATGGTTCTTTGCTTGAATAAGTTAGTTCATGCTGACTTGATTGTGTATAATTGTGTACTTTTCTTCTTAAATTTTGAGTCTGCATAAAAGATTAATTTTTTTTGGTCGCGGCATTTTGTCAGAAGCAATTTTATTGATAAGTTGTGCTGGTGTATTAATTTTAAGTGCCTGTGTATTACTGAATTGAGATCTTTGGAATTTATGCTTGTTAAGAAATGGATAGAGGTGGTCGTTTGCATTTTTTTTTGTCCTTAAGAAATTATGTTGACACTTTACTTTGTTTTGCTCAAGTTGTTTTGTTCTGTTATATGATTGCTAATTTTAATTTAAAACTGTCTTTCGGTTTGGTGTTTCAATGCTGATTTAATTTTTTTTGTGTGTTTGTTTTGCTATAGATTTGGAATTTTTTTTTTTTTTTTTTTTTTGCTTACGGCTCTAGTTAAATTGTGGTTTGGTTAAATGAATGTGCAGTCAAAATAATTTTGTCTCGCTTGTGTGCTAAACTGTACTAGGAATTGAATGTTTTGTTTGATGTCGATATAGTACTTCTGTTGGTTTAGTTTAATTTTGTTTTATTCATTATAGCGCTTGGGTACATTATTGAATTGAGTATTGATATTAATTGAATTTTTTTATGGTTTTGGATTTTAATTGTAGTTTAGCATTGTTATTTGGAAATAAGTTTTTGATCAGATAATGGTATTGTTAAATTTTATGCTTTGTGTACGCGTAGTTGTGTTAGCTTTGAGTTTGGTTTTGGCGAAGAGGAGAATTTTGATTTAGTATTGTTTGTTTTAGATATTGAGTTTGATAATTTTTTTTGGTTTGAAAATGTTGAAGATGATCAGGTGTGAATTTTTTTTTTGTTTTACTAATTGTTGAATGAGTTAGATAAGTTGAGTTAAGGATTTTGTGGAATATTTGAGAAAGTTATTCGAAGGAGATAGATAAATTTTAATTTGATGAATTTGTTGAATAATTGGGAAAGTTTTTTTTTTATGGAGATAGATAAGTTTGCGTTCAAAAGTATGTGATAAATTCGAGAGTTGTTTGATATGGAAATGGAAAATTGAGTTGTAATAATTATACGGTATATTTGAGAAAGTTGTTTTGATGTAGAGAAGGTAATTTGAGTTAAGGATTTTGTACGATTTCGAGTAAATAAGTTGATGAACATAGATAAGTTGAATTAATGATTGTGTGGGATATTTAAGAATGTTTTGAGATGAATCTAGGAAAGTTCGAGTTGAGGATTATGTAAGATTTTGTGTAAATAAGTTGATGGACATAGATGGGTTTTAGTTAATGGTATTGTGGAGAAGTCGATTAATTATTTTGAAGTTGCAGATAAGTTTAGTTAGTGTTATTGAAGTACAGGATAAGAATGATCTGAGGTAAAGGCATTTTTGAATGATTGAGGAATCATTTTAAGGTTACTGAGAATTTTGGGTTAACGTTATAGAATGATATTTGAGTAATTAATTCGATGATTATCGATGAATTGAGTTAGCGGTATTGTTGAAAATTGAGGATTTTTGTTGTTTTTTTGTATATTTGTTGCGAGTTCATTGAAACATTGTGATGAGTTTTTTTTTAATTATTTAGAATTGATACATTGTATTACATGGAATGTTAAAAAGTTATGTTGATTAGTGAAGTGATATTTTTTTGGGAATTATGTTTAATTATGTGTAGCACTTGTAATAATTTTTTTTGCTTTTTTTTGTTTTGGTTAAAATTACTTTACTCTGTATGTGTCACCTCATAGGTCATGGGTTGCATTATCAATTTTATGTTTATAATTTTTTTTTCTGAAATTTTCAACTGCATTTGTGATTTCTGGAATTCATTTCTCAAAATGGAAATTCGAATGTATTGAATGTAGAAGAAATTTTTTTTCTCTCTTAATTTTTTAAAAGTATTAATCGATATAGTAATTTTTTTTACAATCGGATTTGCATTGTTTTTCTTTTGTCTTGATTCTGCATTCTGTTTCTTGTGTTGGCGGTTGCCGGCGATCGTCCTATCGCAGGAAATAGGATGTTTTGTTTCCCCCCACCTTCGTTAACATTGGGGGTGCATCCTGATCACATGCACACTCATCGTTTGCGATTCTAAATTTGATTACATTAATTTTTTTTCTTAATTTCAAATTGTAACCAATGCTTGTATTGAATTTTTTAAAATTTCTTAGGCTATCAAGCATTCTTAGAGGTTATAAAAAAATTTTTAACGTTTGCACTATTCGCTTCAATTTATAGATTTTAATTTGCAAATCTGAATTTAATTACATTTAATTTTTTTAAAATTTTCAATTGTAACCAATGCTTGTAGTGAATTTTTAAAATTTCTTAGGCTATTAAGTATTCTCGGAGGTTATATATATTTTTTTTACCTATGCACACCCATCGCTTCAATTTCTAACTTTTCACTTTAAATAAATTTTTTTACGAAAAATTGTTATCGTTGCTCTTAGTGAACCATTGCAATTTCTTATGCTTTGAGTACTGTTGAAGGTTAAAATAGTAATTTTTTGGTGGTCTGGGACATGCACATCATATTAGTCGTGTCAGGATTTCGATGTTATACGATTATGAGGTGTCTGTTTCTGGGTGCCACGTTTGTATTGATTACATATGTTTTCACTTGTACTTATTTCTTATCACAAAGTATTTAGTTCGATGCTCATATGTGTGGTTATTGTGAGTAGCGAAGCTGTTATATATGCAAGTTTGAATTTACTATGCGTTACTCGTCTTATTTTTTTTGATTTAGTGGCACATGTTTCTTTGTGATTATTCGATTATTTCTATTTGTTATTTTATATATGTTGTCCTTGTGAATTGTTTGGTGACCCATATCTCATTCGATAATTATTTGTTCGGAACATGAATTTAATTGTAGTTTTTAGTAGTTGAATTTTTTTTCTTTTTCTCTCTCCTTTCGCAACGTTTAAGGAATTAGGATTAACATGCAGTTATCTTGTTGGTTTTTTTTGTGTGTGCAAACTTTTTTGTTTTAAAAATTTTTTTAGACAATGCTTCTTGAATTTTTTTTTTACGTTTGAGTGATTGGAGGACGAGATGGGGACTTCGGGTATCTGAAAGCCCTGTGGAAGAGTGGGAAATTTTGTTCTCCCTATTTTATATACTCTACTGATGCTGGTTCTCTTACGAGAGTGTTCGTGTTTTCTCTCTTTCAGGACATCAAGCCATGGTTGTTTCAGGTGCATTGGGTCTATTTTGCATCACGAGATGAACCCCTGCGAGAGTCAGATCTTCGGATGTACCCTTGTAACACGAGAAGAACCCCTACAAAATTCAAACAGCACCAGGTTACTACTACAAGGCCGAGGAACTGTTACGCTAAAGTTTTACCAAGATTAGGACGCTCCAGACATCATTTTTCTTGTTTTTCTCCCTTCGTGACGTGGACAGCCGTTCGTGACCAGGAGTTCATGAGTGCCTGTTGAAAGGAAGACGAGTCTGTTGGAACTGCTGATATATATTTTTTTGCAATTCCATATGGACATTTTCCTCAATGAATTTTTCTTGTGTTGGAACTGCTGCTGCTATTGCATTTTTGATATGGACATTTTCCTCAATGAATTTTTCTTGTGTTGGAACTGCTGACGCTATTGCATTTTGTATTTACATTTACTACAATGAATTTTTTTGTGTTTCTTTATTTCTAGTTTTGTTAATCTGAAAGAGGGGAGGAGTGATGGGCGGCCGCCAGCCCCTGAGATACAGTTTTCATTTTTGCATTTGCCCTGTTTACAGAAAATAGGGATTACACAGGAATGTGGGTGCGTCGAGGTTCAACGAACCTTATGGCCGGCAAGGTTGTGTTCTTGCGCGGACTGTTGAGTCCAATCAGGGTGGTAGATTTGACGGTAATGAATCCGTTGCGGATTCTTTTCGAAGTGGTGCGGTCAGCTTTAAAAAGCACGTACATGCCATTTTCTAGAGACTTTTTTCCCTCTTACGTCTGCCAGAAAAACCTCCCGTCAGGAAAGCGAACTCGCTGCCCGGGGTCACCCCTTCTTCCACTCCTTTCCTCTCAGATAAGTACCACCTTTGTAAATTTTAACGTTGTTTCCAATATGTTAATCCATAAATATAATTGTTTACCACTATACGATCAGTGTATAATTTATTATGAGATGATTTTCATTAATTTATTATTTAGAAATAATTTTAACTTAAGTCATGAGGCGATGTTAAATTAAGAAACTGGGTTTTAAAGAAATTAGAATTTTGGGATAAAGTCATAAAAATTAAATAAACTAATATAGCGTCGCATTAATAGAGAGATTGTTCATTAAATTTAATATTGTATATAGAGAGACTTTTCAATATATTTTATATTGTATTTAGAAAGATTTTTCGATAAATTTAATATTGTATATAAAGAGATTGTTCATTAAATTGAATATTGTACATAGAGGAATTGTTCAATAAATCTAATATTGTATATAGAAAGATTTTTCAATATTGTATTTAGAGAGATTTAATATTAACGTATTACACATCCAGATATACATTATTTACACTGTTTTAAGCGTTTATTACACAAAATTTGTAACAATGTGTTATTTTTGCTGAGCAGAAGGAAGGTGTTTTAAAAAATCGACCCACAAGAGAGTTACAGGGCGTTATAAATTTTTTAAAAAAAATCTTTTTTATCAGCTGTTATATCTACAGGCTTAAAATTTAGCAAACATGGTTTTTTTATTCAGCTGAGATATGCAAAAAGCTTTTTTTGTTTAATTTACAATTCCCATAAAATTAACTCATTAAAAACTCCTTTATTCTTCAGTCTGTATTGTTTAATTTTTCAATTCACCCGTGCGAAGAACGGGTATGCCAGCTAGTCTAAAATATAAACAATCAACGTGTCCCACCCTCAGCGGGCCGTGGTAAAATTATCAAGCGTTGACCGGTCCGCAGCGATGAAAAGGTTGCGGAGCACTGCTTTAAATGACCGTGAATCAATTATTGAGAACCAGTTACCATGAATGGAACCCCCCAGCCCAGTATGAAGATATGGCAGCTTTAAAAATAGGGGGGATTTCGAAAGGGGAGACTTTGCCTTTTTCTTGTATAGAGAATACATTTGTGCTATTCTGAGGAATTTCTTTAATTCTGAAAATAATTACCCAAAACGAAAGTACCAGATTATTGAACAAACGAAGCATAATTGAATGATGGCGAATTTTCCTCATTGTGAAGCACAATTATTTCTGCATAAAAAATCAATAATAAAGTAAATTTGACAGCATTAATTAATATGACAATTGACTGTAATTATAGGAAGACTTTAATTTTAATGCAGCTTTCTCAACAAGCAATACACTTAAAAAATTGAATTAATCTCAAGTTATTCATAGTTCATTAACAAAAAAATTAAATAAATAATTTTTTTAAATGTATTAAAAATTAAAATAGCACTAATTTTTTAAAATAAAATCTTGGTAGTTTTTGAAAAGTAAAAGAAAAATTTAGAAACACTCCCAAAATTTCAATCAAAGATAATTGCATTTTTAAGAATATTATTTAAACTACGTTTGTATTTGTATAAATAAATCTTGAAAAACTGAATGCAAATGATTATAACATTCTAATTAAACTCTTATATCTCTGTTGTGAATGTGGTGTAGTGTGGCATTTTGGGAAAGGATATACCACCATCTTATTCAAGAAAACAGTAAGTTATATGACTGCAAAAGAAAATTGTATGATCAAATGAGCCCTCGTACAATTCGCTATACACTGCTGGCCACCGTAAATACACACCAAGAAAGACAAGAGATAGCACAACAAAATCTATTTTGTAGATAACATGTTGACCAAGTATCAAATGATTTAAATTTATAGATTTCTGTGAAGTGTGGTTTCTGCCAGAATCAGTAGCCAGAGTAGCCACCATTGTTGGAGATCACCACTGCCACACGCCTCGGCATTGATTCAAAGAGACTTTGGATGTGTTTTTGAGGTACAGCAGACCAAGCAGCTTCCACACGTTCCCAAAGTTGATCTGGTGTGGCAGCTGGGGGAGTAATCTGGCTCAATCGTTGAGCGACAATGGACCACGTGTTTTCTATCGGCGAAAGATCCGGAGAGCGAGCCGGCCAGGGAAGCAATTCAATCTGGTGATTGACGAAGAACCTTTGGACAATGCGTGCCACTTGTGGTCACGCATTATCCTGTTGAAATATGGCTGTGGCCAAGCCCTGAAGGTAAGGAAGGACAACTGGCTCCAACACCTCGGAGATGTAGCGCTGGCTGTTTAAAGTACCGGCGATGCGTACTAGAGGAGTACGAGAGTGATATCCAATACCACCCTATACCATAATACCCGGTGCCGGACCAGTGTGGTGGTGCATAACGTAGCTGTTCAGCATCCTCTCTCCACTGTGTCTCCAGACTCGAATCCCACAATCGTGGTGTTGCAGACAGATGCGTGACTCGTCAGTAAAGACAGCTTCATTCTATTCTGCCACCCACATCCTTCTTTCATCGCACCATTGGCGGCGGAGACGTCTGTGGTTCTGCGTCAAGAGTAGACCAAGCAATGGACGACTTGCGGACAGACCACTCTGCTATAAACTGCGTCGAATGGTACGCGCAGACTCTGAATGATGCGTTACAGACTCAATGTGCTGTGCTATAGTTCGTGATGTGACTGAGCAATCCGTCACTGCCATGTACACAATTTGCCTGTCCTCGCGTGAAGTGGTGCACTGAGGTGAATGCGGTCTACCACGTCGATCCGTCGTACCCTCCTACATCCAACGGTCACATATCCGCATTAAAGTTGTTTGGTTTCGTCCAACACGACTACCGATTTTTCTGAAAGATAATCCACAATATCTCGGTAGGTCACTATCCTTCCTCTGTCGAACTCGGATATTTGATCAAAAACTGATCGCTGTTTTCTACGAGACATAACTGATCGTTTTTTTAAAAAACAACAAGAAAAACACAATTGCCGAACTTGAAATCGTCAAAATCTCCAAGCCTTAAATAGCGCTTTGAGGTGGCGCCACAGGCACGCGTGATGTGTGTCTGCGCTGAAGTTCTAATCATTTGCATATCTCACCAACACTAATGCATGTTGTAAATTTCATGTTATTTGTATGCTTCCTTCAGGGTGTTGCATTTACGGTGGCCAGCAGTGTACATTGAGAGTTAAAAAAATACTTATATATTTAGAAATAATCGAAAGTTAATCACAAAAATATTCTTTCGTACAAAAAATATGTCTTCATAATAGTCAAAAGCTGCTTATAAAAATTAGTAGTGCATATGTCGCAGGGAAACGATGAAATTAGGGCTTTCGTCAAATCCCTGAAGGAGCTCATTTCATCAGTTCACTGAAACAGTTCAGGGTTTGAAAAAAAATCACTTACTTTCATCATTGAAATGACATTGAAGAGACGTTATTTTAAAATATCGGCAAAATGCTGTCCAAGGGGGGGGAGACACCTGGGAGGTCGAGTTCTTTTTCTTCCGAACCATTCAGGTCAAAATTCCTTAGAGCTATCGGGAATTTAAAAAAAATTAAAATTGTTTAAAAACGTGAAATAGAGGAAAGGAAAGGGGCTATTGGGATAAAATTACATATTTGAAGATCTCATGGGGAGAACAATCGAATGCAGCCGGTGCGGTCGACCAAGGTAGCATAGGATTCGAGTTATTAATGGGGAAGTCCTGTAGGGGGGGAGCACCGAAGGGGGCCAATTCCACGTAAACCTCGCGCATACACGAAAATATGGTGGACCTCCAAAAATCAAGTCCCAAGCTCAATTCCTTAAGGGGGCGGTGAAATTTTTTCAGACCCCATAGGATTAACATGGGAGCATGATATTTGAGTGCTTAAGCCCTCCCCATGCCTACACAATGGGAGTCAAGTATATGACTGGATGGGTCTCGAACTATTTTTTCTGGCGGAAGGTTAACTGAGTGATCCGCCCACGCGCGTTTTTCCCGGCTTCCCTCTCACGCATTCCTTGTACGCTGTTGACTAGCTGACGGGACGCTGTGTGCTTTTGGGTCAGAATTGCTGTGTGCAGTATCCGTGATCGTTATTTTCGTATTTGTATTAATAAATGTGCTGTCCAGAGATACCTGAGTGGAAGTAATTTCACAAAAAGAACAGCAAGTGGTAGCAGAGAGCGCGGTTAATCTGTGTGATGTCTTAGTTGACTTTATGAACGTTTAAACCTTTCTACCTACAATGGATAAAATAACTATTCCCGATTTAAACGGAACGAACTATTTTATTTGGGAGCTTAAGATGAAAGCTGCCCTTAGCTTAAAGAGATCAGACTCTTTTTAGTCTTAAACAAAAAACCTGAAGACCTTACCCGTAAAGATGAGATTGAGTGGCTTTCGAAAAATTCAGACGCAATTGCATACATTAAGTTATCGCTCGCAGATGAACAAGCCTTACAGCTCGCGGCGGAAGACAACGCGAAAGTGCTGTGGGATAAAATTAGAGCGACTTTCATCGGCCAAGGCGAAAACCGAAAAATTGACACGGACAATGAAAAGCTCAATCGCATGAAAAATGGCGAAACTGTAGGAGATTATATTGCAAGAGCGCGGGAGATTTCGACTAAGTGTCACTCCCTTGGATTGGACGTGTCGCCGAGGGAATTGGTCTACCATACCGTTAGAGGATTAAATGGAAAATTCTCCAAAGTGCGCGATATCTTGAAAACACAAAGAGGAAAAAGCATGGACGAAATACTCCAGATTTTAAGGGAAGAAAAAGCAATATTCAAACAGCCAATTAAAACTCGCATGGATGGAATTAATGCTGAAGCATTTTATTCCAGGAGAAAAAGTGAAAAACAAACAAGACTTTGTTATATTTGCAGAAAATCAAATCATCTAGCTAAGGACTGTTATTATAGAAACAAGAACACACACACACACACACACACACACACACACACACACACACACACACACACACACACACACACACACACACACACACACTACACTACACTCTCCAAGTACAAGCCAAAGAAACAATTCGTCAAGAAATGGACATGTATTTACAGCTTCCCATCGAGAAGAAAAACTTTGCGACAATACCTGGATCCTGGATAGTGGTGCATCCTGTCATATGGCTAAAGAATCTGTGTGGTTCAAAAATATTAGTCCAGAAGTGATGGACATTTATTTAGCCGATAAAAACTCAAAAATGATGAGTCAAGGAACTGGAAACGTTTCATCCAAAACTGTGAGTACAAAACATTGTAATTCTATTAATCTAACAATTACTGATGTCAGTTATGTTCCTCAATTAAGATGTAATTTACTGTCTGTAACATGCTTAATGGATAAAGGTTGTAAGATAAAATCAGAAAATTATTGTGTATTGATATATGATAAAAATGGTAAGTTAATAACTAAAGCATTAAAAAATAATGGTAGTTTAGAAATTAAATTAGAACCTATGTATAATTCTGTGAGTGTTTTATTTCTGACCAATCTACTAATAATTATGAAATTTGGCATAACAGGCTATGCCATTTAAATTGTAAATATATGCTTAAAATGAAAGATTATACTGATATTGATAATGTAAATAATTTCACATGTGAAACTTGTGATATAAGTAAACCACAAAAACTCATCTTGGAAGTAATTTCACAAAAAGAACAACAAAAACAATTAAAAACTATGTATGAACATGAAATTATAATAACTGGAAGAGTAGTTTGAGAGGGATCGAATGAGCCAGGTCCGAATGGACTGTGAGGCTCGGGTGTCGAGATATTGGCCAAAAGGCTGTAGAGGGGGTGGGAATGCACCGGGGGATGCGTCCCAGCAGATCCTAACCATAACAAAAGTTATTGCGATCCCCAAATATCAGTCCCCTAGCACCAAAAAAGTGGCATATTTTTTTTCATTTCTTCGTTTCACTAAAACAGTTCGGGGATTTAACTAATTCACTTACAACAGGGAGAAGACATCAAAGAGACGTTATTGTAACATCTTGCGTGAATTAATCATCTCCTTTAGAGATTTGACGAAAGCCCTAATTTCATCGTTTCCCTGCGACACATACATAATTTGATTCATGGGAATTATTGAAGAAATATAACAACCAAGAAGTTAAAAATTTTTATTAATACTTCATCTAAAATCCCCAAAATTTTTGAAAAAAAACGAAAAAATAATTAGTATAAATTATTTTTTATTAAAATAAACCGTTCAGTCAACATAAGCTTTTCATTTTTAAAAATTTCATTTGCATGTCTGTAAAAATCAAATATTAATATTTACCAAAAATAGTTTTATAGTAAAGATATTAAAAAAATAATATATAAAAATATATAGTATATATACACACACATGAAAAATTTTTATATAATAAAAATACTAAAATTAACAATTTATGAAAATATGTAGCATGTGTAGAAAATAGTTTTATAGAAAAAAAATAATAGTAAAAACTATAATATATATATAAATAGATTTATTGTAAGCCTAGTATGTTATAATAAATGAAGAAAATAAGGGAAGAAATTTTTTTAAAAAAATATTACGTTTATTTTATTCAATATTATTTTAATAAATTCCTAAAATTTTTATTTTATGTTTTAAAAAAAAGATTTCCTAACTTAAGGAAATATTAATTGTTTTAAAAGAAAATTTTAAATTTTACTTCAACAAAGAACTTTATATGTGAAGGAACTGTTTTTTGAGTGTTTAATATACACACAAATTTCTATTTTAATCTCTCTCTCTCTCTTTTCAACTAAACTCAAATTATTTTTCTAAGAACAGATCAATCATAATCTGAACTAAGCTCAAAACTGACACTAAAAATTCATTTTTTTAATGTATTCTCTGTAAAAGATGTAATTGTATTTCAGACTTATTTATGTTGCGGAAGAACCGAACAACTTCAAATTCATTTTCTCTATGTCTGTGACGTAACCAGACGTAAGATCATATAGACGGGCAGCCACATTTGAATGATACTCGCTCTGTTTAGTGATCTTGGCGTATTTTGAACCGGTTAAAACCTCGAATATCGAAGAGTTCCCTATTTTTCCATTGAATGCATTTTTTCCCGTCAATATATCATTTTTTAATACATCGAAATTTCGGATCAAGAAAAATCCTTCATATTGAATTTTACGGTAAGTGAAGCTGAAATATCAACATTCAATCTTGATTTCTTTCATGTTCAATAATCAAAACTAATTGATAAAATTCTTTCAGCTGCTGCATTAGTTCCAGGGCAGCACAACATTAATTCATCAAGAATGACTAAATTTTCATAAGGAATGTATTTACTTTTTAAATTGTTAAATATTCCACCCATCTTTTATCAATTTCAGCATGTTGATTTTACCGTTGTTCAAATTTATTAGAATTTAAATATACAGGGTGGCTATAATTAAGCTGCAAGTGTTCAAGGGGTGCTGGAGACAAAACTCCCGGGAATATTCCGGTGAAACTTAGTATCTACACGTTTCAGAACATGCGCAAGTCAAATATGCAAGAAAAGAAAATGACCCATTTTCACTTGATAGATGGCACTGTACCGAATTTGAACGCTCACCGGTGACACACACACACACATATACAACTTCCAAAACCAATAGACAGAGCATAATGATATTCTAAGAGGCCTGTAACGATTAACGTAAATTAAGTCACAAATTAAACAATCCATAAAGACGCTTTGGAAAACAATTAAACCATTACTTATTCAATGAAATTATCACATGATGGGCTCAATATGCGAACCATCAGATACGACTGTTGAGACAAATATTATTAAACTCAACAAAGAAAAATATAATAAAATTATAGAACATTATAATTTGAAAAATAATTAATTTTAAAATGAATTTTATATTTAGGCATTTGCAATTTACTATATTTTGTATTTTATGTAATCAAACTGTATTTATATTTATATTTGTAAATCTGGAAACAATTTCTTGTAACCTTCTTCAGATTACCCGATTGGCAACAGTCGGTATATTTTGATTAGACTTGTTGCAATGTTTTGGTGCTAGCTCAGCTAAGCCTAATGGAATAAACGTGCTCTTCGAATTCTTTGAAGCAACTTTCTATTTTTTAAATGTTATAGAACCAAACGTTCATAACAAACTGGTGACCCGGAATAATTTTATTTAAATTTTGCATAAAATTTAATCATAATTATTATCTGTTATAATGCTTAACGAAGATTCGAAGAATTTGGAAATGAGCGCCGTCAGCATAAAAATACCGCCGTTTTGGACTGACAGGCCAGAAATTTGGTTTTACCAAGTAGAGTCTTAGTTCCAGATATCAAGAATTTCTTTAGAAGAAACGAAATTCCATTATTTGGTATCGCAATAAGAACCAAAATACGCCGAGAATATTTGGGACATTGTCAACAGCAAAAGTGATACGAAGTACACGGACTCGAAAAACAGATTACTCAGTCTGTTTAAAGAAAGTGAAAATCTTCGCATAAAACGACTCTTAACTGGAATTGAACTTGGTGATATGAAGCCTAGTCAGCTGTTGCAGAAATTGAAAACTGTTGCGACGTCCGATATTTCGGATAATTTAATTAAAACTTTGTGGTTAGAAAAGCTTCCTGAGTCCATTAAAAATATTTTGGTTGTCAGTGATGAGAATTTAAGCAAATTGGCAGTAATGGCTGATAAAATATCTGATATGACTCCCAGAACAGAGATTTTTGCAACTGGAAAATCTTTAGACTGTGGTGAAGCAACGTCGTCAAGAGACCAGCTTCTTCTCGACAGAATTCAAAGCCTAGAGAACAAATATGTCAACACAGCATTCTCCACAAATCAAGAACGCAATAGTTTTCGTCCTAAATCCCGAAGTTGTTCTCGGAAACGTTTCGACCCCAAAGGAAAATATTGTTATTTTCACTTCCGTTTCGGCGCTCGATGCAAACCTGAAAAGTGCAGCCCGCCTTGTGCATGGAATAGGAATACGGAAAACTTCAGTCTGCAGTAAATATTGCGACAAATTCTGCTGCAGAAGATTATAAAGCCTGTTGCAAATTTCGATTATTCGTCAAAGATCGAACGACAAATTTGCACTTCCTGGTAGATAGTGGAGCTGATTGTTCAATAATACCAGCCACATCTAAAAATAAACAACCATCGGATTACAAATTATTTGCAGCAAATGGAACAGAAATTCCAACCTATGGAATTAAAGTGCTAAATATTGATTTGGGATTACGTCGAGAATTTTTATTTCCGTTTATAATTGCCAAAGTTAGTAAAGGAATCTTGGGAGCCGATTTTTTAAATAAATTTAACTTGTTAATTGACATCCGAAACAAGCAGTTAATAGATGGAATAACTAACCTTCATGTTACAGGTGAGACTTCTTCTATTTTGCAAGAAAATAAAATTAACATAATGGATAACACATCAAAATTTTCTAATATATTATTACAATTTCCAGATTTAATGAAACCAAATTTATTAATTACTAATACAAAACATGTTAAACACTATATTGCTACTAAAGGCCCACCGGTTTACTCAAAAGCTCGTCAATTGGATTCTAAAAAATTAGAAATAGCCAAGCAAGAATTTAAATTTATGTTAGATAATGATATCCTTCGACCTTCTAAATCTCCATGGGCAAGTCCACTACATCTTGTGAATAAAAAAGATGGAAGTGTTAGACCATGTGGTGATTATCGACGTTTAAATGCTCAAACCATTCCTGACCGTTATCCAATTCCACGTATTGAAGATTTTCACCATATTTTGAAGGGGAAAAGAATATTTTCTAAAATTGATCTCTTCAAAGCATATTTTCAAATACCCATTGCTGAAGAAGATAAGGAAAAGACAGCCATAATAACACCATTTGGCTTATTTGAGTTTAATGTTATGAGCTTTGGGTTAAGAAATGCACCATCTACTTTTCAGCGCTTTATCAATGAAGTTTTATTTGGACTAGAATTTGTTTTCCCATACCTCGATGACATTCTAGTAGCCTCTGAAACTGAAGAAGAACATAAAACTCATTTGAAACTTGTGTTTGATCGGTTACAAAAACATGGTCTTCGAGTGAATATCTCCAAATCAACTTTGGGAGTAACTCATCTAGAATTTCTAGGATACTTGATAACACCAGAGGGATCTAAGCCACTTCCAGAGAAAGTAGATGCAATTTTGTCATACAAATTACCTGAAATAATTCGTGATTTGAGAACACACTTCCCTTGGACTCATTAACTTTTATAGAAGATATTTAAAAGATGCTGCTAAAAATCAAGCTATTCTTCACGAGTATTTAAAAGGTTCAAAAAAGAATGACAAGACAAAAATTCTTTGGACAGAAGAAGCTAAAGAAAATTTTGAAAAATGTAAACAAAATCTTGCAAATGCTACTTTATTAAGCTTTCCTGGCCCTGATTTACAATTGGCTTTATTTACTGATGCTTCCAATTTTGCAATCGGATCAGTGTTACAGCAATTTGAAGCTAGAAATTGGAAACCGATTTCATTTTTTTCTAAAAAATTAACCGATGCACAGAAAAATTACAGTACCTATGATAGAGAATTATTAGGAATATATCTTTCTGTCAAAAAGTTTAAACATCTTCTTGAAGGACAAAATTTTGTTATTTATACAGATCACAAGCCAATTACATATGCCTTTCATCAAAAAAATGAAAAAGCCTCACCTAGACAGTTACGTCATCTACAATACATATCCCAATTTTCAACAAATATATGTCACATTAAAGGACAAGATAATTTAGTAGCAGATGCATTTTCAAGAATCGAAGCCATTACAGTAATCGACTATGATACTATAGTGGATAAACAAACCCAAGATGCAGAATTGCAACAGTTAATGAGGAGTAACTCTTCAGTAAAATTCAAATCATGTACATTACCATCAGGAAAAACACTCTGGTGTGATATTTCAACATCCAATATAAGACCTTACATTCCAAAACAGTTTCGGCAACAAATATTTCAACAAATTCATGGTTTTTCACACCCTGGGGTCAACTATTAAATTAATGACTGAAAAATTTATCTGGCCAAATATGAAGCAAGAAATAAGAGAATGGGCAAGAATATGTATTCCCTGTCAAAAATGTAAAGTCCACAGACATACAAAATCAAAATTTGGAGAATATGAAGTACCTGATACAAGATTTAGCGTGATACACATTGACTTAATTGGTCCACTTCCACCATCGCAAGGCATGACATTTTGTATGACCTGTATAGACCGTTTTTCGTGCTGGATGGAAGCAGTTCCCTTGCCTGATTGTAAAGCAGAGACAGCTAGCAAAGCCTTTTACGAACACTGGGTTTGCAGATTTGGTGTACCTGGGAAAATAATTACAGATCAAGGAAGGCAATTTGAATCTCAGTTGTTTAGAAGTTTAGCTCCTATTTGTGAGGCTAAAGTAGCTCATGCAACTTCTTATCACCCTCAATGCAATGGGAAAGTGGTACGATTGCCTAGGACTTTGAAAGGGGCAATCAAAGCTCATAACAACATCAAATGGACAGAGACATTACCAACAATCTTATTGGGACTAAGAACTGCTCCAAGACCTGATACCAATCATACTATAGCTCAGATGGTTTATGGCTCTAATATCAGATTGCCAGGTGAATTTTTTAACCCACCCTTCATTCAAATTGATCCTGAAACATTTGTCACTACATTGCAGACTTTTATGGACGAGCTGAAGCCAACAAAATCTTCGCCTCCAAAAAATCAAAAGATTTTTGTTCATAAAGACTTAAAATCCTGCACTCATGTATTTGTGAGAGTTGATCGTGTAAGGAAAACCATGGAGCCACATATACAACTTCCAAAACCAATAGACAGAGCATAATGATATTCTAAGAGGCCTGTAACGATTAACGTAAATTAAGTCACAAATTAAACAATCCATAAAGACGCTTTGGAAAACAATTAAACCATTACTTATTCAATGAAATTATCACATGATGGGCTCAATATGCGAACCATCAGATACGACTGTTGAGACAAATATTATTAAACTCAACAAAGAAAAATATAATAAAATTATAGAACATTATAATTTGAAAAATAATTAATTTTAAAATGAATTTTATATTTAGGCATTTGCAATTTACTATATTTTGTACTTTATGTAATCAAACTGTATTTATATTTATATTTGTAAATCTGGAAACAATTTCTTGTAACCTTCTTCAGATTACCCGATTGGCAACAGTCGGTATATTTTGATTAGACTTGTTGCAATGTTTTGGTGCTAGCTCAGCTAAGCATAATGGAATAAACGTGCTCTTCGAATTCTTTGAAGCAACTTTCTATTTTTTAAATGTTATAGAACCAAACGTTCATAACACGACCACACGCTGAAAATTTAAAACATCGTGGTCCACCGTCGCATTTAAAATCTCTGCCTCACGTGTCTCGTTATGCTAGATTTCAATTCAAAAAAAGAAGCATGTCGCTCTCTATAAACCATATCTTTCAGATGTCCCCTCAGATAAAAATCGCAAGAATTAAGGTCCTGTGAACGTGGGGGCCAAGCGTTTTCAAAGCCTCTGCTTATGACTCGGTCAAAGGTATCATGTAGCAGTTTTTTAACTGGTTTAGCGATGTGAGGTGGTGCTCCACTCTGCATAAAAATCGTGGTTTCAAAACAATGTCTCTCTTACAATGTTGTCTCAACATGGCACCGTAGCTAGTCCCTGTAACACTGAAGCGTTTGGGATTACTTGGAGTTGGGTTCTCAAAGAAATATGGGTCCACAAGAAAATCACAAGTCATTCCACATAATTGTTGCATAATTGCTACCAATCTGATGGAATACCTTCACTAACACAATGCCCGTTCCTTCTTATTCAGAGTCATGATTCATAATTTCTAAATGTGATCTTGTTTTTATGTTGTTCGATGGGCTTAAAATTTGTATATATGCTACCGATAAGCATTGAAACACAGCATAGCGCCATCTATTGGGTGAAAATGGCGATTTTTTTTCTTGCATACTTGATTTGCGCATGTTCTGAAACGTGTAGATTCCAAATTTCATTGGAATATTCCAGGTAGTTTTCTCTCCAGCACCCCTTTAACACATGCAGTTTAATTATGGTCGTCTTGTACATTCAACCTTCAAATTTTTCCGAACAGACGATTGTCATTGATTTTGTTATCAGACATTTCTCTTTCAGCAAAAACTTGACACAGTTTTCTATATCTACCCAATTTACGTGCGATGAAGTTCGGCCAGACATCTCTGAATACAGAGATCAACAAATTAGTTTTAAAATATTGAAAAGGAGGACAAGTAGGTGGACACTTTTCGAGGAAGGACAGAACATATAAAAGAAGGACTGTCCTCCCAAAAGGAGGACGATTGGTCACCTTAGTAAAACTGAACCCAAGCAACTCTTATACTCCCGCGACAAGAGTTTGAGCTTCCCTGCGGCAACAGGTACTCCGCTATCCATTCAACCTGAGATACCACTGTAAATCTAGACTTGACCATCACCTTATGCTCCGACAGAATTTAATCAATATTTAAATATTTTAGAATTTACTGGTTGATATTAAAAGTTCTACTTTTTGGACCTCCTCTATTGTTTTACATTTCGCTATTGTTGAGTAAGACCTCTGTGGTTGGACATAAAACTTCAATCTTTTTCGTTACGTTTTGTATTTTCTACAGGTTAAAACAAAATGTTCGCTTGTTTCCGACACTTGACATTCCAAACACGTTGGCGAGTCTACCTGTTTAAAAAGAAAATATATGTGATTCAATTGGAGTTTTTTTGCTCGTATCTTATTAATTAAAACCTGTGGGTTTTTTTATTGTTTGCTGCCTGTCTATTCCACTTTTCAAAATGCGAAATATAATTTAATTTTTATGTCTTCTGTTCTTTTTGTCAGTGCTTTTTCATTTTTACTTTTATGTTGTTTTTTGAAATATGTGTATGTGAGTAGATCCTCCACTAAAATCCAAGGAATAATACTCTGAAGTGGCGCGCTTATCCGAAGAACAGAACCCACGCCTTTCGGTTCCGTAAGCATGTAACTTACCGCTTGACAAAAATGATCACTTCAGTCCAGAGGCTGTTACTAGCTTATATAGATGATACGCTACACACTCCCTCACGAATGATTCGGTGGATAGGCGAACGAACGATGTAGTGTAGTGCTTCTAAATTTATTTGCTGTAGAATAAGCAACGTCATTTTCGATTTCCATGTTATTTTCTGGGTGAGGGAAAACACCCATTTACTGCTTCTACTCCAAAATTTTAATTCTTATAAATACACAAACTTGTACAAAAAACTAAAATTTAAATATCTTATCAAAAATAGAAGAATAAACTACATTATACGAATTTCAAAAACAAACAAAAAAACCCCTCCTGAATCTGTAATTAAAGTAATCTCACCACCTCGAATCAGAAGTTTAAGCAAAACCTCCAACCTTCGACCACTCTCCACCTACCATAACACAAAAATCCAAAAGGAAACAGTAAGTAGTTACAGTTATGAATTTTGTGGGATATAAAGCAACAAAGGCTATTATTGCCAAAATAATTAGTGTGAATGATGAAACAAATGCGCTTCATCGCTAAACAAAATTCGCTTATGAAAATCGGGAACAACGGCAATCTCGTTTTGGGCCCATTCGACGAATCTACGCCTTGCTTGATGATCGTTTTGATGAATTGCCAAACCAAACTGAGAATAAATCACTTGACAGCTGTTAAATCGGTTGCCATCTTGGAAAGTAAGGCCAACTTAAACTTCTATACCTGGAAAAAAACACTCTTTACAAGCGCTTAAAATTAATAAATATGAATTTAAACAAGTGACTCAATTTAAACACTTAGGCACAGTTGTAAATAATAGTAATGACATTAAAATTGAAATCCAAAAATAGAATCAAGAGGTCTAACAGACGTTATCATGGACTCCGAAACCAGTTTAAATTTAAATAAATAAGTAGCAAACCAAAAATACAGTTATACAAGACTCCAGTAAGACCAATAGTTTTATACGGCAGAGAATGTTAGACAATTAACAAAGAAAACGAAGAGCAACGGATAACTTTCGAGAGAGAAATCTTACGAAAAATTTTTGGTGTTGTTATAGAAAACGGAATCTGGAGAATACAATACAACCTTGAACTCAAAGTGATCATGGCTGCCCAAATAAGGTGATTGTGACATGTATTTCGATACAGCGATGAAAATCCTGTTAAGAAAATAACTTTCGAAACTCTAGAGCAGTGGTACTCAACCTTTTTTTCAATCGGGCCGCATACATATGACAACTATTTCATGCGGGCCGCATACATATGACAACTATTTCTCGCGGGCCTCAATATGAGAATTAACGGAGGGGGGGACGCTATAAGAAGAAAGACATTTAAAATGCAAACATTGATCAAAATAATAAAAGTTTTGGATTTCGTTTTAAAACTGTATTAAACTCTATCAAACTGAACTCACAGATAAAAAAAAAAAGGTTTTTTTAATGTATTTTTTACCCCCTGTTATGGGGTAGTTTCGATTTCCTTTCATCAATGTCCCCCATCCCCAAATATTTTGATGCTGAAAAAAAGGGGGCATTGACAGATTTATGCTTAGTGGTATAGTGAAGAGCAAAATTATATATTTTTTAAATGTAGCATTTTCATGACAAATTAAGGCTGTTTTCGCCATATGTACGATAGCGTGAACTTGACGCGGAGCACATCTTCGGACAGAAAAAAATGCCTCAATATTTATAAAAATGTATGACATTGCAACTCATGCATTTGTTTATAATATAGCGTTCTTAAAATTTCAAAATATTTCATAAATAATTAATTTTTCGTTTAAACATATGAAGGGATAGCTCATTTAGCATTACGGTGTAGGGGAAAAAAAATGCAAAACACATTTTATCGAAGAAAAAATGTGTCAACTCGGATAAAAATGAGTAGTATGATAAAATAAGCGATTCTCTACAGGATAGTGTAGCCAGAATATAATATTAATGTTTGAGTACTTTTATATCTGAAAAAATATTCCGAATTTGGCTCCCATTCTTTAACATTAACCGAAGATTGCCTTAAACAAGTGATGGGGGCCGCCGGTCCCTAAGGATTGCAACTGTAATTTTTATATCTGCCCTGTTGTTGTTTACAAGAAAATGAATTTCTGGGAGCGTCTCTTACCCCACCGAAAAGGGTGACGCGTTTCCCACGCCTGGAAGAAGGCAATGTACCCATAAATACATCATGGTTTGGGATGTTTTTTGGGAATTTCCCGCGTTTGGGGAAGTCATCGACCGCGAGAGGATATCCTTCCGCTGACTCTAGACCAATCAGAAAAACTGATTGAGTGTCGGAAAATAATCCGCTCCAGAATACACAAGTAAACCACCGCGAAATATAAGCGCATGCACGACGAATTGAGAGACTCTCTGACACAATTTTTATCACCGATTTTGGTCTGACGACCCTTTTGACGAACACCGCGGTTGGAGACTCTCGGGATGTCCACACCAAGATTCCTCTCTCTCAGATTCCTGTTAGTTGACAGTTAAGTCATGTTCTGTTATGTATCTCTTTATAATTTAACGTAAATTCAATCTTATTGTTTTAAAAATAAATTAATGATTAATTAGAAAATGGTTTTTATTTAGCGTACAGTTTATTTGTTTTTAAAGATCTAATGTTTAAACGTAAACTATAGTGTGACGCCAACAGAAGAATAGAACCGGGTTTTATTTAAAATGGATTAAACGAAATAAATTAATCAAATTAACTTAAGTTAAACGGGCGTTGCATTACAAGTTATTGGTCCATGCTTGTCTTTTCTACGAAACAGTCAAGATCTCAATCATCTTAAAATAACAAATATTCTTTAGATATTTTTCGCTTGGAAGGCATGAGGATTAATTAAAAACTAGTTTCACCCATAAAATACTCATATTTGTTAACCCTAACCGTTACAATTAGAAAAGAAAAAAAGTTATCCTGCAACACATCGATGTATGGAATTGCTTGATTGATAGAATTTCTCGCTAATTTTTTATATACTGTTCTTAAGTAATTGGATTTGTTACTGAAACGGAGCATGAGACTGGGCCACCGGCGGGCCGTAGGCTGAGTATCGCTGCTCTAGAGTAGTGCTCCGCAACCTTTTTATCGCTGCGGACCGGTCAACGTTTGATAATTTTACTGCGTTCCGCTGAGGGTGGGACACGTTGATTGTTTATATTTTAGATTGTTTTGATTTAACAATTTTAATGTAGTTATATTTAAATATGCCTTCAGACAAAAATATAGTTGTGACGAATCTGTAACGCACTTCACCACTAATACTCTTGGGCGTCTTTGGGGATTGTAAATTCGCGTATATTTCCAACCAGCTCTAAAAGGAGTAAACGGGATATGCAAATGAATCAAAGTATATAAGGAGAGTGTTGTAGGTTAGCGGGGAAGGCTATTGAGCCAAGAAATACGTAGGCGGAGTGCTAAGAAGATTCAAGTTGATTGTGTGATTAGTTTCTGGCTGATTATCAGGCAGCGATCTACATTCGGAAAGTTTGAGCCGACTAGAAAGGAGTGAAGTGTTAAAAGTCAGGTGGTATTTAAATTTCAATCATCGTGTAATAAGAGTAGATAAATATTAGAGTTAGTGGATATTTAATGATTGCTAGTAATTCAAATTGCGTATATCTCTCGGTCCTCTTATTCCGGTAACCCCGTTCGATATTGAGTTTAATAGTTGATTAGTATCGCATTTCGTGATTTAATTTAATAGTAAAGTTCAATCCCATTGACGTAGACGTACTGCTTCATCTTTGTATTTAGAAGGTTGATAATTGATTCAAGTGAATAAAAATTATTTGCTATTGTAAAAATGTCGTCTGGTAATTCTTTGCCTCAATTCCATCTTAGTATTCAGGGTGGAACTCGGAGAGGGGGAGGGGGGTCCCACATAGTTACACCAAAATTGAATATAAGTGATTTAACGTGGAATATAAAGAGATTTCCGTGGAAAGTTGCGCAAATCCGAAGAGAAATGTACCACTTTAAATAAAATGGCATTAGTTTAATGTTCTTTAGGCGGCCCGGCACCATTTGATTCACGGACCGGGGGTTGCGGATCACTGCTCAAGAGGGAAAAGGAAGACCGACAACAAGAAGGATGGATAAAGTAGTAAAGTAGTTGAAGGACTTGGGAGTTAACTGATAGAAGAACATAGCATCAAATAGATCAAGATGATTTAAGCCAGGGGTGGCCAACCCGCAGCGCGCATAGCACAGTGGAGTTGTAACAGTGTCACGCCAAGACTACTGAAGAATAAAAATTTGAAAAGAAAAGAATAATCATTTCTTATAATTTCATTGAAATAGGGCTGTCTCACACAAAAACCTCAAAATTTGGATCAAAATATGTTCGTGAATAAATTTAATAAAATAAATATAACTAACTGATATGCACCTAAAATAACGTAATTTTGTAAGCATCTTCAAGAGCTAATCCTAATATACATGGTGAAAAAAGAGAAAAAAATCGATAGCCATATGAAAAAAGTACTGACTGCTTAGTAATTATATTTAAAATTAAAATGCTTCAAGATACTTATTTTGATTTATACCAAAACTAACTGAATGAACTTGTAAAAAGTTTTTTTAACAATGAAACCTAAGATTGAACAATTGTATCATTTATTATATTATTTTTAAATTTCGACTACATTGACTAGCATTTAAAAGTATGTTATATGTGTAAAAATTCCACATAATGAGTAACATTTTTTTCACTTTTTCACCTTTTGTTTTTGTTGGAAAAGTTGGAAGTGGAGCACCTATTTTCTTTTTTTATCAAACTGTGGCACGCATAATTTTTTTTATCAAATAGTGGGACTATTTCGAAAAAGATTGACCACCCCTGGTTGACTGAGAGAGCTTCTGCCGATAACCGATTGTAGTGCTTTAAAAGAAGGCAAATGTACTGACGAAGTTTCATTAGTCTGTAATAATTTTTTCTTGGTGTTAGGATTTTTTTCCCGTCAGTGTAAGATGTATCCGAGACTAAATAAGTACGGCTGTGAACTAAACACGAACTTATTCGACTTGAATAGTATTCCTTCGTTTGAAGTAAAATTTGTGCAAAAAAACGCATGCGAAAATTTTGTAGATTGTAGCAATATAGATATATGGAAGAAAGATGGCTAGGACTGCTACACGATTAAAATCCGTGGAAATCATTGGGGTTGAAATATCGGATAAAGATCTTTTGTTGCACGTTGAATTTGTAACTGAAATCCATCAAGTTTGGGGCCCCTGGCGGCCGCCAGGTCCGCCAGCCGCTTAATCCGCCTCTGCTCGTAATACTGATTGAAGACCACTGGTGTAAACAACATACGATCAGGAAAATGAGAACAAAACGGACACTATCTTGATGTTCTTAAGGAACCATCATGTAGAGGGGCTATTGCTCGTTAAATCTGTTTATTTAAGTCGTACTCTGAAGCCTCATGAGCATTATTGGCAACGGATCTCGTAGTTTGTAACCGCGGCCATTTGACAAATACGATATCTGTGTTGGCACCATACTTTTCAACATTCTACACTTTGCTAACGTGAAGATTTTGGGCCGTGATAGACTTAGCACGCTTCATAGCTTCAACAAAATGGGTTTTCAATGGCTCGGCCTGTACGACTCGATAACGAGGGTCGAGAGTTCGTGACCATGATCATTTAGCTATCACTGCCTCATTAATTCCACTGAAGATTAAAGCCATCCAAATGACATGGGGGGGGAGAATTTTGGAGAGTAGATTAACAGCTCTATTGTGGTCCTCGTTACTTGAACGTGACTCAAATTAATGAGGTCTGTTGCTAATAGTCTTTGGCGTTAATAAATAACAGAGAAGAATGAATACTGTCTATTAAGGTATCCGACTACGTTCGGAACCATGATTTTCAAAAGCGCATAAATGGATAATTTTCATGATATTTAATGTCATTTAGATTAGAATATATGCATAAAATTGTTTTAAGGACATTTTGACAAAAAATTTATTTAAATACAATATTTTGGCAAAAAATTAACTTAGAATAATCTTTTTTCCAAATGTTCTCCTTTTGTGAAAAATGCTTCTATTACAATAATATTTTGTCTGTATATAGCTCAGACCTCTGTTCAGAGGCTCAACTAGAATTTTTGAAATAAATAACTTAGAAGTGGGTTTATATTCATATTTTTACGACAACAGAGGGGAGAAATTTTAAGAAAAAAATGCCAATAATTATTATAATTGGTGGTAACTCTGAAAATAAGACGAATTTTTCAAAAATTCTAGTTGAGCTTCTGTAGAGAAGTCTGAGCCATATACAGGCAAAATATTATTATAATAGAACCATTTTTCACAAAAGGAGAACATTTGGAAAAAAGATTATTCTAAGTTAATTTTTTGCCAAAATATTATATTTAAATAAATTTTTTTTGTCAAAATGTCCTTAAAACAATTTTATGCATATATTCTAATCTGAGTGACTCACAAAATATCATGAAAATTATATATTTATGCGCTTTTTTAAAATCACGGTTCCGAACATAGTCGGATACCTTAATTGGTCTCATGACTTAAACACAGAATTGCTGCAATTATTTTCAATAAAGTCACCCCAATATTATTTAGGAAAAAAGTAGAATTTTTATTTATAAAGCCGTTAAATGCATTATTCGCTCAGAAAATAGTTTTCAGTAAAATAAGGCATTTGTGAAATATGTATTAAAATATATTTTGATTTTTATCTCCGTTATTTATTATAGCTAACCCTGTTACTAAAAATGGATGCACATTGCTCCATCTACATCAAGGGTGTCATATTACGGGCCACATCGTCTATTTCATTATAAGTTTGGAGCTGCATGTTTGCGATCTTCCAAAAATCAATAAAATATGATTTTTATAATGTATTATGCATTTATTAATGTAAAACTTGTGACGTCTTACGCGTCTTTTCTTTAACAAGTCCTTTGTGTTCTTTGGGCCAGAATTAATGGCAACTTTTTACAACCAAATCCAAGAAACGAGAAATGAAGAGATGCAAATAATATAGGATAAATATAGGATCTTAGAGTAAGCGTAATGGCAATGATGGCAATGTAATGGTGGTGTAAAGGAATGTTAGACAATTGAAGTGCGTTGTGGCAGTGGATGATTATAGAAGTTCGTCGTTCAAGATTCAAGTTCTATGTGTCGTGGATAAACATATTGGTGATCGATTAGAAGTTAAACGCGTACAGCTACATAACATCGTAGATAAAGACAAGTTTATTACAGAATAATATAAGGTAGGATTGATTACTTATTATTATATTTGAAGATTAGGCGGTTCGAGTATCGAGAGTGGTCTGAATTATATTGTGTGTTGCGTATTGCGTGAATGTAGATTCTCTCATTAATTTATAATATTATATTTATTCAAAGTTTAAGTTGAATATCTTAATAAAGTCATATTAAGATAATGTTTGATTCTAGTTCTTACGATAACCCTACACCTCTAGCTCACGCTAATACTTCGAGGGATGTACTTCCAAGGGGAGGTACATCACAAACTCAATGTAATGTATATTATACACATGTAGAGTTTTAATTTCATATTAATATTTTTAAACTTAATCTATATATATTTTATATTTTTAATAAAAAAAGAGAAGAGAAGAGATAATATTTAAGAATTTTAATTTAACATTACTTTTTAGAAGATATTTGACATCAATTTTTTTACAAAGCAAATAATCAAGATTGGATTAAGGCAGCGTTTCTCAAACTGGGGGTGCGAGCGTATAAAAAAAGTTGAAAATAAAAAATTATTTAAAAAAATTTATTAATTTACTGAAAGGAAGAAAAACAAAAATACATTCTGACATAAAAAAGTAAAATACTTATTTGCACTGATATAACATACTTCTAAATGTATCAGTACTGCACAATGTATTTGATCATTAATTCATCAACACTGAGTTAAGAACAAGTTCTATAATTACAAGTGACCTCAATGAGCTTGTCATATACAAAATTCAATACTTATCTCGATAATTTGTACGGTTTATATTTTCAGCGTTAAAGTTCATTATTACTGAATTCAATGCATTGTTATTGTATGAAGGGGGCGCGGTGAAAATTATGATTGAAAATTGGGTCGCCAATATTGAAAGTTTGAGAAGCACTGGATTGAGGTATCCGAACACCTTGAAAATGACCAAATTCGGTCAAGACAGATATTTTTGTTTTTTAATTTTTTGAATAGAACTATCTTTTGGCTTTACAAAACATACTTTATTTTGTTTCTACACTACCTAGAAGTCAAGTTACAATCAATTTTAGAAATCGGTGGGTCTTTGATCTACCATAAGTAGGCATTTAAATTGCTCAAAATCTATCATGGCGAGTCTGATAACTCAAAATGTTACGAATGTATTTCTATAAAACTTTTTGAACCTGATGTTTATATTATTTTCTAGAGAATGTACTAAAATATTTCTTATTGTAAGAATACCTTTTGAGTTATGGCTTGTTATTTAAGTAATGGTCTCATTAAGAATGTCACATTTCTCATAATGTTTACTCAATCAGCTCTAAAATTTTCAAATTTTAATGAAACATTAAAATTTTAGTACATTTCCTAGATAAATGCATCTAATTATTTGTTTTAGTATTAGTCTGACTAACATAAGTTTATTGCTTTTTATCTAACTGCTTTGAAGTTTTTCAAAAATATTGCTAAAATTTCACTTCGAATTGAGATTTTCCTAAAATTTAAGTAATTTATTTTAAATACTGTTAGTTAAATATTAGTATTTATTGGTATTGAGTCTTAAAAATCATTTATAATATTTAAATATGCTTTTTTGTTAAAAAGTACTCCGAACGTGTTCAGATACCTTAAAAATACTGAGCGGATGTAATTTATAAAATTGACGATAAGTGGTGATTGGCGTTAATCTTATCTTCCTGAATTCTCGCTATTTTTCATTAAAGAAAATAATTGCCCGCATAAATAAGTGCTTCCCAACATAGCCATTATTCGCATTACAAACGATAAATTTTCGGAAAAAGATCTACTGATAAATACGAATATGTATAAAAATCTAGAATTCCAACTTCCATAGTATTTTGCTTCAACAAAGAATCACATTGCATTTCAATTAATTTATTTGTAAGCTTTCATCAAAAATTTCAGTATCGATTGATAGAGTAAAATTGCGAAATTATAACTCACAGCTCTTAAAATTTGAATAAATAATTCCGTTTCAAACCATTTAATTTGTGAGTGTATACAGTAAATTTTAATTTATGGGATTTAATCAACAGATATTGACAGCTTTCAAAGTGTATGTGTGTGTGTGTGACAGGTTTTCTTTTTCTATTTATTTTCGCCAAAATAAAAATATTTAATATTATCAAATGTAGTTGTAACAACATGATTTTTGCTTCAAAGCTTAAAATAAAGTTGATAAAGATAGCTTGCAATATCAACTGAGAAAAACAGGTCCTTTATCCATTGTCCATCTTTTAGTTTAGCACACTCATAATATTTTTATTTCCTCGAAAATTATAATTTCATCCGACAATTTGAAGAATTATTTTAACATTTTATGATTTGAAAGCCATTGAATTTCCATATAATATGGTAGATCGTTGAATTCATTCTCTATATCTTCGAGAAATGAAGCTAATTTATGATGATTAAGTCTATTTCTCGAATACAATTTACAATTTTGATGACTATTTTTAAAACATGACATGTGCTTAAAACTTTGGAGTACATTACCTGTAGGTGTATAATACAAGGAAAACGCTCAGTATTATTATTGCCATGCTGTTTGCATGTTTCTTTTTATTCTTGCAACAACTACTTTAGTAATATCGATCATGTTAGACGCCCCATCATGCAAGGCAAACCAACTTCTCTCTCTCCAATGGTAACTTATATTACTTAAAAACATATATAAGTATATTAGAAATATCAGCTCCAGATATTGTATTTTGAATATGAATGATTTCCAAAAGTTCTTCACTTATATTTAAATCAACATCGCATCCGTAAAAAAAAGTGATTAGCTGAACAAAAATTTGAATATCTGTACTTTCATCAATATTGCAATAAAGTAGCTTGAAATGTTAGTATTATTGAATTTTATGCTGATTTCTCAAATTCTCGGCTATTTCATCAATGCTACCAACAATATTTCGACTTAAACTAACATTTTTAATTTGCTTTCTTTCACTGCGAAAAACCGGTATTCAGAACGGAGTACAAAATACTCACTTTTGAATACATCACATACTCAAAATAGCTCCGATGCAAACATACTCAAATTTGAGAATCCCTGGGGACCTCACTTTGAGAACTAGAATAATTATGAGACATAAAAGAACCAGTAGCCATTTTTATAAATAACTTTCTTTATTTGGATATCTTTCCCAAATAAAATCAAAGACTTATTAACAAATTCGACTACTAATATTATGAGGTTTTAAAGATAATATCTTTTAAATTAACTTAATTAATTAATAATTCAATTAATTAATTTATTAAATAATGATCACGCAGAAATTACCACGATAAGAGATCCCAGAGTTATATTTAATAATGTTCTTATTGAACATTTAACTTTAATCCGACTCTTAAAACTTGAGTGAGACTTTAACTTCAAAAAGATATTTACCACTCGGAATCTCAATTCTTCATGAGGTTAATTTATCTTCAACAACAATATTTCAATTCAAAATCACTATAACTCTATGTTTCAATATCTATCTCCTACTGCTCTAACTTTACTATTTCGTTTGACTTAAATACTGAATCTAATCTGCATAACAAGGAATCCTGTCCGCTTTTTGGAGTTGATTGGAAATAGGTAGGGAATTAAATTTCCCTAAAAAGGTCGGTTCAGAAGGTTAGTGATAAAGTTCCGTATAGATTCGTCACAACCCCTCCAAAAAGAAAACGGGATTTATTCGAAGGACTCAAATGTCCTGAAAATAAATTACGTAAATCCTATCTTTGTCTTACAGTACCGACGATATTAATTTCTAACTGTATATTATTGAAACATCTTCCGTAATGAAAAAGGATAAAAATTAAGATTTAGAATTAATTGACAAACCTCATAATATTTTACAAGTTTAAATTAATCCCTGCACTCTATCCATTCGGCGAAGGGGCGTGGGAAAAACCACCCTAGTGGTGGCAAAAAACCAGCCCCATAGAGTATGACTTATACATTATACAAAAAAATACAATACAATCTTCTGTGGCACTGGAACATCGAAGACTTCAGGGTCAGCTACCCTGAAAGATTGATATCCATTTGAGAAGTAGGTAAAAGCAGACATGAAGTTATACATTTGTTACATGAATGTCAAATACAATAAATATCTGGTTCCTTTGCCTTCCCATTCGAAAAACTTGATGCGCTAGTTAGTGTTAATGGTTAATCCTATCTAACTTCGCCGCGCTCTAAGGCACCAGATGTGAAACAAAACATACATAGAAACACACATAGCATATAATAATAATCATTTTGTAATAAACAAATAACACAAACAACCAAATGAATTGTCGCATCTTAGCGAAGTCATACATCGAAGTAAACAAATGCAAAATTTACAGATGTTTTCTCCAAAATACAAAAAGTAACACAAAAGTCGTTTTTTTCTGTTATAGAAAAAAAAACACACAATGCAGTGTCCACTTTTGTCAGTCTTCTTAATTTTAGAGTCCGCCCGTGACTTGCTTTAATTGCAAAAATTCTTCATTTGTTCGCATTGTGAAGATAAAGAAACAATACAACCTGGATTTTGTCTGTTAAATCCTATGCACTGGATCTCCATTCAACGCTTCCATACTGAGGCTTCTTCTGCGGAATGTGCTGCCAGGTATGCCGTTGATTTCGATGTTGTTGAGGTCCTCATGGATTCTGTCTTTTTCTTGTATACGGCTCCGTAGATAGTATGGGCAAGGTCTCCTTGTATTGGTTTGATTCGACCGGACTGGTTTCTCCGCTTGTTCGTTGCGTCTTCTCGTTGTCGCTCTGGTCTGACGGGTCTGGTTATCACGTCCACTAACTTCCATTCGTGATCCACTTGTAGTCGTAGCAGTCCTGCGATCAGGCAACTTTGATGGACCTGTAATGGACTCTACTCCTGGTGAAGAGGTATTAGGTCTCTTAAATTTATAAGTTCTGGATGAGATCGAGGATGGAATCGACCTCTTGACTCCCTGCCTTTGTTCAGGAGCGTGTCTTTTCCGGTCCTGATGATCAGATCCTTGTCGGGATCTCTTCTTACATATCTTGGACCGTTTTAAAGCTTGGTTCTTCGACGCAGTACTATTAATTTTACGTTTATTTCTGGGGATCTCCCGTGTGGTGTTACTCTGCCGTGATCTACACCCCTCACTTTCCTGACTAGAGGTTTTCCTATGCTCTTTAAACTGTCCTTGATGTGATCTATTCGACCCATGACTAACTTCTTGTTCGTCATATAGAGTTTCTACCGGACTATCCGAACTAATCGTGTCTGACTGACGAGGTCGGTACACTCGAACCTGATCAATATTAACAGTTATATTTCTTCCGTTTTTCCAAATAACTAAATTATTTCCTTTTATTTCCAAAACCTTATAGGGACCTTCAAATTTAGGCATAAATTTTCCCACCTGTTTCCTACCCGCAGCACTTAAGAAATGTGTTTGAAGTAAAACCAAATCGTTCACTTTGATGTGAACATCCCTCCTTCTGAGATTGTAATGTTTTTCCCAAGACTTATGCTTTTTTTTGCATATTTCGTCTTGCCTCATCGAATAATCTTTCGATGTTATTACCAACATATTTCGCATCCTCCGTAACATTTATGAGCTTGCTAAACGGAGTTATGATTTTCCTTCCCAAAAACAACTCAGCCGGAGTTTTATTTGTCGTCTCATTTACCGCCGTGCGCAATGCGAAAGCGAACTCGTGTAGAAATTGGTCCCAGTTTTCATGATTTTCTTCAACAAAAGAAGCTATCATTTGAACTAAATTTCTATTCACTCTCTCCGTGAGATTAGACTGTGGTCGGTACGTTACCGTTTTCATATGTTTGATGTCCAACCTGTGACTGAGATGTTCAAACACGTCAGAAATAAATTGGGGGCCGTTATCACTTATCAAAGAAATCGGAGCTCCGTAACGCGCTATATAGGTATTAAAAAAGGCATTAGCTATTGTCTGGGCTGAAGCTTTACGAAGAGGAATCAGCTCACACCACTTAGTGAAGTGGTCAGTTATAACTAATATGAATTTATATCTCTCGGGTCGGGATGCGGGGTAGGGGCCTACTAAGTCTAGCGTTACAATTTCATTTGGATATTTCGAAACTATAGGCATTAAACGACCAGCTGGTAGCGCGTTTTTATAATTAAACTTTTGACACCGGTCACAGGTTGAAACATATTCAAATATATATTTTCTCATAAATGGAAAATAGCACGTGTCACGAAGTTTAAGATATGTCTTCCTCTTTCCGAGATGTCCTGCTAATGGCAGATCATGAAATTCTTTCATTATATCTTTTCGAAGAGAACCAGGAATATAAACTCTTAGTTCTCCCAGATTAGAAAAATACTTCGCGTAAAAGAGGAGACCATTTATTAACTTGAAGTCCTGGGACCAACTCTCGCATACCGTCGCATTAACAGAACCGTCATCAGGGTTTTCTAAGTATCGATAAATATGTCCTAATTCAGGATCTTCCCTCTGTTCCTTAATGAATTGTTCACGGGAATTTATTGCGAGGGCTCTAAGAGCTGCGCACGAAATTTGCGATCCCTCGACACTGTCTACTGGATTTCTTGATAAAAGGTCTGCGACCACGTTTTGAACACCAGGTCTGTGCTCCCATTCTATGTTAAACTCTGACAATTTCAATGCCCATCGGATCATCCTACTTGATAAATTCTTACCATTGGTTAACTTCGTTAACGCTGCGTGATCTGTAATCACTTTCACAGGTAGGGGTCCAAAATAAGTTTTAAACTTATTTAGAGCCCAAATTACCGCCAAACATTCTCTTTCGGTAACCGTATAATTACGTTCTGCTTTATTAAGGGTTCGAGACGCGAAAGCAATAGGTTTTTGATTTTGCTGAAGCACAGCACCAATTCCGACCCCACTTGCATCAGTGAATAAATTGAACTGTTCAGAAAAATTTGGTAATTGCAAAATCGGTGCCTCCGTTAGTGTGCGTTTGATCTGATCAAAAGAATCCTGTGCTTCTCCCGACCAGTTAAACTTCGCCCCCTTTTTCTTTAATTGGTACAATGGTTCGCATATATCTGCGTATCGCGGAATAAATTTTTGGTACCAACCCGTCATCCCTAAAAATTTTGACACTTCTCTATTATTTTTGGGAGGTTTCATTTCCGTAATTGCCCGAATTTTCTTATTGTCAGTTTCGATTCCTTCTTTACTAATAATCAGGCCTAAATATTTGAGTTTGTCACGAGCGAAGTGACATTTTTCTTTATTTAACGTTAGCCCTGCGTCTCGTAATAAGGTAAAAACCTGAGTTAAATGATCTAGATGGTCTTTAAACGATGGTGATGTAATAATAACATCATCCATATAAACCAACACGAAACGCCCAATAACAGGTTTGAGAATAATGTCGATGGCCCGTTGGAAATTAGGTGCCGCCCCAGAAAGACCAAAAGGCATGCGTAGGAATGCAAAAGTGCCATTGCGAGTGATAAACGCTGTTTTTTCTATGTCCTTTGGACTAATCGCCAACTGAAAATAGCCACTTCTGAGATCTAGAGTGGACATAACGTTGGTGTGAGGGATATTGGTGAGTAAGTCATCAATAACCGGTAATGGATATCGAGGATATTTGGTAATTCCATTTAGTTTCCGATAATCGATCGCGAAACGATACGCCTCGGGAGAATCTGGAGGAAGGTCATTGTTCTTTCGAGTTAATACGACTGGAGATGCATAGGGCGAATTAATAGGACAAATTGTACCATCCCGTAACATTGTACCATCCCGTAACATCTTATCTATGTGATAATCAATAATGCCTTGTTTGACCCGGTCGTACTTGTATGGTCTCGACACTACCGGTCCTTTATCTCCAGTATCTATCTCATGATATACAACATGCGTTAATCCCGGTTGATCGGAAAATAACCCTTTAAAATTATTAAATAAGGCTTTTAATTGCTTCTGTTGCTCGTCATCAAGTTTCGATTCTGTGAGATCAATATCAACGAGTTTCTCCTCTTTAGGCGTTTGTTTGATCAGATGATCGGGAATGATTAAGGATTTCTGATCAAAATCTAATGTTAATCGCGACGCCTTCATAAAATCAATCCCCAAAATGCACTGATACTGCATGTTATCAAGTATATGGAATTCCCAGGGTTTCTGAAATTCCCTGATTCTAATTTGTAATTCGACTCTACCCAAATGATTGCACGGGGCTCCTTGTGCTGTCACGACTCTGTCTTTCGTCTTTTGACGAGGTCGGTATGAAAAATAATTGCGGTATACCTCCTCCGAAATAAAAGATTTCTCTGCTCCCGTGTCCCATAGTGCTGTAATAAAGGTTTCATTTAATAGAATAGGGACATACGGTAATTCGACTGGGGTCATTCTTATAGATGATACTCTGATAGGCCGATGATCCCAAACTGGAGGATTTTCCGTACCCCGCGATCGATTACCCCCATATTCACATCGATCGCTTAAAAGTTTAAATTTCTACTTCGTTCATTTTGACCTCGAAATGAACTATTTCTCGACCCACTTTGTCGACCGCCTTGACTGTGGAATGGTTGATCCGATTGTCCACCTTGGCGTCTACCCTCGAATCTGCGATTATTTGTGAAACCTTGGTTTTCGAACCGATTAAATTCCCTTTGTGGTCGGCTATTATTGGCGTATCTCTCATTATTTCTGTTTTCCCTCCAATTTTCCTGTCTATGCCGGGTATTAAAACGATTGTTTTCATGAGGGCCTGAACTTCTAAATCCCTCACTCGAACCTCTGATTTGTCTATGCATAAAACGTTCTTCGTATTTATCAACGATTTGTAGGAGATTGGCAGTATTTCGTGGATGTCTAACTTCGACATAATCCAAAATTTGAGGTTCTAATCGACTAACGACGTGATCTATTAATTTTTCCTCCGACATTTCTAGTTTAAGGACTTTATGAATTTTCAACAATTCATAAATAAAGTCCGAAGGCTGTTGATCTCGTCTTTGTGATGAGGAATAAAATCTCGTTTCTAGTTCTGACCTGTTTCTGACCACGGGAAATTGTTCCGACAATGCCTGTTTTAAGTGCGCGTAGTCTGTTGTCTTATCTTCAATGACTCTATAACCTAGAACTTCGAACCAGTCGAGTGCCCGTCCTTTGAGATGACCTTTCAAGTAAGCACATGCCAGTTGTGCAGGTATCTCATAATACGCGAGATTATGATCAATATTCTCCAAAAATCATCTATGTTCTCAATCCCCGAAAAATATTGTTCCGGAATGATTCTAAAACTGGATCCGACTCTATTCTCGGGATTTATACGTTGGGCGCCATTGTGATGGTCCCTGGGGACCTCACTTTGAGAACTAGAATAATTATGAGACATAAAAGAACCAGTAGCCATTTTTATAAATAACTTTCTTTATTTGGATATCTTTCCCAAATAAAATCAAATAAACTTATTAACAAATTTACTAATATTATGAGGTTTTAAAGATAATATCTTTTAAATTAACTCAATTAATTAATAATTTAATTAATTAATTTATTAAATAATGATCACGCAGAAATTACCACGATAAGAGATCCCAGAATTATATTTAATAATGTTCTTATTGAACATTTAACTTTAATCCGACTCTTAAAACTTGAATGAGACTTTAACTTCAAAATGATATTTACCACTAGGAATCTCAATTCTTCATGAGGTTAATTTATCTTCAACAACAATATTTCAATTCAAAATCACTATAACTCTATGTTTCAATGTCTATCTCCTACTACTCTAACTTTACTATTTCGTTTGACTTAAATACTGAATCTAATCTGCATAACAAGGAATCCTGTCCGCTTTTTTGGAGTTGATTGGAAATAGGTAGGGAATTAAATTTCCCTAAAAGGTCGGTTCAGAAGGTTAGTGATAAAGTTCCGTATAGATTCGTCACAACTATTTCAGTCCTTAGAAGAATGTAAAAACAACTAAAACAGTAGAACCATAATCCAATATACAGCATTTTATTTTCAATGCCTCTTTTTTTTTCAATGATTCACTGTAAACAAGAAAAATAAAACAAACCAAAATTATATTTTTGAAATATTTATTCTGGAAATTGAACATATACATATCATACATTCAAAAAATATAAGTGAGATTTTTGAAACAACATACCTTCATCTATAAGTTATTTTTTATAAACACTATACAATCGATACTATAGTCAACCCCATTGTTTTAATGTAATATATATTGAATTACTTGCTTACTAATAGAAATGAAATTAATGCAAATTAAGAATAAAGCATTCATCATCTAAAAACACGATAACAGGTTTAAAAAGTATGATTTTCTAAATATTACACATGAAGGCATGTATTTTTTTGAAGTTCACAAATGTATAAAAACTACTGTTCAAAAATACCACACATTGGAACAATATATATATCAATACACTACACACCGAATCTCTTTTATAGGCATGGTTTTGAAATTGCTACAAATAAGATTTTGGTATCCAATAGTTTTCAATCTAAGATGATGGTCACGCAATAAGAACTCAACATGAAAATAGTTTAAAAGAATGGCTTATTCCTGACAAAAGAGGAATTACATTATGAAGCAAAAATGTAAGAACTTTTTTGTAGAAAACCAATTAGAAAAATATGGGTGCCAGGATTTAAAAAAAAAACAGAACACAAGAGGTTTTTAGAAATGCCAGGAAAAACTATGGAAATTGGAATGTGGGAAAAATGGAAAAATAATAACTGCATTTAAAAGCGTGGGGTGCTTGACATAATACTTCCGCTGTTTTAAATAAACATTAACTAATAAGTTCCCTTTCAGTAAATGATTTTGATCTGCTTGCGAGATTAAATGTAATAATATATAACTTTTAGAGCAGCTACATAGTCTTCAACAAATTTAATGAGTGTGCTGTATTGTTCTTGAAGAATTGATCTTATATACACTCAGGAACATTGAAAATAGCGACCCAAGAAGAAAGCATCGGATTGAAATGAAATTTAATACACATAATGACACAGATGAGAGATTCACTTGATCTCAAAAACAAGACAATTAAACGAATACAAGGTGTGCAACGACACAAATACTGGACAACTTCAATAGCGCGTTGGACCACCTCCAGCTGCAAAACATGCCGCCACACGGTCCGGCATTGAGTTGATTAGACACCTTATGTTGTCCTGAGACAGATGGGCCCACAAATCTTGAAAAGCCAACTCTAAATCATGTACAGAGTGACACGATGGCATCTGCCGTTTTAGCTGATCCCACACGTGCTCTACAGGGGGACAAATCGGGGGAGCGGGCCGGCCATGGAAGAGTTTGAAAATGACGTAGGAAGTCTTGAGCAACTCTTGCTGTATGCGGATGAGCATTATATTGCTGGAAAATTGCCCCTGGGAGACCATTTAGGAAAGGTCCTGCATGGGGTCGAAGAATATCATCAACGTAACGTTGGCCCGTTAAGGTTCTACGCATCACAATTAAGGTGGACCGGCTATCATAGGTTATGCCCCCCCCAGACCATTACACCAGCTGTGCGGGCAGTGTGACGTAGAATAGTGTGGGGGGAATTGTACCGCTCACCAGGGCGCCTCCACACCCGTACACGGTTATCATCTGTCCCCAAAACAAACCGGGATTCATCACTAAACACAACCTTTTGCCAATCTGTGACATTCCACATTGATCTGGCTTGGCACCACTGTAGACGCAATTGCCGATGTTCCGGTGTTAAAGGGAGTGCACGGAAGGGGCGCTTGGATTTAAAATTTGCTTCAGCAAGGTGTCTGGAAATTGTTTGTGGAACAATTGCTACGCCTACGTCTGCTCGTATCGTTGAACGAGTCACTGTGGGGTCCACAAGTGCCTGCCGCACGATCCTTCTATCCTCTCTCCTCGTGGTCTTCCTGGTCGTTCCAGACCCGGTTTTCCGCGCGTGGGTACCTTCTCGTGTCCACTACTCCCAACAATTTCTAACGGCACACTCCGAACGATCCACCTGGCCAGCAACACGGCGCGTCAACCAGCCTGCATCCCGATGATCAGGCCTCTCTCAAACTCGCTTAACTTTGAGAAATGTCTTCTAGCACGTTTACCTGGCATGTTTCGCTTACCAAAGTCTTCCTACAATCAGCGGGTAATCGTCACGTTCATAAATCTTCGAATTTGCGCTGGCTTATATAGCACCTCTTCCTAATTGTAGCGCCACCTCGGCCTGTATGAGCATGCGCATTGACACAAAACTTGGATCATTTGCATATCACATTACGCTGTACTTATTTGCAAAGTTTCGCGATTGTACTTAGCTTCCTTCTTGGGTCGCTATTTTCAATGTTCCTGAGTGTATATATACTAGCTGGTATACCCGTTCTTCGCACGGGTGAACTGAAAAATTAAACAACACAGATTGAAGGATAAGGAAGTTTTTAATGAGTTAATTTTACGTGAATTGCAAATTAAACAAAAACAGCTTTTTGCATATCTCAGTTGGACAAAAATAAGAAAGAAAAAAAACACACCTTTGTTAAATTTTAAGTCTGTAGGTCTAATAGCTGATAAATAGGATTTTTTTTATTTATAACTCCCCGTACCACTCTTGAGGGTCGATTTTTGAAAATACCTCCCTAAGCTAATCTCTGCTCAGCAAAAGTAACACATTGTTAAAAGTTTTATGTAATGAACGCTTAAAATAGAGTAAATAATTTATATCTGAAAGTGTAATACATTAATATTATTTTCTGTTGTTTTTATTTTATGTTGAAATTGTAATGTTCGCAAGCAACGCCGTGTTTCTTCAAATATAATGGTGATTCAATGAAAAACATAACGAAATGTTGACGATAGAGTCAAGTTGTCAAATGTCTAGCTACTTTCATTGCTCGAGTTTTATTAGAGCTTTCTAAGACCCGCCGTGTAGGGGAGCGATGCACGTTCATGCTTTATCTACCGCATTATGATTTACTGCAGTTTTTTTCATATAATATTTTTTTCGATCCCTACATTGAAAATTAAGGGATATACATAAACAAAATACTCCACTTTGGGAAATTTAATCCGTTAGGGCTAATAAATTTTAATTAAAGATATTCCTCTCTAAAATTAATTACATACACCGTTCACTTAAAATAAATAGTCAAATCGTTTTCTAAGGTCTTCATTAACATACAAAAACATAAGACACTTAAATTTTGACATAAATTATTTTTGGGGGCAAAAATAATAATCTTTGCAATCCGCTGAAAACACCGTCAACTGAAAACGCAATATCTGCTACAAAACTACACGCTAAAATACTCATCATAGAGCCCGTGCTGCCATATATCTTGGAAGAGTGGATTTCAAAGAATATTACAGCTAAGTATTGGTAAAATATTCCTGCTATGTTGGTGTGGTGTGATAGTTAGGAGAAGGGGGTGCCAGCTCAGGTGTCATTCACGTCACTTTAACATGGTTCAAAATTACGTGGTCCGTCGCCAAAAGTCCTCATGTAGCTGAACAGTGCGACGTTAATATTCACTCACTCCAAAAAAATACATTACTGTAGTTATAATTATTTTTATACTAAAAAATGCAATATCTGCCTATTCAATTAAAATTATAGTTTTATAATTAACTACTAATCGCAAACAAATTTTGAAAATTTGTCCAAATGATGTAGTGTGAAAGAGAAAGTTTATTTACTTTAAGTACCAGAAGCGATAACAGTATTTATTTTGAAAAAAAATCAATTCCTTACTACCAAATGTGCATAATAAAATCATAAAAAAAATATTCAAATAAAGAGAGATTTATAACAACCTCTCCCTGCAAAACTTAGTTTTATTCTGAAGTAAAAAAAATTAGGAATTACGCTGATTACAGAAATAAATTAGAAGTAAGCGCCTTGTGTAGCCAAAACAAAAAGGGTTTCTTCACAAATAAAAGATAGATATATGCTGTCGTGGGCTTTTTTGCAGCGCACGCCAGAATTGCTTGCAAATGGCAGAATTTTTTCCTACGTACTTGACAAACATCGTTATAATTTTGGACACTTCTCACAATATCTTTATAAATTATAACCTATGCTATAAATTATAGCCTATGTTTTATTCTGATGTATATGCTATATTAATATAAAGTTTCATTAAAATCCATTCAGTTGTTTTTGCGTGAAAGACGACCAAACATCCAAACAAACTTTCGCATTTATAATATATATCTAGATAATTCGGACAATTTGTCTTCACAAAGTTTTGCAAAGTATTAGTCATACCTTACTTCATGATTTGTGTCATAGTGCCTTTTAAGAATATATTCCTTGGCAACTAAAATAGTTTTTAGATATCTGGCATATTTAAATCTTCTTTTGAACACAAAAAAATATTACAATTGCCATTTCCTTGAAAATTACGACGTTCCTTTTGAAAAAAAAAACTGATCTTTCTTTACTTGTTGTTGAAATTTTATTGTGCTTTCATTTTCAAACGATTAAGTATACATTTCCCTTTATCTTAACCATCCTGAATATTTTTTAAACTTTAAAAAACATCTCTGAGAGAGAGAGAGAGAGATTGCCTCTTGCGGATTGAACACTCCTAACAGAAAAGGAGGAAGAGAAATTAAAGTCGCACACACGAAGAATCGTGCACTATACATAGTAAAGAATAAGTAAAATGTATTCTAGAATTTAATAAAAAGTAATTTATTATATATATATAGTAAAATCAAATGAAAACGTTTAATAAAATATAAAAAAACATTTTTAATCTAAAGACCATTTCTCTATTATCAAAAAGAATTTCTTTTAAAACAAGAACAGGTAACAGGCAAATATATTGTAGATTTATGTATATATATATATATATATATAAGGTTCACCTCAAATATATAAATTTTAAAATGAAAACCTTTAAAAAACCTGATACTAATTTTTTAAAGGAGTCGGTGGGCCGCGTGTTTGACACCCCTGATCTACATGTACTATTTTAAATTGTGCTAAAAAACAACAACAACAACAAAAAGGCAACAAACTTTGTAATCAAAAATGTATGTACTCTTCGTAATTATAAAATTTGTAGATTATTTCTTAAAGTTCTGCAGTTTAGAGCAGTGATACTCAACCTACAGCCTAGGGGCCTAATGTGGCCCGGTGGCGTTTTCTGAGTGGCCCATTGTACTAAAAATTGTTATTATTTAAGAACAATGTACTAAAGCAAGTACTCTAAATAGCGATGGAGCCGTAAGTCCTGTCGTGATGTTGGTAAAGAGGAAGAGAGGGGGGAGGCCCCTGACCCTCCCCAGGGTGTTCTTCCTCAAAATTGGCCGAGCTAAATCTAACTGTCTGTACACCTGTATGGTGCTCAAGGTGACGGCCAACGACAGAAGTACATCTAGATCCCTTGACATGATGAATTTTGTGGGCCTGGATCTGACGCAGTCGAGATCAGGTAGCATAAGAAACAACAAAAAAAATGTACCAAAAATCTAGAGGGAATTTCTATGAATAAAGCAATCAAATCTATCAAATTTTCTATCAATTTGCTTTTATTGCTAGTAAAATGTAAACAAGAGGCATTGTCATGGATGAAAGGCAATCGAGACACTACCCCATAACTCAGTAAAAAATGCATAAAAGTAAGCATTTTTATGTGAGCTTGGTAGAAGAGTTTATATAGTATTCAAATAAAAACCGAAGACGCGATACTTCTAATATTTTGATCAATTTTGTTTTTTCCAATGCTGCTTTGGTCTTATAGCCTTTTTTCCCATTATACTTATGTTGCGGCCCCCGTGAAGTACCTGTTATATGTATGAGGCCCGACGGGAAAAAAATTGAATACCGTCGAATGATGAATGTACAGTTAGAACTTCTTTTCCTAGTTTAAATAGTGCGATTGTATTTTGCTAATTTGTATAAAAAAATTTTACAATCTACCTTCAAAAACAAAATCGCAGTTTTCTCTTCTATTTTAAGTAATAAAAAATTCTTTTATAACCAAACTTAGCTTGTGGAATTTCATCTGACCTCATATTTCCCATAGACATCCACTGTACTCTCAGAAACTCCATTAAGAACATCTAACAGATTTTTTTGCACACACAAGCGATACGAGTATCTACGAAATTAATGCTCATTAATGAGAATATTGAATTCAATTATTGTAACTGCTTATATAAATATCCCTTATATCTCTATGCAAAAATTCCATCGCATTTTTTTTATGTACAAAGAATATCAATCGAAAAATATAGTTCTATGGTTTAAATCCTTTAGAACAAAATATAGGATGTCCCAAAATTAGGGCCAAACTCTGCACATCTAGAATCCTCGTTGGGTGTTACATAAAAATGCCATACGGACATTACGATCCATAGTTTAACACTAGAACGTACGGGATTTCGATTACCCTTAAATGTCCACCAGTGTCATTTCGACACCGCGATACAAAATATGTGTCGCAGGGAAATGGTGAAATTAGGAATTTCATCAAATCCCCAAGGAAGGAGATCAATTAACGGAAAATGTTAAAATAACGTCTCTCCAAGGTCATTTCCCTGATGAAAGTAAGTGATTTAATCAAATACCTGAACTGTTTCAGTGAAATGAAGAAATGAACTAGTCAGGATTTGCATTGGCAAAGTGCTATACAAGGGGAGGGGGAGACACCTGGGGGGTCGAGTCCTTGTACTTCCTAACTATACAGGCAGTATATATCGATCCCCTAAATATCAACCCCATATTTTTAAAAAAATGACACCATAGGACTAACATAGGGATTGGTATTTTAATGTGTAAGCAACTGAGTGGAAAGATGTTATACGTCAAAATATATCAGCCTAATTTTCTAATTATTTGTTAATTAGTTTCGAATAAATAATTTGTATTTCATTGACTATTGTTGTATTACTTCTACCTTTAATATATATAATGCTCCATTTTGTTAAACAAAAGTACTTTTAAACTCTTGATAATATTAATTCATCATTTCACTGAAACAGCTCAGAGATTCGTCCAAATCCCTTACCTTTATCAGGGAAATAACCTTGAAGAGACGTTACTTTAACATCTACCATCAAGTGATCCTCTCCCTTAGGGATTTGATGATATTCCTAATTTCATCATTTTCCTGCGACATATATAAAATAATTGTTTTAACTAAATAATTGCAGGACAACTGTTCAGGAGGATTTAGGTTTAAGAGTTTTTAATATTATTTCATGTAATTATCATATATCATGACTCTTTATATCACAAAAAAACTGACGTTGACGTTATGTTTCACGAAGTTTGTTGGGCCACTGCTTTGTCTCAAAACGTATCGAGTCGCAAATCTACCAGGAACATTACTATTATGCGGTGTCTATTATGTGCCATCCCTATCTTCATATATGTCAGGATTTACTGGAATATTATCAATCACATCTGTACTTTTTTCAGATTCTTCGCAGTCACTTTCACTCAATCTTATATCTTCATCGGAATCTAAATTAGAGCAAGACAGCTAACCACCATCCTATTCATTCTCAGAAAGCTCTCTCAACAAATGAGCAATTTCATGAGGGCTTAGACATTTTCTACGAGCCATCGTTTCAAGGTGTACCAAGTGCAAAAATCGAATGAATTTTTTTCATTTTGAGCAGATAAGCAAACACTTTGTAACGAAACACTTAGACACAATAATTTTAGTATAATTGATTCATTTCCACTGTGAACTCAATAACATTGCATTCAAGGTCAAATAAATGTGCGATAGGATTTTGGGAAGTTTGTTTTATTAATAGTATCTACTTAGTGATCTAGGTCGTGGGTAGCCTGGTGGTTAGAGCATCGGACTCCAGACCAGAAGGCCTGGGTTCGATGCCTGATGCCACCAAATACCCTCCGAGTACACACGGAGTACGTGCTCGTTAAATCAGTGGGTCCAAAAGTCTTGTGGGCTGAATCACGAGTGCAGGGAACTGAAAAATACTTCCCTCCCCTCCAGTCTCATGGCAAAATTGTGGAGGGGGAGATAGGTGGTGTCGCCATCTATCGGCCTTTCGGGGAATTTCGCCGAGCTAATTCGTACTGTCACCTGTATGAAGGCCAACGACAGGCGTACTTCTAGCCCCTTGCAACGAGGAATTTCGTAGGCCTCGTTCTAACAAGGTAGATGTTCAAAGATTCTGCTAAGCAATCGAGGCAGGCTTGAGCACGCCGTGGAATGGATGAGCTTGCAGCTCGCTGTTCACAAAAGTACAAGCAGCATACAGACGTGCAACTAAATCCGTTTGTGTACTCACAACGTCTCGACACACCAAATCCTTGAGATGGCCCTATAGGGAAAAAATCAATGGTGTGAGATCTGGTGATCATGGTGGCCACAGAACGATACTTGCATGTTCTATTTAGTGCCCGGGATACGCCATATCCAGTCAATATCGTACAGTAGCACATAAAGGCGCTGGAACCCCATAATGAACCATCATTCATTCGTCATTATTTACCGTATTTTTTCTTGTATACAATGGTACAGTTCTTTAGGCATTTTTTATGTACTCTCAGCGAGAAATCTGGCTGTGCAGAATTTTGGCGCTATTTTTAGGACACCTTGTATATATATTTTTCTATTCACACAAACAAACAAACATTTATACCTTTTTACACTATATATAAATTTGCATAGATTTCATTGTCTTCTTAAAATAAGAACGTGGTTTTAGCAAAGCCTCGTATTAAAGCGAAGAGTTTTGAGGTTCTTGGATTCGAGTCGTGCAGCTCCTTGCTGTATATAAGATGTTTTTTATAACACTTTTCATTGTTTCAAAACAAACGCAATCAGAACTGTAACATGATTTATTGACAATTTTTTTCTTTTAGTCATGAAGCATAGGACTTAAATTAAGAATAAAGTTTCAGTATAAGCGATATTCAATTTTTAATATAATATTTCGACTTTGAATTGTGAAAAAGGATTTTTTTTTTTTACTATTTAGAATTCATTTTGTGATGTCTATTTTTGTTTTCTATGAATGAAAGGTACCTTATTTGTATATTATTAGTTCTTTTTTTTATTTAAGGTGAAAATTAGCTTTTTTTTCTAGTATTGGAACTAATAAATTAAGTTTTTCTAGAGTCGACATTGTTTGTGTGTGGAATTATAAATATGCAAATTTTGTCCTATGCTATATGTTGTAACTTGACCATGGTTCAAAATGGTCTAAATTCGTGTGACGACATAGTCACATGATAAGGACAATCACGTGTTTCCAGCCAATTAATTCATAAACTCGTGTGGCGTCATAGTCGCACGATAAATGCAATCACGTGTTCCCAGCTAATCAGCTAATGCGCTTCGCTATTGCCAACTTTGAATTTTTACTGAAACTTTCTTTTAAAAAGTACATATTTGTCAAAAATAATAACATATATAGGTAAACAAAATGCACTCATTTAAAAGTACACATAAAGTACACATTTTTAATTTTGAAAAACTTTTTTGAAGAGTCTTAATACTTGAACATCTTTGCCCAATTAATAAATTTAAATTTTATCTAAATTTTACAAGTAGGACAATAAGTTTAATATCAGTTTGTTTTTAATTCAATGAAAACTAAGTGATTGTATTTATCATGTGACCGTCATGAACTTAACCCATTAAGAGGTCCTTAGCCAGGGGCATAGCTACTTCCGTATCAACCGTAGCAATGATACGGAGGCCCCGACATATGTAAGCAAAACCATCTTAAAAGGTCAAGAGTCCCGCCAAAAAGAGTCCACAAGGAATTTTGATACAGGGCCCACTCAGGACTAGCCACGCCAGTGTCCGTCGCCAACAGTCCTTGTATTCCTTCAGAGTGCGACATAAATTAAAATCAAATCAAATAGTATATTATACTTATACCAGTATACAAAAATTGATTTATGGGTGAGTGAGTGAGTGATTTTGGAATTTTATGGCGCAAGAGCCGAATTCGGCCATACTGCGTCATTGATTTATGGGGTAGGGGTATATCTAAAACAAAATCTTAAGCAAAAGGGCCAAAGGGTTATCTATGCTAAAAATTAAAAATATGTTGCTCTACGGATAGTAGAAAATATTAATCTGAATTGGAACTTTTTTCCTCTTCTATAGTTGTTGTTCCAAATGCCACTTGTCTGACGATTTCAAATCAAGGCCCACAAAATTCATCGCGGCAAAGGGCTAGATATACGCTTGTGGTAAGCCGTATCTTTGAGCACCATACAGGTGACAGTACGTTTTGGTTCGGTTGCAGTGGCGTAACGTATACCCTCGAGGGCAGGGTTCTAGAAGCCCAAAGCCTGACTGCCACCAAGTACCTGCCCTTTGTAGTATCCAACTTGAAGGCCCAAAACCTGACTTTGTGAGGGGCCCAAATGTTCTTCGGTACGCCACTGCTCAGTTCCACCCCTTTTTTGAGGAGTATGGTCAGGGGCCTCCCACCTCCCCTTCCACCAACCTCACGTGAGGGCTTGCGGCTAGACGGCTATTTAGAGTAAACTCTTGCCGCAAAGGCACTATACATTTATAAACTTCCATGCCTTCTCCGGAATTCGAAACCAGGCCCTACGGCACAGCAGTCAGTGTCGCTAACCATTCTATACCGAATGGGCAACCTTTTTTTTTCTTCTTCTTTATCTGAAACGTTTGAATCTTGTTCTTTAGCATTATATGAAAAAAGTACGAGTATATGATAATTTATTCATAAAAAAAAAGAAATACATTGCAGTCGAAAGTTTTGGTCTACATTAGATTGCTGTATTATACATTGATTTTATGCGGATTATAATCAGTGACGTACGTAAGGGTAAAGATCAGGGGTTGAACCCCTCATGGCGGTACGCAGACTACTTTCATGTGGGTAATGTTACATTTTTAATAAAAATTACAGTTTTAAAAAACTAAAAAAAAACACCCATTTATAGTTAATCGAACTAAATTGTAACTTAATCTTTTTTGGTTGCTAAATCTGGAATTAGCTGCCAAATCTGAAAATGGGATCTAGAATTAGTTGCCAGATGTGGGATGGGATCTGAAAAGGGGAAATCGTTAGTCCTGATTATCTTGATCAGGACAATGGAACAAAATTATGAAATTATTGTATTGTCATCGGTCCTGGACAAGTGAGCAAAGTTTCGAATTAATCTGGCCTTTTAAAGTGGGTGAAAAAATTTAGTTCAAAGATTCCGTTGCATACAAGTGAAACTTATAAAAGGGTGTTAGTAAAAAAAACGTTAAGTACCAAGGCATAATCTTTGTACTAAAAATTGAAAATATGTTGGTCTAGGGATAATGAAAAATTAATCAGAAACGGTCTTCTGTTTTTCTCTTTCTCAAACGTTTGAATTTTGTTCTTTAACATTGTGCTAAAAATATAAATTAATTTACTGTAAAAAAAGAAATTATGAATTGCAGTCGAAAACTTTGAGCTTTATTTGATATCTGTATTACATTAACGACATTATCAGGATTATTATCAGTGGCGAGCACAAGGATAGAGTTTGAGGATTAACCCCCTTTAGACCAACAGATTTTTAATTTTACCATAGAGATTACGCCTTTGCAGTGGTGTACATGAGAGGGGGGGACTCAACCTTCCAGTGACCAACAGTTTTTAAATTTTTACTGTAAAAATCTACGTGTTTTATCGAAAGTGACCCTCACAAGAGGGGTACACACCTGTGTAAACTACCATTAAAATAAGAGATACTAAACTATTTTAAAAAAAAATCGCATAGCAAAGTATTTATTTAAGACAAAAAATAATGCGGAAAACAAATTGTTGTAAAAGTAACACTACATTTAATGAGTTATAGCTGTATTATTTCAAAAATTTTATCGTTAATTCTCTATTTTTCATTTACCGTAAAATCCGGCTTATAACGCGCATTTCTAACACAAAAAATAAGATCGAAATTTACAGGTGCGCGTTATACACCGGGTATAAAATTGATAGCTTTAAGGTATCCGACTACGTTCGGAAGCGTGATTTTAAAAAAACGCATAAATGGATGATTTTCATGATATTTAGTGTCACTCAGATTAGAGAATACATGTATAAAATTTTTTTAAGGACATTTTGACAAAATAAATGATTTAAATACAATATATTTCTTCACAAAATTAACTTAGAATAACCTTTTTTTCAAAATGTTCTCCTTTTGTGAAAAATGGTTCTATTATAATAATATTTTGCCTGTATATAGCTCAGTTCTCTGTACAGAGGCTCAACTATGATTTTTGAAAAATTCACCTTATTTTCAGAGTTACAACCAATTGAAATAATAATCGGCGTTTTTTTCCTTAAAATTTCTCCCCTCTGTTGTCGTAAAACATGGATAAACCCACTTCTAAGTTATATATTTCAAAAATTCTAGTTGAGTCTCTGTTCAGAGGTCTGAGCTATATACATGCAAAATATTATTATAATAGAAGCATTTTTCACAAAAGGAGAATATTTTGAAAATTGGTCATTCTATGTTCATTTTTTTGTCAAAATATTGCACTTAAATTACTTTTTATAGTAATACTATTCTTAAAACAATTTTATATACATTTTCTAATCTAAGTGACGCTAAATATCATAAATACAGTGGGTGATCGGTTAACGAACAGATCGGTTAACGAACACTTTCAGGAAAGATTTTTGTGTTCGGATAACGAACATATATTCGGATAACGCACACATATTCGAATAACGAACACTTTCAAGAAAGATTTTTTTGTGTTTGGACAACGAACACATATTCGGAGGTGATCAGGGAGACACCCCTGAAATTATGGATGAAATTTTGACAACTGCTAGAGATCTGGAATTGGAGGTGAACGAGGATGACATAGAAGAGCTCATAATGGGACATGAAGATGAACTGACGATAGAAGAACTCCAAGAAATTTTGAACGAAGAACTCCAAGAAAGACAACGAAATGTGTCTCCTTCTGAACAAGAGGAAGACGAAAGAGGACCAATGCCGACATCTGCCTTTAAGATCTTTTGAAAAAGTGGGAGGCTGTCAGTTGATTGATTGAATATTAACGTCGCACTGTTCAGCTACACGAGGGCTTTTGGCGACGGACCACGTAATTTGAACCATGGTCAAGTGACGTGGACGACACCTGAGCTGGCACCCCCTCCTAACTACCACACCACACCAACGGGGGAGGCTGTCAGAGCAATGGTCTTAGAATGGCACCCAAACCAAGCTGATGTCAGTAGGTTTGGGGATCTTTACAACGACAATGCTATTAATTACTTCCGGAAAATCCTGAAAAAGAGAGAAAAGCAATCGACATTGGACATGTTCTTCAACGCCCCATAAGCAAAAAATGAAAAGGACTGATTAATACGTAAGACTATATATGTATGTATTATTTTTTAAAAAAACTTACTAAGAAATTATACATTTTTTAAAATTTAATTTTTAGGGTCTCCAGAACGAATTAATCGATTTCACATAGAAGTCTATGGTGAATCGATGATCGGTTAACGAACAATTCGGATAGCGAACATAGTCTTGAAACGGATTATGTTCGTTAAACCGATCACCCACTCACTGTATTTTCCATTTACATGCTTTTGCAAAATCACGTTTCCGAACGTAGCCGGATACCTTATAAGTTAAAAAACAGCGGTGAGCATAAAAAAAAAAAATTAAAACCTGAAATAGTGTTTATTTAAAAGAAATGACACATACCTTATGAACTTTAAGAGTTGTAGTTCTAGAAATATACAATATTTTCAAAAGTCTGGGATCATATCTCGAATAAGGTCGTAAGGTTTAATGGTTGCTACACTTCAGATTTTTCGTAAAAAAAGGGGGTGCACGTTATCCGAAAAATTAAAACCTAAAAATTGAAAAATTCAGCTTGAAAGTATAGGTGCGCGTTCTACTCCGGACTTAAAGGAAATTTCAAAAAAAAACCAAAATCTTTTTTTCTCTAATTCAAAAAGGGCATAAAAAAGAACACTAATTGAGAAAACCTGTTGCTTTTGAGCATGTGTATCTTGGCGACGGATAATTTTTGAAACTAAGGCAACCCTAGAGGGATGAGAGAGCTAGGATTTGACGTCCAACGAATGACGGCAAAACGCGGGGTGTACGCTGAGCAGTCAGGATTATGTTGATCGCATTCGGTATTTTAACGTAGGAACACATTGCTAAGTTGCAAACGAATTATTTAACCTTTATACCTATGTTATTCGGACTTCGAACATTTTGTGCTGTGCTCAATAACGCATCTCAGACATTTTAACTGTGGATTCTGCTCTTTCAGGTAAGTTATTTTGAATGGCGATATTTGCAGAATTATTTTTTAAAAAAATGCACAAATTGTTAGTATATTTAACAAAATGAATGAAAAATTGAATAAATTTTATGTGTAAAGAACATTGTGATAATTACAATATATACTTAACTTGTTTTTTGTTTTTTTTTTGCTTAAATATAACTGAGAATTTCATATCAGGTTCATTGCAAATCATATTTTAACATTTACTTGCAAATTTTTGTTATAGTCTTCATAGATTAAAAGAATAAAATTAAAGCAATTGCGTGAATTAATCTTGAATATAATAATTGTTCTAATTGCATCTAAGCATCGTTGCTCTTCATTTGGTTTATTAAAATATTTCTTGAAATTTTAACACGACAAATTGACATGCATCACAAATTTGTTTTTAAAGCAGCATTTTGTTCTCATTAATTGATTTTGAGGAAATTGTTTTGCCTTATAATCGATGCAAATAATGCCCTTTAATATTAGTTTTCTTAAAAATATTTTTTTTTTCTAAATGTGTATCGCAGTACTTTGCATGCAATAAAACGTTAGAACTTTACGGTATACCTGTAGAAACTGTATGCACATGTATTTTTTGTATGATGAGAAATATTTTTTACTATTTTTCCTTCTTAAAATACATAAATGTTGAGAAAAGTCGTAAATATAGTGCCTTATTCTTAGGAAAGACCATTAAATGTTTCGAAGCAATTGCTATAGCAGCATATATTCGTGCGTTTTGATTGAATATTCCATTTTTCAAATTCGATTTCAATCTGGTTCTTTTTTTGTGCACATAAAAAAAATAAATACTTTTTGATCGCTTTACCGTACAATATTTGATTTTCTTTCGAGAGGGGAGGGTATAGGGTAGAGAAAATTCAGCTTTCGTTACACTAATTAAAAAATATTAAAGAATATTTTTTATTTTTAAAATAAGATACTTACCGCTCAGACATAGTACGAGCAAAATATAACTTCATTATCTTCATTATCAAAATAACTATTATCTTATAAATAAGCATTATGTCTATATTTATCAAACCGAAACGGTTGCTTTCACTGTTACATCTCCGGGTAGTAAAATTATCAAAATATGGAACAATCTGGCATATACTTTTAATTATTCGAATTTTAAAGACTGAATTTCATTTGGAGTTCGATAAAGTATGCAACGAATAGGTTTGCATTCGGCAAGGGTTTCTTTCCCCCTCTTGTATTTCGAATCATAATTACTGGTTCTTTTGCCCCCTGCGTTGGTGGTAAAAGCTTTATTTAACTCTTTAGAAATTAGATCCTGTTAAATAACGCATACTTCCCGGATTCGAAAATAAAAAGAACGGAAGAGGCGTATTTTGTCGGAATAATTACTAGATATCAAAAAGTTTTATATTTTAATCCGTCCTTTTTTTTTTTTAAATTTATTGAAGTACAGATTATGTGCATTGTGTTGAAAAGGTCTTTTAAAACTAATGTTACTTCTATTTTTTGGAGTGAGAGGCATTTAAAGATGCATCAAATTAAAAAAAATAAGGATAAATTCAATAAATATTTCTCACACTATTTTCTTCGTTGAACATTTTGTACTTTCCATACGATTTTCATTTTTGTTCATTGCTATTTCTAAGTCGAATGATAAGTTAGTAATCATTCATCATTCCCGCTGTCATGTGTTTAATGAATAAATAGATAAAATTAATCTTTGTGGCTGCTTTCCTATATATATATATATGAGCTTCAACTAAACGTGGAGACCCTTTTCGGACAAAAAAATGTCTCAATATCCAAGAAAATTTACATCATTGTTATTCATAAATCTGTTTATAATACAGCGTCTTAAAAAAATTAAATACTCCTTGCGAATAATTGCTTTTTTACTTTGATTCATAAAGGGATAGATAGCTCATATAGGATTACGGTATAGAAAAAAAAAATAAACATTTTATGCCAGCCAAAATGGATCAACTCAACTTTAAAACAGTAGTGATAAATATGCTGCTCTTTATAGAATAGCGAAGGCTTATGTTATATTAATGTTGGAGTACTTTTAAAAAATATTCCAAATTCGGGTCTTATTCTTTGATATTAAGTGATGCCGGCCTTAAAATTCGACGGCACTTATATTGTACATAAATATTATCTCTCAATTGTTAAATATTTTCTAACTTTATTAATCAAATATTTTTCCTCAAGTACTGCCGTACCAATCGAATTGAGCATTCTGCTCTCCTTTAATGTACTAGTGGGGATATTTATCGTCCCCTCTTCCGGTTGTAACATGAACACCACATGTGGTGGAACTTTCTGGACTTTCCAGAGGCGGGGAGAAATAATCACCTTAGTCGAAAAAACATTGAGATGCAAGGGATGCTTTTGATAAGCAGTCGGTTATAAAATGTTAACTTAGAACCTTTTCCACTACATGATTCTAAAATTTAATTTTCTTAATTATAAGGTTTCAATGTTAAAGTAATAGGAAAATAAGGTGCTTTTTTTTGCTGTTGGTGAAAAATGGCTATCAAAGACGTTTTAACTTGAATTTGTATTGCATTTTCAATGGGCTCAATTCATGACGGTCACAGATCATGAAGAGGGGGTCAAATTCTACAAGGTCCTCGATGTCAGACTAATAAATAAAAGGGGACTGCGGTGATCGAAAATATTTAAGAACCGCTGTTCTATAATATGAAAATCTGGAGAAAAATAAATTGGAAAAAAATAATAATTTAATATTGCCACAATATGTTTGAAAAAACTTTATTTTGGTTAGATAATTTTAGACTCAAAATAAATGTATTTTTCTGCTATATAATCAACCAAAAGGGATAAATAAGCGAGTAGTACAATGTCCGTTACAACTTTAATTAGTCCAGCTATCTCTCCCCGCTCTGTCTAATCAGCCTCCCTTTTTTTTTTGTCTTCCGCTTTGGCCGCGGTAGCGTAGTGGTCAAGGTATCGAATCGTGGCTGGCTTGTTACGAGTTCGAGCCCAGTAACACTGAAGACCCTTCGTATAGGGGCGCGATGCACGTTAGATTTGTGTAGAGCTCAAACGTCCTCCCGTTGGTGTGGTGTGGTAGTTAGACGGAGGTGGCAGCTTGGGTGTCGTCCTCGTCACTTGACCATGGCTCAAATTTACGAAGTCCGTCGCCAAAAGCCCTCGTGTAGCTTAACAGTGCGACGTTAATATTCACTCACTCACTCCGTCTTCCGCTTTTATCGTGCACTAATTTTAAACGTAGGATTTTTTAAAACTTAACAGTAAAACTATTGAATGTATCTGAGGTTTTTTCTTATAACTGTTTGGTATGACTCCTCTCTTGTCGCCATAAATGTTAAAAAGTACTAAAATGCCTGTTTCACCTGAATAAAAATTAGACTTTTTACCGTCAATGAGCGTAAATACCTAACATTGTTCTTGTGGCATTTCTCAGCATATTTATTATTTTTCTCATCTACATACTAGCGAAATATCTTTTTCACAAAGGTAGGTTTTGAAGTTCTGAAAAAAATTTTTTGATCCACCTTTTTGCACGTTTTCTTTCGTTTTAGTTATTTCCTGAATAGTTTTTAAAATGTATAATTTATACAAAATGGAAACCGATAAGTAGAATTTGTAGAAATGTTCTTCGCATTTGAAATTGCGGAATATATTTAAAATTTGTAGTTTAAGTTGACAAATTTCAGCTAAAAATGACCCGGTCCTTTGATTAAAGTTTTTCATTTAGCCAACTGCTTTTGTGTTTATTACTTTGCTTTACTATATTTATTTTCTTCTATTTTCTTTCCATTTCTTTACCAAAAGAATTTTTGGTGATTTGGAATATTCTTAAAAGTAAGGATTTTAATTAGAAACTTACTTGCCTCTTTTCACGAAAGAAAATTTATTTGAAAAATGTAATTAGATATTACATATTTTACATGAAACCCATTTTTTTCTGATAATGAAACGATTTCTTCAATCCCAAATTGTTTTTTCCAGTTTATTTTTACCTCTATACTCCCTGTATATATGTGATGCTTTAAATGTATCATAGTACGACGTAAATTAAAATCAAATCAGTTTCAAAATTGATTTAGGATTTTTAAAAATTAAATTTGGTCAAATTTTTTCAGCCCCGATATAAATGCGTAATTGTTGCTTAAATTTGAATTACTCAACAATAAATAAGATCAATTATAAAACTAATTACAGTAAAGTCCAGCAAATAACGCTCATTTATAATATAAATAATTAGATCGAAATTTACGGGTGCGTGTTATACTCTGGGTATAAAAACGATAGCTTTAAAAATAAAAATAAATGAGTACAAAAAAATTAGGATTTTACATCGATCGGAATACTGTTTATTTAAATTGAATTACTTACCTAATCAACTTAAGATTCCAGTTCTAAAATTGTACTATTTTTCAAAAGCATGGGATAATACTCCTAATAAATGACATCGAATTAAAACAGCATTGCATCCGTAAAAATTTCGGTAGTTTCTTTAATATAAAGGGGTGTACATATGTTTTTCGGAAATATACCCCAAAATTAAAAGTTTCTTGAAAGTAGAGGTGGACCTTTTTTATACGCTGGATTTTACGGTAAATTTTCTTATTTATCTAGGAAATCGATTAAAATTTGTTAAAATGCAGTAGTATGGAACACACCAAATCATGTATTTTAATTAAACAAAAATAATTTAAAATTTTTTCGCACCCATTTATAGTAAAAAGTATTGCAATATTCCCTTTTGATAATTTGTTTCTTACACACATTCTTGTTTTTATCCTTTCAAAATCCGTTATTAACGTATAAAACATACCAACATGCCTGGCTTTAATAATAGACTTAGGTCACTGGTTCAAGGGCCAAGCAGGAGATATACGGCATTTTTTGTCTCAAACTAAAAATGCAAATGCAGCTGCGAAAAATGACCCACCAGGGCTTTCGTCAAGATGAAACGATCTACCCTTTGGCATTCACCTGGCGGAATGTGCCGGCCGGGCCCTGCCTTGGGGGGTACCGGTCTCCTCTCTTTGACCTCACCTGTCCGGCATTCCACCCGTCAGACCTGTTCCTTCCCCCTTTTCTTGTCTCCCCCTTTTCGGCGAATCGCGCCCTTGGAAGAGAGAAGTTCTCATCTCTCCCACGTCAATGAAAACAGAAAGATGATCGGCTTTTGTGTACGTCCTGATGATCGGCTTTTGTGTACGTCCTGGAATTGTTTGCGGATGGATTTATGTTCATTCCCCCCCCCCTCAGGCGATTATTTTTATTGATTTCTTCTTCGTTCTTATCGTTATTGAACAAGTGTTTAATCTGTTTTGTATACGATTCTATGGACTTTCTTTTATTGAGGATTGTATGGTTTCTTTGAAAGATGTTAAGTGGAACACACACACACAAATTGTGTTAAAAAAATAGTGTATTGAGTGAATAACTAGGCGGCTTATTAAAACAATACCGTTAACATAACTCTGTATATGGATACCGATATAAGTTTAACATTAGTAACTGTATTCTGCTTTGTCACTCGAAATTTCAATCGTATTAATTAAAGGTGTGTTTTTTCTTTTTTCCCCTTTTCTCCTTGAACTTAGTTTTGTTTGTTGCCTTCAATGAAATTTTTGTTAATTCCAAGGAATGTAATGATCCCTGATTCCACAGATCGTAATCTTCTGATGCAGTGGTGCGCACTAGGAGGTGGGGGTCCAAACCCCTCATCACCCTTGATTTTTTTTTCAATTGATAATCTTTTGTATGTAGTACGTAAAATAATGCTAATTCAGGTAATTTCATTTTTATTTATGTGTGTGAATGCTTGTTTATTCATTAGATTTGTTACTATTTTTGTTCCCCACAATCGATAAAATCAAAAGAATACACTTAAGAGGCGTATTGTGATATACCAGAATGGTGCACTTTCGACCCTTGACCTCCCCCCTCCCCTCCGACCTTGAAAGAATTCCTGTGTGTGCTACTGTTCTGATAGGTTATTTGATCTCTTAAAGCTAATAAATTATTAATGTCACACAGTAGCGCACACAGGAATTTTTCAAGGGGAGTCTGGGGTCGAAAGTTCACCATTCTTGTATCATGCTCCTTTTGATTTTGCCGATTTTCGGGATCAAAACACAATAAAAAAACTAATTATTGAATAAATAATTAGCATTAATTAATAAAATTAATATCTCATTAATAACAAATACTGCATTAAATTTTACGTACTATATACTTAAAATTATAATCACACAATCGAAAAAAATTAAGGGCTTTGTGGGGCACAAACAAGGGAGGGGTCCTGAAGGTCCGGACCCCTCCTTTGTGTGCGCCACTGATGTCGCACTCTGAAGCTAGAGTGACCTCGGTAGTTTGGTGGCTGTGGTCTCGAACTCGTTGCCGGTGTATCATGAATTCGAGCTCCAGTGTTAATAAAAAGCTTCCGTCTAGAGGGGCTGATGCACGTTAAATCTGTCGAAGCTCAAAGCCCTCCCGTAGGCGTAGTGTGATTTGATGAAGGAAGGGTGCGAACTCAGGTTTCGTCTTTGGACTTTGAGTCTCAACGCACAAAACGTGCATCAGTTCTCTACACGATGAGTCTTCAGTGACATTAGGAGTCGAATCCACGACTCGACGAAAGTAGCACCTGCTATGAATTCGCCACCATGGCCATTTGGCTGTCGTGACCGCTTGATCATTTGAAATTGATTATACATACATGCGACTTAGTTTTTCTGCGTATTGTTTCTTATGTTATGTGTAACTTAGGTAGTAAAATGGGGGGGGTTTGGAGGGGGAGGAAGCATATGTATAAACTAGTTAAAAGAAATATTTGATTCTCTTCTCGTGGTACCACCTTGCTAAATTTTTTTTAAAAAGTTACAAATCGATAATTTTTCCAAAATAAAAACATCTTATTGAGGCAGATGTGTTAAAATACTCCGTTATAAAATGTTGAAAACATGATTCCCCCCATTATTTGTACTATCAGAGAATCACAATTTTTTACCTCTTGCCACTTCTACGCCCTGTTAACGCTGTTTAACCAAACACAGATCTAAAAAGTTATGACAATTGTTTTAAAATAGTTCATTAATCATCTGTAAACAGTAAACATTTTAAAAATATAAAAAAACATTTAAAAACTTTTAACCATAATAAATCTTTAACCGTAAAATTTAACCCTTTTTTTTTTTAAATGATTTGAGCCGACAGTGGAAATTTGTTTCTTAAGCAATTTTGAATCATGTTTTGTAGTTCAAATCTGCTATCAATGAATTTTTATGCATTTCCTTTTATGTGTGATTATGCGGGGCTTTCCATATACTACTTACCATAACTAATTTCTTTTTCAAACATGCAAAACATGTTTATTAGAAATGTGTTTATTTCTGTTTAAAATGTACATATTTAGCTAGAAAAAACGTCGTGATCATGTTGATTATGTTTCTATATAAAAAAAAAATCATTAGTGAACTATATTGCTATAATTCTATTCATAATGTAACAGTTAGACTCTTATGACGAATTTCATCCTAACTAAAAGGTTGTTAAATGCAACTGATTATATATATATATATATATATATATATATATATATATATATATATATATATATATATATATATATATATATATAAGATTGACTTATATTTTTTCCCACACTATTCTTATTCAAGTAAGTAATATAAAAGTGCAAAATTGCCAAAAATCTAACCTGTGTACGAATAGTTATTTTTTAAAAAAATGAATGTATACTTTATTGTACATTTTTTAAGCAAAAATAGAACCTAAAATTACATAATATGAGGCATCCATGCTCATCTCGTCTTCGCCATTTGGCATAATTTTGGACCAAATGATTTTTACATTTGAAATTTTACGGAAAACTTGGCGGAAATATATGATTTGCTTATTTCGCCAATATAGTAACCGTACAATATAGCAAATAATATAAAAAAGAAAACAATTTTCTAAGTCAATTTCTACTTAGATCAGCAAAGAAATTTTTTTAAAAATTTTAGTTACTTTTTATTAAATTACAATTAATATAAAAATGTATATACATATGACAGAATCACAATTTTAAGTGGTAAAGTAGAGATTCATTGATAAATCACATTCTCCGAAATTAGGCCATCCCAGATAGGATTCAAACCAACGATCTTTGGATCAGAAGTCCAACGCGCTATCTATTGCGCTACCGGGAAACAGCAAGCGATTTTCCTTTTTATATATGGTGCTGGACTATTTTTGTTGGTTACTATTTATTCATTAATTAAATTTAATTAATTAATATTTGAAAAAATGTATTAACATCAAGTGTCATCCACTACAAGTTTAAAAAAATGTGTTTGAACTTGAGTGGATGAGTAAAAAGTATTTTATTAATTAAAAATTTGAACAAGATATGTGTACAAATGCTTTTTATTCATCCACTCAAGTTCAAACACATTTTTTTAAACTTGTAGTGGATGACACTTGATGTTAATACATTTTTTCAAATATTAATTCATTAAATTTAACAAATTAAATATATACTAGGGAGAGTGTGAACCAATAGTAAGAATTCAAAAAAATGTGTGTGTGGTAATGAATTGCTGTTTGTAATCGAAATATATTTTATCCATTTTATTAAAAATTTGAATTCTCTTTAGAAAATATAAAAATTTGATTTTTAAAACTCGTGAATCTTTATAAAAATAAATTTCTGGTACTTGCGTATTATCGCAACTATCGCCAACTCTGTTAGTTCGCCAAGTTGGCAGCCCCGATTTCTAACGTGTCGTTCGTTTCATATAATGTCGCCAATAGTTTACGATATATCGTAAATACCAAATTTCTTTATTGGCTTGTTCTTTACTAATCTTTTGGGGTTTGAATTAATACAAGAATTTTAAATAACTGCAATTTTTTTTTACTTTTAATTGTTATGTTGCTTACAGCTTTCTTAGTATCACATTAGAATTTTTTCTGTTCCTATGGTTTTGGCAACGCTGGTTGCAATAACAACGAAAAAGAATCATTTGTTCTTGACTGAATTAGAAATGATTATCCGCGTTTGTTCTAATGAATAAAGCACTGTTTTTTAAACGCATTTTTAATAATAAAATTATTTTTTAAAGGTGAACATAAAAAAAATACTGATTGTTATGATTGTCTAATGTCCAATAAGTCTATTAATACATGAAATTGACCCAAGGTTCTAAATACATAATTGTGATTTCTCATGTTGTTGAAAGGAATATTATATTCACACTATTTACACAAATCATAACATTTTGGCGTGCACTCAGTCAATATGAAAATACTTTACACACAACGAAACGGTTACGTAGGATATGCAGTCAAATGCGCGTGATAATAAAGTTTTCAAGGAAACCCCATGAATTAGTCACGCATACATTTTACCTTTTCCTGCAAAATCTGTTTAAATTGTTATTTTTAATATTGCACTTTGTATGTTTCCTTTCTCAGATATTTTCAACTGTGATCTCGTGTATATAAATACATGCAGAAGTAGAAGCTTTAATTGGGTCATATCTGATTATAATTAAAGCTTCGACAGGGTGTTTGGATATTCAATAGAAAGGGAAAAAATGTATAGATTTTTCGATTCTTGTCATTTTAAGCAAATTTGGATAAATGAAACGAAAGCTTTTTTTTTATTTGATATTTAAATTTGATTTGAATGTATCATGTTTTTTAGATTGATCTTTAGAGGCGAGATTGTTTAAATACGTCTTTTCCTTCTAGATAACTAGTGACTTTAAAATAGATTTAACTGTCGATGTTGAATTTTGATACAGGCTGTGATAAATGTAATGTAATATTAAATTTATTACTTTATAATCAAAGCACTTGAGAGAAAGGCTTCGTACAATGTCGAATATGTGTCATTGTTTTTTCAATATTAAGAAAATAATTTTAAATTAAAATTAATGAATTTTAAGAACGTTTTCTTATTTAAAGCATACAAGTAATATGAAACATACATTGTTTTATAACTAGAACACGAGGAGAAGGGACAATTCCACTGAATGTGAAAGGGGACATCGAAGATGTTTCTAGTGAACTGGACAATGGGGGTTAAAGGTTGCGCTTCTTGAAAGAAACATTTAGAACTCTATTGCTCTCAACGAGTTAGGACCTAATAAAACCAGTTCAAGATTTGACCACCATAAAATGTGTTAAGGAGAGAATAACTTGAAATGTTCGGAAATACTTTTAAAAAAGGGAGAAAAAAAAATGAATCTCAAAAGAAAAAGTTCGTTATATAGAAAATGCACTTCACAATAGAGAGGTTATTTTACGAAGAAAATCTTAAAACGTTCAAGGTTCCTGTAAAAAGTTCGCTATATAGAGGTTCGACTATATATTAACCCAAATCGAAACATCTAATCCGTTTCACCTACAAAATCCCATTTTTTGAATATTTCAGATTTTATTGAAAACTATATTTTTATCTTCCTGATTCATCAGTAAATTCTCATACCTGATTTTTAACTTTAGAAAGACCGTGGTAGCCTAGAGGCTATGGTCTCGAACTCTCATGGCCGGCGTGTCATGAGTTCGAGTCTTAGTGCTGCTGAAGACCTGATGTGTAAAGCGGTTTGATTCATGTGCAATCTATCGGCTCATTGTGTTCCCGTTAGTGTGGTGTGATAGTTTGGAGAGAGAACACCAGCTCAGATGTCGTCCTTGTGATTTGATCCACATTCAAAACTATGAGGTCAGTCACCAAATAGCCCTCGTGTTGCCTTAACTAAATGTAGTAAAATTAAAACTTCTGGAGCAATACATTCCTTTGGGGATTTTTCCTACGTTTATAATTTAGTAAGAGACTTTATGTATTTAAAATATATCGGAATTCAATTAGAATTCAACTCGTATTTCTGTCTTAATACGGAGCTCCGTCAGCCGAGAGTCGTGTTCGGGAACTATATACCCTGTGGTATTAAATTAAGCCGCCTGCTCATGTCCAAATTTCGTAAAATTCCGTCATGCAAAATAATGCTGGTTGCAATGTATTCATTTGCATAAATATATCCAAGGTTTAAAATCGCATTGTAGTTAACATAAAGCCGTGGTAACTAGGTCGTGGATAGCCTAGTGGTTAGAGCATTGGATTCCAGACTGGAAGGCCTGAATTCGATGGCCGATGCCACCAAATACCCTCCGAGTACACACGGATTACGTGCTCGTTAAATCAGTGGGTCCGAAGTCTTGTGGGCTGAGTCACGAGCGCAGGGACTAGAGAATATTTCCCTCCCCTTCAGTTCAATGCAGTAATTGTGGAGGTGGAGATAGGTGGTGTCGCCATCTATCGACCCTTCGGGGAACTTCGCCGAGCTAAATCGTACTGTCCCTTGTATGGTGCTCAAAGCCAACGACAGGCGTACTTCTAGCCCCTTGCCACGATGAATTTCGTGGGCCTCGATCTGACTACGTCAGACAGGTGTGGCATTAGAAACAACAGCATAATTGTGGTTCGACAGATCTTACTGATCCTATGGTAAGGGTTGGTCAATTATAATCCATCGCTTGTTTTTAATTCGGTCCGCGGAATTTTTTTTTTTTTACATGAAAAACGAATTAAATTGCTGTAGTACCTCCCAATAAGGAACACATTTTGCCCCCTGACAGAAGTGTCCCTTTTTCAGAGGGCACATACTAAAATCTCAAATTAAATTTGAAGTTTGTGGACAATGAAAATTCTTAATCAAAGTTTAGTTATAATGGAAAAAATTTTAACTTTTCGCTCGTTGGTTTGATCCATTTGAAAAATACAGAAATCAATTTAGGTATACGACTAAATTGAAAAGGTGTTTTTTAGGTTTTAGGATCATTCGAAAAGAAATAAAAGAAAAGAAGTATTGAAGAAGGGGGAATATCATTTAAAACTGGAGAATCTTAAGTTTTTCTGATATTCACTTTATCTAACTCATAAAAAAAATTTTAATGTGTTTTTTGAAGAATGAAATTATTACAATTTGTGCATGAAAAAGGGGATATCTCCAAAACAATCCAATAAAACTCAATGAAATTTGTAACACTTACGCAATAAACCCTTTAGAGTGTAGCAGATCTTGTTTTACAGCCATATTTAGCTTAGAACATAAATTTTGATGAAAAATCATTAAGTCGAATTTGAATGCTTATAAAATATTTATCCCATAATTTTTTTTTTATCGTGGGGTTTGTGAAGCTTCAGATGGATCAAGAAATATATCAATGAAATTAAAATTACATGATATCCAACATATTATTATTTATGCTGTTTATCTTAACATTAAAAATTTTGTTAAAATTTTATGACAAAATGTATTTTTTTCCAAAACAAGAGGGGGGGTTACGTGTTATGTATTTAATAATTATGACTCTTTAAATCTATTTATGTTCTTTAAATAATAAATTTCTCCTGAAAATAAATATTTGAAAAATTGCTTTCCGAACCTAGCTGGAATGCTTTAAAAATATTATTTAAGTTTTGACAATTGTGTTTATATGCGCTAAATACTTACTCCAAACACTAAATTTTCCGAAATGAATGGTTTTATTACTATTGGAAAGTTTAAAACAGAATGCAATCTGTTTGTAAAAATAAAAAATAATAATAAAACTGTAAGTAAAAATCAGTTTATATATATATATATATATATATATATATATATAGGAATAGCCCATTTATTACTCACAAAAACAAAATCATTTACCGCTGGCGTTTTAATTAAATCATGTTTCCGGATGACAGCCGAAGAAAGATGTGCCCAGAATAAAAGCTTCCATCTACCTGTCTTTCGGCGAGGACAATAGTTAGAGAAATTGAAAACATTTGAGAATGAAAAACAGCTTTTCTTTCGGAGGAAAAAAGTATTTACCGAATCCCTATTAAACAAATTTCGCGTCTTAATGAATTTTTCTCTTTCACCGATTAAGATGAAGACAAAAAAAAAACCATTTAATGAATAATAAACCCCGAATTAACGAATTATTTCAACAGCTGTAATTTATTTATTAGTTTGTATCAATAAAAAATGGATTTTATTTTAAATGACATCATTTTTGTCAGAAACAGAAAATAAGCAGCGAATTTCAACGGGAAAGGGTGTATGCACACCATTATCAGACTATACAGGTTCAGATGAATCATGAGCGTGACTTATCGTCTTAGTTTTGAATTGGAATAGGGAATTCTCTTATTTCATCCCATTCCACAACGCAGGGGATATTTTAAATTTTTAACGATTATGATACATTTGATGTTACGGACTGCTTATCTGTGCAACTGAAGTTGAGGAAACTGTTGTTTTGTCGGAGCTAATAAATTGCGATTCTCATCCTGAAATTGATACTGAAACTCCTATTTAAAACTATATTAAAGTTCGGAAACTGTGAAAACATATACCTTATACAGCAAGACGTAAATGATGCAGGACTTCCTTCTCTGCATGAAGTCAAAACAAAACTGTACTTTCTTCTCTGCATCAAATCAAATCAAAACAAAACTGTACTTTCTTCTCTGCATCAAATCAAAACAAAACTGTACTTTCTTCTCTGCATCAAATCAAAACAGAAGTGTATCTTCTCTGCATCAAATCTAAACTGAACTATACTTTCTTTTCTCCATCAAGTCAAAACAGAACTCTTTCGAGTCAGGAAACAAAGATTGTCAAACATCTACTAATCAGGATTTTAAAATCTCTAGTTAACTGGGACTTAGTTCACTAATAGTTTTTTAGCTGTAATAAAAAGTGTGTAATTTCTAACAAAGGATATTTTTTGTAAGTGTAGTTGCTTGTGTGTGTTATAGAATTTCCAAAAGGTAAGTGCTAAAAATTTGTTTGAACCCCAATATTACGAACAAAACGCTCGTTTCCGATAAACTCGTTAATTTGGGGCCCGACTATATATATTGTTGCTCGACCGGCCTATTTTTACAATTTGGCTATTTTCAGAAAAAGTTTACCGATGTTCTAGTATTAGAAACAAGGGGCTAATGGATTTTAACACTTGCCGCCAGAATTTTTTTAAATGGATTTTATAAATGAATCATAAAAAAGGAATTAGAATTAAAAAAAATTCTCCCGTGATGTGGTGGGGAAGGTAAAAAAGGGAGATATTAACTCACATACAGAACAATCTCTATTAGCCTTTTCGTTGCTCTAGCAATAGCCTCGATCCTTTTTATGCACCATCATTATCTGAGGCAGTGATACGTTTTTAAATAAATATGTTGATGCTATAGTTTTTTTTTTAAAAAAATGATTTTTTTAATCATTCATTAGTAATTTATTAGAGGTAATCTTATTACACTACAGTTATTTGAATTCTGACTTATTAATTTAATAAAGTTGTACTTTTATATTGATAATCTGCAAAAAGTGGCTTTCCAAAACCCATTAAAAAATCCTTTATAAACAAAAACGACAGTAGTAAATCAATCAGTCTTGATTGTTTCATGTGGGTGACCTGACACGATTTATTTTCCCTCAATAGAATGCGGGCGAAAATCTACCTAAATAACAAATATTTGTTCTTAAAATTTACTTCCTTGTTTCGAACCTTCCCCCTAAACGAATTGAGCTTTGATATCAGCCAAGTTACCCCCTCTAACTGCAAATAAAACGGAATTTATGCATAATTTCCCCTTCTCCAAAAATGCGGATTTCCGGTACCTTTGATAAGAGGGATATATTTTCCTTTTCAGAAATAATGTATTGCCTTTCATAAGAATTTTTTAAAAATGTCTTGCATACTATTAATTTTTATCCTAAAAATTTTTTATGGGGAATGCAAATTAGTGTTTTCTGTCTAAAAAAATTGGCTATGATTACCTAGTGATCAAGGCCTGTGTTGCTGAGACACAGGTTCGAGTCCCGGTGCCACAAAAGACCCTCTGCGTAGAGGAGCTGATGAACGCTAAATCTGTCGTGGCTCAAAGCTCTCACATTGGTATCGTATTGAAATTCGAAGAGTGGGGTTACCACCTCGGATGTCGTCCTCGTCACTCGAGAGTGGTTCAACATTACAAGATCCTTCTCCAATGGTTCTCGTGTTGCTTTAGAGCCGGAATGGACATTACGTAGATCGTGGTCGACCAGTGGACCGCCAAGACATTTTGGGGTGACCGCCTGAAGATTTTAGCAGTTAGTAATTATATACGAGAATATTAAGGATTGGCTGACAGTACGCAGACTAAGTTTTCTCCTGACTATAACAATGAAAATTAGCTTCAGATAAAAATATTTTATTTAATGTATTTTGGATTGTTTCACAATAAATGCATAATTTGATATAATCTATTTGTGGCTATTATTATTAAGTCTGTATCTTGCATTTTGCTTTAAACGCGGTTTTAAAAGTTTTTATTTTATTTTAGTTCTGCAGGTAAGTACATTTTCCGTATTTATTGTTGTTATTATAACCTTATCTTTACTTCACCACATGTATGACACTGGGCAGTGGCGCACACAAGAATTTTTCAAGGAGGGGATGTCGAAGGTCTACCATTCTCGTATCATACCCCAATACTCTGCCAAACATATTTTTTTGATTTTTGTCGATTGTTTGGGAACAAAAAACAGCAAAAAATAAATTACTGAATAAATAATTAACATTAATAAAAAATTACTAGTAACAAATACATTTTTTTTTTTTACATTTTACGTACTATATGCATGGGATAATAATGAATTGAGAAAAAAAATCAAAGGCTTTGAGGAAAGGTTCGACCCTGTGGAACCCTCTCTCGCCCTTCTGTGCGCCGCTAACACTGAGTGGACCGTCACACCTAGAAAAAATTAGAAGCAGGAAAAGTCTGCCCACCCCGCTTTAGAGGGACGATGTTAGTAAACACTCGCTCAGTGTCCTCAAAAACTGTGGCGAGAAAGAGTTTAAGAAAAGCTCTTATATATTCAAACCAAAAGCAACATGTGAACAATAATTCATCCTTATTACAGCTTTAAACTTAAACAATCCTTTGGAATAAAGCAGTTTTTAATGTGAATCTAATTAAATCTTAGAAAATTGTTATGTCAGTATGTTTTAATTGCATCAAATCCAAACAAGAATCGCTCTAAAGTAATTATTCTTAAGGCTTTTGAACTTGCTTTCTTGTTTATATTTGTGTCATTGCCACTTCCGTGCATAAATCTTCTCTCCATTTTGACAGACGATCGAAGGTTGAATTATTCTCAATCAAGTGAAGAAAAATTTAAAATTTTTCTTTCTTAAAGTAATGAAGGGCAATATACCAAAGTACAAACGTTGTATATATGTTTAAAAGAAAATAGCTGTACGTAAAGTAACGTGGAAAATAAGGAGAGCTGCTTTTGTTATCTAAATGATTTATGTAAACGAATTATTCCCATTGCGTTCTGCTTGGCTCTCTAAATACAAAAGAGAACGAACTTAACTCACTCAGTGAATTTTTCTTCGCTCACTTTCTCTGAACGAATGGGACGATCACTCAAGTGGATCCATATATATAAAAATGAACCGAGGAACTATTATTTTTCTCACGTGGAATGGCAACAGCTCAATGGAATATGTGTTTTTTGTTCGAATTTTTCGGTTCCACGGTGACGTATAAATCCTCTGGGTCAGCGGAGTTTCCACTGTAATGTTGATGGTTTTCTATTTTGCTTCGGGAAAAAGCTCTTTTCTTTGCGAAACGTTTTCTGAAATATTTCATCTACTCCAATGACCATTCTTTTTCTTAGAGTGAATTACTGAACTACTTCTGTCTCGTTCTTTTCACAAAAGTTTTGAAGGTAAAACATGTTCACCCATCTGGTTGCTGTATATTAGCTATAAAAAATTATCTTAAAATACGAATTTCAAATACTTTATTCTTATCTTTTCACCTGTTTTATCTTGTCGAGTATAAAACAGAAGTGAAAAACCTCTGCAGTTTTGCACTGATGCTCATTAAGTTTCGACCACCAAATTCTTATACGCCACTGTGTGTAATTAAAAATTGGTATTGTTTGGTTAGTCTGGCGTTGTCGATAAATGGGCTAAATTTATGACGGTCACATGAAGAATGTAATTACGTCTTTTCCATTGAATTCAAAGCGAAACTCTGACTTGTAATTCTTGTAAAATCCTCATTCGATTTCAGATTTGATAAGGTAAACATGTCTGAATAGCAAGATTCTTCAAAAAGTTTTCTTTTTAAAAACAGTTTTTCATGATGCTGTAATAAATTTATTAAGCTGTTCTCTTGGCGAGGACGATGGCTATCATAAAGAGAATGTTATGTAACAGTATCCACCTGAATATCGATCAACTCCCTTGGGAATGCCACCCTCGAAATTGAATGTGAAATTGGGCTGTATCGTCATGCTAATAAGAAATTTATGTATTACAGATCTACGTAATGGCACAAAATCAGTATTCAGAAACTATACTGCAGTGAGTAATTTTATCAGAAGAGAGGCGACATTGTATGTACGAGGCTGGTCTGAAAAGTTTCCGACCTAATAAAGATAGAAGACATTTTTTCTGAATTTTTTTTTTTTATTTTCAACATAGTTTCCTTGTAACTCTACACTCTTGTGTAGTTACAGTGAGTAGAGTCTTGTGTAGAGTTACCCAGCGATGCTCTCATCTCTGTAAAATTATTGTTCACGAAGGTGATTGCCTCTTCATTTGACGAAATTCTCTGTCCCCCGAACGCAATTTTTAGATTAGGAAACAAAAAGTCGCTTGGGCCTATATCTGTTGAGTAAGGTGGATGGTCAAGCAGTTCAAACCGTAATTCGTGGATTTTCGTCATGGCAACTTGAGGTGTGAGACGGTGCGTTGTATTGGTGAAACATGATTTTCTTTTTCTGCAAATGTGGCAGTTTTTCCGCAGGTTCTGCCTTCAGATAGTCAAGTAATGATGCGTACTATGCTCCCTGTAATGGCTGTTCCTTTTTGAAGATAATCGATTAAAATAACGGTGTCATCACTTTCCCAACCGAAAAAAGTTTTGCTGTTTTGGAGCCGGTTTCCCCTTTGCAGTCCACTGTTTGGACTGTATTTTTGTTTCGGGCGTATAATGTTGTATCCAACTTTCATCTACAGTAGTTAATCGGCGCCAAAACTCGGATTTATTGCGCCTAAACTGCACCAACAGAGCGTTGGAAATGTTTATTCGAACACGTTTTTGGTCTAACATGAGGAAACGCGGTACCAAACGTGCGGACAGCTTTCTCATGCCTAAATGTTGATTTAATATGGAACAAACACTTTCTTTTTGCATGTTCATAACCTCTGCTATCTTTCTCACTTTAATTCGGCGGTCATCTAACGCCATTGGGGGAAATTTGGTGATGGTTTCTTTAGTAGTTGCAGTATTTGGACGTTCCGAACGTCCATAGTCTCCCAAGCTCTTACGGTCACGTTTTAATTCAGCTGCCCAAAATTTCTCTGGTAAATGATGCAGAGTCCACATACACAGAATCCAACACATCTTTTTATTTGCGTAGGCGTATTTATTGCCTTTCAAAAACAAATATTTAATAACGGCTCGATACTCGATTTTGTCCATTTTCACAAAAACACTCACATCATCTCACTAAAAACCGACTGTTACTTAACAACTGCGCGTCCAAAATGGCTGAAACTTTGAGTAACTGTCAACAGATGAACAACGAAATTCACTAGCTTTTATTGACAAGTGCTGTTATCTTCACGTTGAGGTCGGAAACTTTTCAGACCACCCTCGTATACCAAGGATTACACTAGACAAGCGAGGGCACTTGAATCTGCCATTCGTATTGAAACATACTACTCCCTGGAAGATTAACATTTGCCATTATTACAGTATTTACTCTAATCTAAGTCGTACTTTTTTCCAGTGTTAATGCTACTGAAAAACAGGCGCGGCTTAGAGTAGAAGGGAAAAAAATTGTTGGACGTGGTATTTAGAGAAATTACAGGTTCATGTATGTGTTTAAAATTTTAATTCTGAAAAAAAAAATTATTCGCTCCTTATTAGTTCTCATTTTAAATTAATTTTAATTTCGTAAAACTGGATATCGATAAATATTTTACACCACTTTTCATATTTCCCAAAATCTTTTTGACAATTTGGGGTGTGACTTAGATAAATTACAGGGGCAGAGTGTTGAAAAGTCGGTTTATATATGTATAACATTGAAGGAAACAATATTTACTCATGGACAATTGTATGCTGCTCTGTCAAGATGCAGAAGCAAATACTGAATAAAAAGTCAGTGGTTTAGAGGAAAAGGTGATTAGGAACATTGTTTTTAAAGAGGCACTATAATGAAATACAAATTAAAATGTGGAGATGAATACTTGGAATATATTTTTTTTTACTTTTTAAAGTATATTTTAAAAAAAATGGAACTACGCATCATGTAAGTTACAGTTTTACAATTTAAGCAATGAGTATGAACAATGAATAAGAGTATTGTATAATATGTACAATGGGAATTGATTCGCCTTTATATGGGCTCCCCAGTTCAAAATAAAAATAATTCTTATATTACATTCGACTTTAAGCCGAATGTATTTTGTTTACTTATGTGTGTTATTAACTAATATGTAATTTTTAAAAGAAATTTTCTGTAAAAAATCAAAAGTTGGCAACGTGGAGACGATAGAGCTGATTAGTTGGAAATACGTGACTGCATTTATCATGTAATTATGACATCTCATATATATATATATGTGGCATGCAGCCAAAACCAAAACCAAGCAGTCTTCGTGCGCAGGCGCATCAAAGTAAAAGCAGAACTGAAACTCTAAAAAGAGAGAGAAAGAGAGAAGCAAAAAAGGAGAACGCGAGAGGTGCGCGAGCAGGCGTTACCTTCTGAAAATGATCGTCAATCTTATCTGTAAAAACTTTTCTACCTTTTTAATTAATTTTTGTTTAATGTTAAAATAAAATAGAAGATAGACCAACGTCTTGGACCCCTTGTTGTCTCCCACAAATTATGGGGGCTCGGCCGCGATCAAGGGATCGATAAACTTTCGATTTTGAACCAAAGTCTGGACAATGAACAACAGCGTCCGTGAAGGAGACGCTCCGCCATTTTTCGGAAACTTCGTTCAACCTGTGTAGAGGTTGAATTTTTCAATTTCATTCCGCCTGAGTAGAGGTTGGAACCATCGACAAAAATCCCGCCTGTGTAGAGGTTGGAACTAACTCAGTGTGAATAATCCGCCTGTGTAGAGGCCGGAACTACAATTTCAACTATATTACCTGCGAAGAGGTGAAATCAGTGGAATCGAAATTTTTCTTCATTGGATACATCGTACGTGCGAGCAACAAGGGAGCCAGAAAAAAAAGGTAGGATCTTTCCATTTCTAAAATGTATAAAAACGCTCTTAAAGAGGATCTCATAAGAGTAGTTCAGGAGCTAGACGGTATTGTCGAAAGTACTGACACTATAGTTAAACTAAAGACTAAAATTGAGAACAGTAGTACATTTGAAAGTGATCCAGATTTCGTTAAAACTTTAATTCAAAACTGTATAGATGAGAGAGTATCGCAAAACGAAAGAGAGGTAACTTCAGAACAAAAAATTGAGCTCGCGAAACTTCAGTTAGCAAAATTAGAAAAAGAAATCGAACTGCAATTGGCTAAAAATAAAGCATTAAGTTTAAATCCTGCAGCTAAAGTCGAAGAAAAACAGTCCGAAACTAACATAGAAAATATGATAAAAGTATAAAAACTTTATCTCTTCCTGTTCCCACCAGATCTGAAAATTTTAATCTGTTCTTCCAATCATTAGAACGCGCATTTTTAACCAAGAAAATAAATGACGAATATAAATCTGAAATTTTAATAAATCTTCTGGGCGAAAGAGCTCATAACGTCTTACTGTATATTAAAGAAGAGGAATTAAATGACTATGAAAAACTAAAATCTATAGTACTCAGAGAATTCCAATTAACCCCTCGCGAGTGTTTAAACTCATTTAAAAATGCTGTAAAATCATCAGGCGAGACATACATCAATTTGCTGCAAGATTGACGGCAAACTTCCAATATTATTGTTCGTTAAGAAAAGTTAATTCCTTTGAATCTCTATGTGATCTTATAATTTCTGATAAATTATTTGAAACTTTAAGTAAGGAAACTGCAACTCATATTGGCATTCGAGAAGCAGAAGATTGGTTTAGGCCTATTGATTTAGCTAAAGAGTGTGATATTTATATTTCATCTAGAAGCGGATCACATAAAGAAATTCCTATTACTTATGGATATACCCAAGACCCCTTTAAAAATAGATCACAAAACTTTAAACCAAAGATTAAAGAGAACTATCCCCAATATCTTGAAAGAAAAAATAAAAATTGCTTTATATGCGGTGATTCATCTCATTGCGCAAGAGACTGTGAGAAGCGTTTTAAACCTAAAGAATCTAATGATCACATTCATAATAAAACAAACGTGAATACTTTGAAAATCGAGAGCGAAAAACAAAATAGCGAAGAATGCGCAAATCTTCAATACGTAAGCATTTTTGTAGAAAATCAGCCCGTCACAGCATTGATTGATTCAGGTTGCCAGATCCCAGTTTTAAATTCCTCACTAATTAGAGTGCAAACACCTTCCGAAGAGATCATAACATTAAGTTCATGTTTTGGCGAACAGCGTATGGTAGAAGTTAAACCCATAAATATTTCTCTTAATCAACACTCTACTAGCTTAAGTGTGAGAACGGCAATATCACCGACCTTGACCGAAGAATTTATTATACATCCCAGTGTATATTCTGAAATAGAGAAACTAGGCCACGCAAAGAGCGATGTTTTATTGAATGAAAGTGAATCCTCTTTAGGTGCTCATGCTTGTGCTTATTCTTGTGGTGTTTCTTTTCCAAATGTTTCTGTTTCAAATGTGATAAAAAACTGTAGTTATGATTTGCCATATGTTAAGAACTTTATTACTAGAAACGATTCGAGTTCTCTAATTAAGGATTATAAGTGTAATAAAATTAAGAGTACTAAGTTAAAATTGAGTATTGTAAGAGAAAAATCTTCTGATTTAGTATTGTGTAAGAAAGCCAATGGTGCCATGAAAACGAGTTCCGTGGAATTTATCTCCCAATCTCCTACCCCTTCACCTATGAATAGTAATTATCGACGGTTTGTGTTGCTCCGGAAAATTTTTGAGCCTTGGCAGTGGAAACGAAGGAAAAAGAAAAATCGTTTTGAACAGACGTCCAGAACTCTACAGAGGAAAATATAGAGGCGTTCAACCAAAGATCAACTTGTTGAAAAAGATGTTCTTATGCCGGTGAAACACAATGTTTTCCTGTGGAACCTTCCGGATGTCGCCTTCACATGATGGAGAAACTGTCTGGTTCAACCAAAATTTTGATATGTTTAATCTCTATATATTTGTCGTATAGTCCTTGTCTGTTCCGTTTTTTTTTTTTGTATGTTTCAGATTCTCCTCTGGTCTCCATGGAAATACCGCTGCGGACAGCGTACGGTCAGGCTGGCCGTTGTGGCATGCAGCCAAAACCAAAACCAAGCAGTCTTCGCGCGCAGGCGCATCAAAGTAAAAGCAGAACTGAAACTCTAAAAAGAGAGAGAAAGAGAGAAGCAAAAAAGGAGAACGCGAGAGGTGCGCGAGCAGGCGTTACCTTCTGAAAATGATCGTCAATCTTATCTGTAAAAACTTTTCTACCTTTTTAATTAATTTTTGTTTAATGTTAAAATAAAATAGAAGATAGACCAACGTCTTGGACCCCTTGTTGTCTCCCACATATATATCGTTGATGAACTGGATGGAGTGCATAGGCCTGTCGGCCTCTAACCTCCTATCAGGTAATTTTGAGATGCCTTTGACGAGTTCTACCATTGCCCAGTTTTAGGAATAAATCAGTTTAATAATGAGAAAGTTCCGTAGATTTTAAAAATTTAAGCTACTTGGATGTGAGATTAAAATAACTATTAAAAATTTAACTTTAAAAAAGTGAAAAAATCATTGAAAAATGCGAGAAAAGTGGGCGGAGTTATCCTAGCCAATCCGAGTGCAGCAAAAACTGACTATCAGAAAAGGCGGGAAAGTGATCTTGGGGAAAAATAAATAAAGTAAATAAATTAATTGAAATCTGGATTGACCAAGATGTCTCTTGGTCTTTTTACAGAAAAGTGGGAGAAGTAGGGGAGATTTCATTAATAGAAGCATTATCTGAGTCGTCTATATTATTGAAAAAGTTGATAGCAAGTTTTCGTATGGTCTCTGTCGAATAGTTGGTATATTGCAAGCTATTCTTAGATCTTTATTTCGCATATACCAATGAGCATTGCAAATTTGTCTTATTATTAAATTTTGAGCAGTTTCAAGTAAATTTATATTAGTTTTTGCTGCATGTCCCCATACAGGGGAGGCATAGGTAAGTAATGGTTTCATGATCAGAGTATAGATAAGCAGTTTGTTATGTCTATTCAATTTAGACTTTCTGCAGATAAGGGAGTAAAGTTTACGCGTAGTATTTTTAAATTTATCTCTAATATATGTTATGTGTTGTCGGAAAGTGAGATTTTTATCAACGATTACACCAAGATACTTGGTGTGTTGAGACCAGGGTATTCTTTGATTTTGTAGAGTAATTTCAGGGGGAGGTTTCCTTTTTGAAAAAGAAAACCGCTTCCGTTTTGGAAGAGTTTAAAGCAATCTTCCACACGGAAAACCAGGTCTCAGGTGAGCTAGGTGTTCATTGATATTTTCGACTAGTGTGTCGAGGTTTCTGTGTCTGCTGAGTATGGCTGTATCATCTGCATACATGCATATTATGGTATTAGAATGTTTAATAATATCATTAACGTAGAGGTTAAAGAGAGTTGGTGCCAGAATTGACCCTTGGGCCACCCCAGCGTTAATCTTTTTAAGTTGCGAGAAGGTACGATTAATTTTTACAGTGAAGGAGCGATCAGAGATATAGGAATTTAACAGGTAAATAAGAGGGGGCGGGATTTTATAGGTGATTAATTTAAAGAGTAGGCCAGTATGCCATACTCTATCAAAGGCTTTTTGAATATCAAGGAAGACCGCGGCCGTGCATTCATCTTTGTTGTTTCCTTCCTTAATAAATTCAACGACTCTGAGAAGTTGATATTATGACATCTCATGAATGAAGCCCATTGCATGCTGCTATTGGTTGCTGACGAAATATCGCCAACTGCAAACCTTTCCATAAAATAATGGTCTCAAAATGTGTGGTACTTATTATATTACTTTACAAGTAACTATTGATCCATAGCTTATGCGATGATAAATATGCACAAATGTGTGAAACCTATTTTTGAATTTGACTCGAACATATATGTATATAAAAGGTGCTATTCGGTTACACGGGTTCAGGCGATAAATCTCCAAATGTCGCTGCCTATGGAATTTGTCATTTACAGCATCTTCTCGTAGGTATAATATAGAGAAATCAGTAGAAAACTGCAAGTACATTTTTTATTTGTTGGTATTTCAAATGTGATCGACCCAAAGTGTTCGCTTAGTGAGATTTTCATTCAGCTAACTAATTAATTTTCTTAAAAAATTAATGTCCTATGAAACGCAGAAAATATTAACGACGAGTTGTGCAATTTTGAGTCCTATCAAATGACGAAGACAACATTTAAGCGGATACTTTCTTTCCGTATTATATTATGAGAAATTCGTGGTCGAATTTATTGAAATGTGCTAAAAATACTTTTTTCAGTTCTTGTGGGTGGGAGAAAAAGGATTATTGCAATTCTTGGGGTAGGAAAAAATACTTTCTACGTTACTTGAAAACTTTATGTCAACCATTTTAAATTTAATAAGTTATACTGCCTATTATTACCATGTGGTACGCTTATCATTTTCAGTGTATCGTACTGCAAAATATTTAGTTCTATATTACTTTTTTTAAACTTTATTTGAACTTATTTTTAAATGACTGTTTAAATTAAACGGAAGTAGAAAATTCTTTTTTTCGTATTATTATCGTCTGTCTTAATTCAATAATTCATGTAACACTGGTTTATCTGATTAATTAGTTAAATTATTTGTTGATGTATAATCGTGTGTAGTTAAAATTACGTTGCTCAAGTTAGCATCTTTTACAATTATTCTAAATGTTTTGTTTTTTTGTTGGAGAAACGAATTGTAACGCATAATTGACGGATGTTATCTTAATATGTAATTAATTTTTGTACATTTTCGAGATACTAAAATTCATCTGGATTTTTTTTTTTTTTTGAACATTTGAGTGATTACATATTCCACGAACGCCTTCTATTTTTATTAACTTGGGCTCCTGTTATTCACAATTCTATTATTAAATATGAAATATTTTTGTAAAAAGGATGAATGTTTTTATTATAACTCTTCGATCGATCATTTACAGCTTGTTTAAAAAGCACTACAGGAACTTTTTGCCTATATGAATCTATAAGACTTTGAAATCGGCTCCTGATTTCTTCGAAAACCAACATGAAGTATAACAAAGGCGATAAATCGATTTCTTTTTCTTTCAAATGGGGACTGCGCGGCCGCGGTAGCCTAGTGTTCACGGTATCGGGTCGTGGCTGGCATGTCATGAGTTCGAGCAGTCCCACTAAAGAAACGCCTTCTAGGGAGCGATGCATGTTAAATCTGTCGAGAGCTCAAACGTCCTCCCGTTGGTGTGGTAGTTAGGAGATGTGGTGCCAGCTCAGAGGTCGTCCTCGTCACTTGACCACGGTTCAAAATTACGAGGTCCGTCGCCAAAAGCCCTCGTGAAGCTGAACATAACGACGTTAATCACTCAAATGGGGCTGCGGATTGCTAATTACCCACTTAAGACCAAGAACATTCCCCGAGAGCTGGTATCACTTTTTAGTATGGCACCATAGGTGGATACCAAATGTCTCCATGTAATTTTGGTGGCCGCGTAATCTAGTGGTCAAGGTAACGGACTCGCATAGCCGGTGTAAAATGAGTCCGAGCCTAGTAGTGCCGAAGATCCGCCGTGCATGGGAGCTATGCACGTTAAATCAGTCGAGAGCTCAAACGTCCTCCCGTTTGGTGTGGTAATTAGGAGAGGGGGTGTCATCTCAACTGTCTTCCTCGTCACTTGAACATGGTTCAAAATTACGAGGTCCGTCGCCAAAAACCCTCGTGTAGCTGAACAGTGCGACGTTAATATTCATTCACTCATTCAATGAAATTTTGACGCCTAATTTTCTCCCCAGATGGACCCGAGATCTGACGATGCGAAATTGTAACAAGAATTTGATTTCGCCAAACAGGCACTCTAGCATCATGAAAATTCACCGGAACTAGAGTCAACGTCTAACCAAATTGCCACCCAGCTGACTTAAATCGAATTAAGCCTCGTTGTTTTTATGTGGCCTAGTGGTTATGATAATGAACACGTGGCCGGCATGTCATGCGTTCGAGACTTAGGGCCACTGAAAACTCGTTTTGTAGAGGGGTTCAAAACCCTCCCGTTTATATTGTGCGGTAGTTTGCAGAAGGGATTGTCAGTTCAGGTGTCGTCCTCGTCACTAGACCGCAGTTTAAAATTACGAGGTCCGTCACCAATAGTCATCGTGCTGCTTTCTAATGCGACGTTAATAAACATGCACTCACTTGACAGCGCCTCAAAAGGACGATGTTTGTGATCAGTAATTCTCATGCAGAAGCTGTAGAGCTATTTGAATTCCAGACCAAATCCATCTCGTTGTATGATTGTAAAGCGACGTTTATTTCGTTTAACCTTGTCTTATGTAATCATAATGGAAGAGGATTGCGAAACTCCAATCCTATGCGGCACGTATGAGCGGTTACATTTGGAAAAAACGTGAGGTACATTTCATATACAATGCTGCACTTGCTTTTTATTCATTGGATAATTTGATCTTCTTTTGTGATGTTGCCTCGGAGAGAAGGTCGGAAGTTTATCTGTGAGTGAAACGTTTTTCAGAGCAAGTTTTAAGATTCATATCGTGATACAGCAAAGCGTGTTGAATTACATGTGTTTTCTTTTGTGTAGTGTAGTTCGTTTTTTTTTTAAAGACTAATAGAAATTCAGAAATTGATTCGCAAATATGTGTTTAGTTTTGTTTTTTCAAGGAGGGGGGTAAGAGGTCCAGGGTCGAAAATCCACCATTCTCGTATGTTCCAATACGCCGTCCAACATATTCTTTTGATTTTGTTGTTTTTCGGGAACAAAAACAGGTAAAAATTAATTATTGAATGAATACTTAGCATTAATTAATAAAACTGATTATTAATTTCAAATACTTAATTAAATTTTACGTACTATGCATATACAAATATAAGAAATATAAAAAAATCAATGGCTTTTTTGGGGGGCTCAACCCAGTGACTCCCCCCCTTGTGTGCGCCACTGATATTTACTGTCTTCACTAGTTATACTTAGGTTTTATAGCAAAATGTATATATTTAGAGGGCTTTTGGCAACGGACCTCGAAGTTTGAACCATGATCAGGTGACGAGGACGAGACACCTGTGCTGACACCCCTCTTCTCCAAACTACCACTCATGCCAACGGGAGGACTTTGAATTTGACGCATTTAACGTGCATCGGCCTCCCCTACACGGCAGGTCTTCAACGGTGCTAAGCTCGAGCTCATGACACAACAGCCAGCAGTCCGTGACTTTGACCCCTAGGCTACTGTGGCCAGTTAAACTTTTGATGAAAAGCTAAATGTCAAAGGTTAAAATATACCAAATATTATAAGCATTTGAAGTAATTCCCTCAAAGAAAATAATGGTTTGAAGCAATTAATTTGGAGAAATTTATCAACATAAGAGCCTTGATATTTAAGTCTTTGAAAAATGTACTTTTATAGCATCACCTTCGAAATCCCATCTTCGAAAAGAAAGTGGCTTGTGCGTAATTTTGTTTTAAATTGCTTTACATGACTTGCTTAACATCAAGAGGATTGATAGTTCTATCACTCTGATGCTTTTTTGTTCAAGAAATTCCTCCCTCGATCTCAAGCGGTTATTTTACATCAGAGTAAATTCACAAGACACTGAATCAGAACATCTCTTCAGTAAACGGAATAAACTCTATTTTCACACACTTTATAATGTGGTTACACTCAAAAAGCGTGTAGAGATCATACCACATTTTATTTGATATTGGGTATTTTGTTTGTACTGAAACAAAGAATTTGTTACTGCTAAAACAATGAAATAAAGGGTTCAAGAAATGAAGATGGCAAAAGAAGGTTCTAAAATTGTCTTTGCACTACAAATATTTCCATGTTTTTCTTCATCGCTCTCATCGTAATTTGATTCTCCTTCCAGTATACGTGGTACATATGTTTTGCTCCCAGCATAGTCATCGTCCGAGAGATCACTAGGTTCAGAATATGATTTATTCATCATTTGGGCAAAATTTCATCTTGCGAGAGAATTATTTTCCTTTAGACAGCTGAAAAAGTTTTTGGTTAAAAGTTAGCGCAATATTCCATGAAATTTATTATTTAAAAAATTTTTTTAATTTAAACCACATCTTACTAATTCCCTCCGCAAAACCCAGATTCTCTTTTTAGGGAGGGGAGGAAGAGATATAGATGCAGATGTCCCTATAGAAGATGAAAATGCCCTTCCCCTCATCAAATGTATGAAAGAGAAAATGAATTGCAAAAAAAGAACGAGAGAAAGAAAAAATGGACTAGTCCAAGACAACGCCCCCAAAAATATGGTATTAATTATATAACAATATATTTCGCTTTTTATATAGGCTTTCATCAAATTTATTGAAAGAGAAAACTCACACACACAAATGGCCAAGCACTTTTACTGCTGCAGAGACTCCAGTAAAGCTCAAGTCACACGTTCGTGCGGGTAACGAAATCCTGACTCATAAAAGCAACATTAATAGAATATAATTAATATTTTTACTAGTTTATAATTATTTAAACATTATTACAAAAATATGGATCGAAGCAATTAGCAATATATTGATGATTACCTATTCACGGCAGATAAAAAGGTGACGTGCATCCATTGTATTTGTGAACAAAGCTAGACTTGCCAACTGTAAGTAAAACATGGATGACAGCCGCCGTATGCTTATAAAAAGTAATACTTGACTCTTTCTGCAAGCCCGCTAAATTGTTCGATTCCAATTGATTGATTGAATATTAACGTCGCACTGTTCAGCTACACGAGGGCTTTTGGCGACGGACCACGTAATTTTGAACCATGGTCAAGTGACGTGTTCGATTCCGGCTTTTCTTGTATACGATTATTCCAGAAGCAAAAACGTATAAGAATATCTTGCCACACGATCGTGCGGGTCGAGTCTTAAAGGGATATCTGTGAATAACAGTAGCCAAAGTTTATTCCACACGTATTTCTTATAATCCCTCAAACATTCAAAAAGATCTCCAGATGAATAATAATATCTCGAAATATTCAAAAATTAATTACATATTAAGTGCCACCAGCATCGATCCACTCTCATTACAATTTTTCTTTAACCGAAAGAAACATTTTTAGAACAATTTCAAAAGATGCCAAATTAAGTTACATAAATTTAACTACAGACGATTATATATCAGCAAATAAATAATCAGATAAATAATCAGATAAATAATCAGATAAATAATCAGATAAATAATCAGATAAATAATCAGATAAATAATCAGATAAATAATCAGATAAATAGCAGATCAAAAGCAGACGATTATATTATACGCGCGCGGAAGAGAATATTCAACCTAAATGAAATACCTAACTACAATTTAAATAATCCAATGTTAGTTCAAAATAAAGGCATTTAAATACGCGATTAATTATTTTACAATACGAAGCAATATCACTTAAGTATGTAGATAGAACACAGATCCATTTCAACGCTTATTTTGTCTTGAAATCGAAAATAAATGAATAAAATAGAAATAGAAATATCGACGAATTTGCTTGAAATATCAGCTGGTAAAAAAGGTGAACTTCTCTCTTCTCAAAAGCTAAGTCTTGCATTTACTACTGATGTATGCAGTATTGGGGCTCAAGTGTAGTATAGGGGAGGGGGCACTTTTTGATTTGGTGATTTTTCTTCGGATTTGGCTCTTTTTATCTAAATGTCATGGTGAGATATCGAATTCATTCTAAAATAAATAATAAATAATTCCGCAAAAAGTACCTTGGCGACCACTTTTAGTCGCCTAAAAAAAGGACTGCACCAAGTGGCCCCCTATACTACACTTTAACCCAGTATTGGTATAAAAGAAAAGATAATTTTTTTAAATTTTATTTTTAAGTAAATATCTTAAACGTATGACGGTTTCAGAATATTGCAATCAGAATATGTTTTGGACTTTTAAAAACATTTTTATTAACTTTGTAACGCATAGAGCTTATTTGTGATACCCAATCAGACAGATTGTGGTGCAAGATATATACATTTATGATAATAGAAACTAGCGCGAAAGACGTATCTTTCGGTTTTTGTTACAGTTTTCTTTTAGTCGGGTGGTAGAAAACGCTCGTGTGCGAAAAAGACATCTGCTTTTTTGTGATGGTGCGACCCATTTTCCTTCCAATGCGGGGATGCTGTGTGGGAATATAGATGGGTTAAAAAAAGTTTCAGAAAGAAAAAAAAAACCCTGATATACTTAGTGTTTGAAGGAAGGGGAAAAAAAGTGAAGGGAAAACCTGTCGATTTTCGAAAATTTCCTTTTTATTTATTTTTTTATATGAGCGGTTTGTTTTTAGATAACTCTTTCAGTGTCTGAATGGTTTCTTGTTAGGGATTTTTGTTTTTCAGTATTTTTTTTATAACAAGTGTGTTTTTTTTTTGAAAAGTTGGCGAAGGCGAAGTTGAAATTAAATTTACTGGCTCTAATAAAAAAAAAACTCTTGCTTTTTTACTACTTTTTGCTAATCTTAATTCGTTTTCGCTTTCTTCCACCTCCCCCCAAGTTGATATGTAAATTTTATTGCCCAACCGCAAAGCTGTTGATCATGATGGCCAGTTGGGTTATTTGCGTTCGTGTCTCGATTCATTCATACATCAGCATGGACCATTGAAATTTTTTAATTATAATTTTTTCCATGTAATTTTCATTCTCACTACTCATTGACCAAGAATTTGAATGATTTCCTTTCATATTTTATTTTGAAATACAGCAGAATGGAAATGATTTATGACAGATGTAGCAGTATGCTACAAATGATATTTAATTTACCATAAGAACTTCAAGCTACAAATTCTCGTTAATTCAACCCGTATTCAGTTAGTATAAAATAAAATTTACGAATTTTCTTTTTTCTACATAGGGCTACAGGTGTGCAGAGGCGAAATAGGGAAGAGAGTATCCCTTTTCAAAAATAGTCTTTATGAATGACAGCCGTGGTAGCCTAGTGTTTATGGTCACGAGCTCGTGGTCGGCGTGTCAGGAGTTCGATTACTTGTGCCACTAAAGTCCAGCCGTGTAGAGAGTCAAAGCACGTTAAATTTGTCGAGGCTCAAAGCCCCTCGTCCCGTTGGTGTGATATGGAAGTTAGAAGAGAGAAGTACCATCTCAGGTGTCGCCCTCGTCACTTGACCATTGTTCTTAAATTACGGAGTCCGTCACCCATAGCGCTTATGTTTTAGAATTCACTGAATAATGAAGGCCGTTGCGCGTTTCATTAAATGGAGCTTCATTCACGGAAGAGAGTGGACGTTAAGAAAGAAAAAGATTGCATTTCTAGTGCCGTTCTGATCATTTAATTGTGATTCAAGATTACCACAGTAAATAGTAGTCTAACTCTACAAATTTTTTTATTTAAATCTGATAAATTTTTTAATACTTCACTCTCGTATTCGACTATTCTTAAAAAGCTAAAATATAGATATTCCATTACGAATAGATCGTATAATTCGCATTCAACGGTGATTTCAATAAAATGTTTCAGAAATGAATTTAATTCAAGATAATGAAAAACTTCAGCCAGGTCAATCTTTTTTAGACGGATCAGGGTGTGGTCTCTGAAACACCGATGCGTAGAAAACATTCAACTGAACAACTAAAAGAAATATTTATTACTGAACTCTCTCCTCTCCTCTCCTCTCTCTCTCTCTCTCTCTCTCCCCAATTCGATGGATTTCTGTCCCGCCAAGGTCCCTCACCCTTCCCTCTGCTACTTAGAATGACCCCGAACACGAACATCTGGTTTTCCACTGATAAAAATTTACAAAATACATTAGTCCTTGGACATTTATAAATATAAAGAATATTAAATTAATCGAGTATTTTCCAAACAATTTCCGTGCAGTAAAGTATGCCAAAGGAACTTAAGATATTGTGATGCTATTTTAGATAAATAATTACCACAAAACACGCAATTTTTTTCTGGATCGAAACATAACTTTTTCCTAAGATATTTGCTAATCTAAAATCCAAATTATTTTTAGATTGAGGGAATATTTTTCTCATCTTTCATTTGATTCTAGTGTTAGATAATTGAAAATTAGACGCGCGCGTATCTTTAATGAAGAATTAATCCATAAATAAAGCATTTATTATTAATCGGCATCTTATACTAGTTACATTTAACAATATTCAGTCTTGGAAAAAATATGTGAAGATTTATAATGACAAACTGAATAGAGAGCAAGGATTTTTAAATGTCTACTTATTTTGTGAAATCTATTCCCTTAACTTTTATTCCGTTTTAAAACAATTGATTAAGATATCAATACTCTGATTTTGATAAATTTAACAATAGCAAAAGTTAAGGGTGGTTATTTGGGTATTAATGTGTGTGCTAAAAGGGAATTCTATGTTCGATTTCTAGCAATTTCCTGACGTATTAAGGTATCCAAGACTACGTTTGAAACTGTGATTTTGCAAAAAAGTACAAACAAATATTTTTTAACATTTAGTGTCACTTAATATTGATGTCTTAGATTAGAATACACGTATAAAACTGTTTTAAAAATATTACAATAAAAAATATTTAAATGCAATTTTTTCGCAAAAATTGAAAGTAGAATGACGTATTTTCAAAACGTTCGCCTTTTATGAAAAATGCTCTCTGTACAGAGCCTGAACTAGGATTTTTGAAATAAGAAGTGGTTTTATCTATTTTAATACATCAGAGTGGAAAAGTTTTAAAGGAAAAATAAAAACACTGATTGTGTGTGTGTGTTATTTTATTTGGTACTAACTCTGAAAATGTGAATTTTTCAAAAATCATAGTTCATGCTCTCTGTGGAAGTCTTAGCTATATATAAACAAAATATTATTATTTTAGAAGCATTTTTTATAAAAGGGGAATGTTGGAAAATAGGCAATTCTTTGTTAATTTTGTGCCAAAACATTGCATTTAAATAATTTCTTATTGAAATAATATTCTTAAAATATTTTTATACGTGTATTCTAATCCAAGTGACACAATATATTGCAAAAGAGTATTCGGTTGTACCCTTTTAAAAAATCACTGCCCCGAGCGTAGTCGAATATCTTAAATTGAAATATATATAAAGTTATCATTAAAATATTATGTGGGTATTTTTTCCCATCTATATGACTAAGATGTATCACTGATAATAATAAAAAAAAAGAAATCTGCAAATTTTATCGTTTATTCAGATGGAAAAAAAATCTCATAGATAAAAAAAAAATCTCTGAATTTTATCATTTATTCAAATATTGTTGACGCAAAATGTGTCAACAGTATCTGAATAATTTATAAAAATTTACAGATTTTTAGTTTTGAGGCCATGATTGCAGAGTGATCATGATCACGAACTCGTGGTCAGCGAGTAGTGAATTCGAGTTCCGATGTCACTGAAAGAGTGACTGGTGCACGTTAAATGTGATTCGGAATTTTGAAGAGTGGAGTGTGTCGGCTCAGGTATCGTCCTCGTCATTTGAAGAGTAACGTTAGTAAAAAGAATCAATTCAATCATTATGCTCGTATTTATAAATACCATCCAAAAATAGAAGCTTGATAAAAGGCATCACTTTTTCCAATGATGTAATATTTTTTAAGACAATATGTCTAATAGCCAATTTTTACTTCAGAATTTCATAAATGACTGCTTATGTTAAATTTTTCATGATTTTTTTTATAGAGAATGTTAGGTATATCAATAGTAGTATATGTTTAAGCAGTTTTAAGAATAAACAATATTATTGTATTTATTAGAATTTGCGATGAATAAAAGGATGACTAGTACTGAGTATGGATTTTAAATAACAAATAAGAATGTAAGTTTTCGCAATTAATAACTTTTTGATTCTTTAAAACTCAGCGACAGTCATAAAAACAATTATATTGGAAATGGTTTTTAAAGCTTTAGTTGTTTTTTGTAAGTTTTTAGTTTAAATTTCAAAATTGATATTTATATTGTAATGACTTCACACAGCTCTGGGATAAACTATTTATTTCTCAGTAAGAAAATCAACATAAAAAATATTCTATTACAATTAATTAGCATAAGGGTCTACAGATTTCGAGTCTCATTCTCTGCAATGTCTCGTATCTCTCGCATAAAATGATATAAATTGACACTCTAGAGAAAAGTCCTATACATAAGATATGTAAAAAGGATTCACTCTCGGTAATTCCACGCCGAGTCTGGGTGAGTTCGCTGGCTCTAAATCCGCCGTGCAGAGTTGCTCCTTCGCAATTTCCACGGTCCCAAAATCCGCCTTCCTTCGCGGACTCAGGTATAGCTGTATCACAAGTCTTTAAATGGAAGGGCCTCCAATCCGGTTTCCTAACGTAAAGTTTCTCCGGTTCAGAATCCGCCTTAATTCGCGGATCCAGTATCGCTTTCTTTATAGCTGAAGGGGCCTCAGACCGTCCTGGAGCCAAATCTCCAGTTCGGAATCCGCCGTACTTCGTGGACTCACTATCGTTTTTTCTCTCACTGAAGGGGCTTTCAAACAGCTCCCTCCAATCCAGTCTCTCTTCGTGCTCACTTGCTCTACTAAAAACCTCTCGTCTCTCCCCATCTCTCGCCTCCTAATTCTTTTGATCTCTTGTTCTCAGGCCGCCCCTGTCAGTCTCGGCCCATTTGACCTCTTGCCCGTTGGGCGCCGATGGCTCGGTGCACATTGTAAGTTTTCAGACACGCTATCGTCACCGAATCGTGAGAAAACGAAAGCACAATGTTACGGCGTCTCTTTTTGACAGACAGCCTAGGAAAAGATGGTCTGAATCTTTGACCACCCAGTTGCGAAATTCTTTCCCAGAAAAGAGAAATGTCTGGAATTTTTCCACGTCTGTCGGCTCCACTCTTAGCAATTAGGGAAAAGCGACCGACTTCGTCACATAATGTTATTTGAACCCTTATAAAAATCTTGATACTCTGTAATAGATATATATCATTGATATTTTTGAACTTTTCACTAATTTAAATTGATATTTGAATGTAATTGAAGTACGGTAAAATCCGGCGTATAACGCGCACTTTTAATACAAAAACTAAGATCGAAATTTAAGGGTGCGGGTTATATGCCGGGCATAAAAATGATAACTTTAAAAATAACAAAGGAGATGAGCATAAAAAAATATTTACTTCTACACATACCAAAATACTGTTTATTTAAAAGAAATGACATGCTGTGACGTAACTGTGAATTTCCCACCACACAGATGTGAATCGGCTTCTTTGTAGATCACCACACGTGCATTTGCACCTGCAACTTTAAAATTGCGTTGTCCCGTCTTGGATCGTGGTCGCGGTAGCCGAGTGGTCAAGGTATCGGATCGTGGCTGGCTTTGTCGCGAGTTCGAGCCCAGTACCACTAAAGACCCCCCATGTAGGGGAGCGATGCACGTTAAATCTGTCGAGAGCTGAAACGTCCTCCCGTTGGTGTGGTGTGGTAGTTAGGAGACGGTGTGTGTCGTCCAGCTCCATGGTGTCGTCGCCAAAAGCCCTCGTGTAGCTGAACAGTTTAATGATTCCAATGGTTCAAAAAATTCAAACGTCCTCTCGTTGGTGTGGTAGGTTTAGTGTTAAGGTCTCCTTGGACCTCACTTTGAGAACGAGAATAAATAAGAGTCATGTAAGAGCCAGTAGCCATTTTTATAAACAACTTTCTTTATTTGGTTATCTTATCCAAATAGAATCAAAGACTTTTTAACAAATATATCTAACTAGTATTATGAGGTTTTAAAGGTAATATCCTTTAAATTAACTTAATTAATGATCCAATTAATTAACAATTAAATAACGATCACGCAGAAATTACCACGATAAGAGATCCCAGAATTATATTCTATGTTCTTATTGAACATTTAATTTTAATTTCATTCGCAATAATAAGACTAATATTTACCACACTGCAATTCAGCTCAGCTCAGCTCAGCTCAGCTCAGCTTTTATCTGAGATTAAATCTTCCAACAAGAAATCTTCAATTTAACTTCACTATAACTTTCTGCTTCAATCTCTATCTCCTACTGCTCTAACTTTACTATTCCGTTTGACTTAAATACCTTATCTAATCTGCATATAACAAGGAATCCTGTCCGCTTTTTGGAGTTGATTGGAAATAGGTAGGGAATTAAATTTCCCTAAAAAGGACGACTCAGAAGGTTAGTGATAAAGTTCCGTATAGATTTGTCACAAGGTCCGCCTCCAAAAGCCCTCGTGTAGCTAAACGGTGCAACGTTAGTATTCCCTCACTCACCCGTTTTGGATCGCCCCGGCAACCTTTGACAACACGAGGGACCCTTTTCCCGCTCACTAGTCGGATGTAACTGGAAGCTTAAGACGCCGGCCGATGATCCCCGAAGCTAGAGAAGGCAAAGAGAACGGGAGATGATCTGAAAACCTTTGTTGAGAGCGGACCCCAAAGAAACTCCTTCCTTACAAACCACATCATTTGAACTCGGATGATCTCTTTCATATGGTTAATAACATCAATGTGTCATCTGTAAATAATATCCGTGACTTAAATAAACTAAATGTTTAAATTAATATCACGTTACCGTTATTTATCTCAAACATCACACATGCCTTACGAATTAAAAAATATAGTTCTAGAAGTATACTATTTTTTTTCAAAAGTTTGGGATAATACTTCGTATAAATGATTTCAAAACATAAGAGAATTGCATACCAACATTTCAGATTTTTTCGTAAAAAGGAGGTGCGCGTTATACGGCGAATATACCTAAAAAATTAAATGCAACTTAAAAGTATAGGTGCGGTTTGCACGCCGGATCTTACAGTATTCAGAAATCTGAATTGTGGAAGTTTGATCAACACAGGGGTGTGCAAATAGTGGCCCGCAAAAAGATTTTTGCGCCCCGGCAGGACAGTCAGAATATCTAGATTGAGTTGAGATTCTTTCCCGTGCACGATCAAAGATCCCTTTTGTATTTTTCACTACTAGGAAAACGAAATTCCTTTATTTCTCTATTGGGAAAACAGAATACCTGAAAGTGTTTCTACAAAGAGTTCATCTACAGAGTTTGGAGGACGAGGTCACAAGATCTCAGGATTCTTAAGAAGTTGAGCCTAAATTCAAATTTGCTCTGTTATCTATTTACTACTGATATTGATGCAGTACCTGAGGAGCTACAGCTTGAACTTATTGACTTGAAATTGGATCACTGTGTGAAGGAAATGCTATGACATTAATTTCCATGAGTGAAGAAATTTGCTGGGAAATTGCTCTTTATATTTTAGTCGACATATTTGTGAGCCAAGTTTTTCTTGTACAAAGATCAACAAGAAGGGAGAGAGATGCAAGTACCACAAGATGACATACACTTGCAGGCTGTCATGAGAATTTTAAAGAAGCAATCTAGCTTCTGATTTCAAAAAAGAAATTTCAGAAAAGTGGAACAGGGTACATTTGTTTCATTTAAACTGATTCTCTAAAATTATATGTGCATGCAGCTGTAGATAACGTGCAATTAGCACGATAAATAAATTGAATAAAACTGACACTATTTGATTTAATTTATATTGTTTTTTTTATAATGAATGCAATCATTTTTAAAAAAGTGCGGCCCTTCTGTATTCGTTCCCACTATGTGACCCGCGAGTCAAAACAAGTTGCCTACCCCTGGATTAACCTATCTTTAGAAAGCTATTCTATTTTTAGGTGTTAATGAATACGTTCGGTTGGAACTATCAATAACATATTCCTTAAATTTGTCTGTTTCATGCAGCGGTTTCTTAAACTGTCGTCCGTGGACCAAAAGGGAATCCGAGAAGTTTCTCATGTAACGTTGAGATTTCCCTCTTTTTACAGACTCTGAAAGGACTCGTAGAAAAATTAAGATATGTCATTCTAGACTAGATTGCTAATTAGTCCCCAATGAAGGAACTCTGCTAGGACGTATATTTTGGTCAAGAATATTAAGTCGGAGTGGGATATTCAAAATCTTGGGGGTCCTCGATGTCATTTTGGACACATAAAGGGGGGCTGAGGTGATCGGAAATTTAAGAGCCGCTGCTTTAATGCATACTACAGTTGGTCAAATTGCAAAGTTACATTATTTTAATATACCGTTGCCATTTTGCAATTTTTTTGAAAAAACGCTTTCTTGTTTTAATTATACGTACATGTATTTAAAGAAAAATATTCTTCTTACGAGCATGAATCTGCTCATAATCACAAACGAGCTGAAAAGGATAGTTGGTACCTCTAACTTTGATGTAATTATTACTATTGCTCCATAATGCAGCTGATCTAGAAAACTGCGACTATTTTAGAAGGTATGAAGCCAGTATGTGCTGTTAGGTAGCCATCCCATTCAGTTCACGATGTGCTATATTCTTAGTTCTTACTGGCTGAGGCTTGAAGATCGCGTGGGGCATGACGAAAAGAGTTATCAAGGCCAAGTGACCCACTCTAAAGTCACGAAAGGGTACCCCATTTCGCTAGACATGCTAATCTGGTTTTGGAAGTCTGAGCAGTGTTTCACACGAAGTTAAAATTAACAGTCCGTAATCTGAATGGCTTTAAAGGGTCATAAACGATTTGTATTATGAGTATATTTAAATGATAATCTGATTTAGAGGCACTGCTGTTCGTCCACCATCATTGCTTGTATGAAAATTATTCATTGTTGATTTGAAATTCGTTTTTTGTGTTGTACTATAAGGAATATAAAAAGGATTCAAAACATTCAACAGTGGATCCTATTATTAGGATCATTTTGTTATAATGCATATGTATGTGTTGGTTCTTAGTACACCCCCGCTATTGTCGCTTGTCGCGCCTCTTACAACTCATCACTTCTACGAGTTTTCTCTTCCCGAGCGGACGTACTCTCCCAGTTGTTCCGTCATAGAAAGTGTTCCATTGCTTAAGTGCCTCTTTGTCTAATTTTACTTACTTTACATTCAATGTTAATTTGTTATTGTTGTTTACCTATGTTAATCATAATAAATATTTGTTATGGATTAAGGTTTTATTTCTCTCTCGTGAGTATTATCGACGTTAATTTTATTGTTGGCATCCCGCCGCATTTAGACCTACCGCCCCCTATTTTCAGTATAGCCCTTGTTATTTGACTATGGTTAGGGAGTCTGTCGTCAACAACCATTTTGTTTATTCTGATACGACGTTAACAAAAAATAATACGTGGAAATTTGAAGATAAGAGTGGACTACTAGCTCACAGGTGTCATCCTTGTCATTTGTTCGGGGTTCGAAATTATGAGGTCTGACGCCAATACTTTTCATGTTTCTTCTAAGTGTGATGTTAAGAAGGTGATTTTGAAAAAGCGTATAAACGGATAATTTTTTTAATATTTAATGCCAGTTGAAATAGAATATACACGTAATATTGGTCAAACAATTTTATAAAAAAATTATTTAAAAGCAATTTTTCGCCCCCCAAAAAAAACGACTTTCAAAATATTCTCTTTTATGAAAAATACTTTTATTATTATTTGCTTATATATAGGTAAGATTTCTACACAGATCCTTAACAAGAATTGTTGAAATATTATTCATATTCTATACCAAAGTAGAGGAATTTTAACAACATACCCGTGATTATATATTTTATCGTAACTGAAAATAACGTGAATTTAAATACTTAAGTTTAACGCCGATTTGTAAGTCCTATCAATATATATAAGTAAAATGTTATTATTATAGAGCATATATTATTTACAAAAGGGGAATGTTTTGAAAATGTTATTCATTCTTCATTTTTTGCCAAAAAATTGCGTTTAAATCATTTTTTCTTGCAAATATAGCGTTAGTTGAATTAGAATATATATATATATATATATATATATATATATATATATATATATATATATTCATAAAATTATTTTAATTTTATAAATATATTTTAATTCTCAACTAACGCTAGATTTTAATAAAATTATCCATTTATACACGTTTTCAAAATCACGGTTCCGAACGTAGTCGGTCTCCTAAACACATAAAAAAAAATAAACAATTTCTATTTAAGAAATATTGATGATTATTGTTTTGTGAGAAAATTTTAGAAATATTACAATAGGTATGTGTGGAATTCACGAATGCGTGGATCGTGCCCTTAGTATTTTCTCGTTTTCTGGAAGTATTTAGGTTTCCTTCAAATATTCCGACATTATACAAGATATCAGTTTCTAAAAGATGCGTTTGTAGTTAATTTGAAAACAACCAAAAACGAGAGAGTGTGCAACATTTCAGTGACTATGTTGCTATGGCAACTGACTTATCTTAAAATTCTAAAAAAATTTTTCATGAAACAGAAAAAAAAATTCACTTTTATCTTTAAGGTGGTAGACCTTGTGTATTAGTACATATTTTTTTCGATGGTGTGGATAACCTTTCATTAAATTTGATTTTGAACTTCGATAATAGTAGCAATAGATATTTTTATCTAATCACATTCCTGGGAACAGAAATTAAATATCTGATACAATTTTATCTAATTTTTTTCCACGCATTTGTTTGGAAGAATCTTAGATTCCTACTTAATTATTAACAATGGTTTGTATAATGCGTTACCCTCTTTTATATTTTAATTAATGAAAATATACATTTACTATTTCGATATTTTCGCGTATGAGTTTTTTTACCGTTAACTTTTCAAAAGGGGAGTGGCGAAAAGGAAATCCTGGCAGTTTTTAAAAATATTTGTCGGAAAACAAAAACTAGAACGCTATTTAATTTTTTCCCGCGCAATTGGTAATACTTAGACGCTAAGTTTAATTAATTTAAACCTTATTACATGAATGAGTTTTTGACATTTTTATCATTGTTGAGTGAAGATTTCTGGTTTATACAAGTTTCCATGATTGTCAGCTTTAAGGTGACTGTACTACATTCGGAACCGTGATTTTGAAGAAGCGAATAACTGAATACTTTTTTTTATATTTCGTGCCGGTTGCATTTAGAATATAAATATGAGACTGTTTTACAAATGCTATTACAAGAAAAAATTAGAAGCAAATTTTTTTTTGTTGCAAAAAATGAAGAAATTTATATTTTCAAAACATTTTCCTTTTTTGAAAAATGCTTCTAAAATAATATTTTGCAAAATACAGATAAATTTCTACATCGGGGTTGAACTAAAAATTTTGAAAAATTCACTTTATTTTCAGAGTTACGATTAATTACGTTAAAATTTCTTTACTTATGCCATATGAATTCTTAATTCTGGATTATATATTTGAAAATGTTAAAGTTCAACCTTGCTATAAAAAGTCACAGCAATATTCAGGCAAAATATAATTATCGTAGAACAATTGTTTACAAAAGGAGAATATGCTTTAAAAATGGCATTTTTCATTTTTTGCCAAAAAATTATTTAATGAGATTTTTCTTGCAATAATATTTGTAAAATAATTTTATATGTACATTCTTATTCAAATGACATTGAATATCGAAAAAAAATCAATTTATCCATTATATTTAAGCTTTTACAAGTGTCCATTTATAAGCTTTTTCAAGATCGCGGTTCCGAACGTATTCAGTCACCTTAAGAAAGTGATATATTGAGGGTTTTATGATATGCAAGTTGTGTTAATAACATGGAAAATATGAATTTTTTATATTTTTAAGGAAAAATTTCCTGTTTTAACTTTATGAAAAGATGACTTTTATAAAGTCATGTTAATCTTGAATGCACTGAACTGATGTTTGCACTTATCAAATAATATATTTGATCATTTAAATGGTTAAAACATTTCGTTGCTCCCCCTTCATTATCAAACCATATAAACTAATCAAGTAAGTTTTTTTTTTGGTGAGCAATTGGATGACACTGGAAGCACCATAAGAGACATTTAAACTTTCCAGGGATGATTTATAAACAATTAAATCCCCCCCCAAGGTAAGACTTGTGGCGTGGCCGCGGTAGCCGAGTGGTATAGGCTTGCCTTGTCACGAGTTCGAGTCCAGTACCACTAAAGACCCGCCGTGTAGGGCAGCGATACACGTTAAATCTGTCGAGAGCTCAAATGTCCTCCCGTTGGTGTGGTGTGGAAGTTAGGAGAGGGGGTTCCAGCTCGGGTGTCGTCCTCGTCACTTGACCATGGTTCAAAATGATGAGGTCCGTCGCTAAAAGCTCTCGAGTAGCTGATAGTGTGACGTTAATATTCACTCACTTTAACTAACTGCAAGACTTTTTAAATATAATTTATTAAATTAGTAGAGGAAGCGCGAACACACAGTGGCTGAGTGGTTAATGTATCGTACTTTCACACCACGGGTCCGAGGTTCAAAACCTGGGCTGGGCAAGATTAACTCAGTCTTTCATCCCTTCAGTGGGTCGATAAATGAGTACCAAGCTTGTTTGGGAACTCAACACTGGAGGTTTCGCTTTAGACTGACCACCATGAGAACATCTGCTCATGCACCTCAAAGCTCAAGGTCGCGTATACCGAATTGGGCGCAGTAGGCCTTGGCCGTCATGGGCTGTCACGCTGTTGAGTTAAGTTAAATTAGTACAGGAAAATAAAATTTAAAGCACAATGGTTACAATACAAAATTGATTTCTCTTTAATTTGATTGTTACGAATACGTTAGCTTAGGTTTGCATAAATTAAATGCTTTGAGGTTCAAAGTTCTAATTTATCGAGGGAAGGGGGAGTTGAGGAGTACCCCAAAGTTGCGGCTTCTTACCAGAATGTATTTCAAATTGGGTGCCTTAAGAACTTTGAGTAAAGCTTAAACAAGCAGATGGAAAGCATTCAGTTAGCGAAGGAATGTGGCTGGTAATGCTTCTGTTGGTTGCTTTGAAATCTGTTGAGTATGAAAGTAAGAGGATTACCTGCTCAGGTATCGACCTCGTCATCTAGCCTTTGTTAAGTTCGTTACTAAAAGTATTATGTAATATTTAAATTTAAAAAAAATTTTATTACAAATATTTAATTTGTATTTTATATTTAAAATTAAAGAATAATTTTTTTTTAATCTGTTAACTATAGCTGTGTACGTTTTAACTTAAATGTTTCTAAGGGAAGTTTTAATCCTATGTGTAGTAATATTCTGTAAGAATAAGTAGTGATCACTAGAATATATCAAAGTTCAAAAGGTATGGAACATAAAGTATTTTTCCCTAACATCAATTTGCAAAGTAGCTATCTGTATTGAAAACTTGATAATCATTTTGATTGGTTTATGAACATCATATTTTCTTTAGAAGAGGGGAAGGGAAAGAGAGAAAGAGTACTTCGTCGTCGTTTGTTATAGTGAGAAACTAGTTTTTAGAAAATAATATTCCAAGGTCTCTTTCATGATCTCCAGGTGATCACTAAAAAAAAAAGAGAGAAGGATAACACATTTTTTAATTATTTTTTTTCAGAAAAAAAAAATTCGACGGTTAAGAATTTTTATCAAACGAATCGAATTTTTTTAGAGAAGTCCTTGTAAGATAAAGGCCACCTGTTTCCAGTAGTCAGGATCTTCTCATTGATAACGACAATTCATAATTTTTATCTACTTAAAAAGAATTTTTTTTTTAACTTTCGAAATGTTCACGGTCGAGAATAAATAATACAAAATAAAAATTTGTCGAAAATAATTTTTTGGATCTGAAGCTGTTTTTTACTTTATTTATTTTTTTGTAGCAACGTAAGGTTTTAAAAGCTCCTAACGTAGTGTATCAATTTGTAGTTTGTATATATTAAATGTGTATAAAAATCTTCGGCCCGGATCAATGATTATGTAAATAATGGTTATTTATTTTATGTAAACCTTTTAAGGGCTTACTTTATTTAGATTCGTACAGAATTTATGGACCCAACATATTTCCTATGATTAGTTCTTTCTGTCACAAGATTTACAGTTACCGCCGTAGTCTAGTGGTCAAGGGGTAACGAACTCGTGGCTAGTGTTTCATCAGTTTGAGCCTAGTACCGCTGAAGACAATGTGTGTGGGGGGGTGAAATATACGTTAAATCTGTCGAGAACTCAAACGTCTTCCCTTCGGTGTGGTGTGGAAGTTAGGAGAGGAAGGTGCTAGCTCAGCAGTCGCTCTTGTCACTTGACCGTGGTTCAAAATTACGAAATCTATCGCCAAAAGCCCTCGAGTAGCTGGATAGGGTGACGTTAACATTTACTCATTCTTTTGCTGGATTTACTGTTCTTAAGGTATCCAACTAGGTTCGAAACTGGGATTTAAAAAAACCCCGTATAAATGAATGTTTTAGTTTTTTAGTATCACTTGCTTTAGAATGTACAGATAAAATTATTTTAAGAATATTATTCCAATAAAAAAAAATTGTTTGAATGCAATTTTTTTTTTTTTGGTGGAAAAAGGAATGACATATTTTCAAAATATTCTTTTTATGAAAAAATGCTTCTATAATGTTTTGCCCCTATATAGCTTAAACTTCTGTACAGATCCTGAGCTATATATATAGGACTTTTGAAGTATAATACTTTGAGAAGTGGATCTATTCATATTTTAATACACATCAGTGTAGTGAAATTTTGGAAAAAAAAAAAGTTGATATATGTATTTCAGTTGATTATAACTCTGAAAATAATGCGATTTTTTTTGTCAAAAATCTTAGTTCAGACTCTGTATAGAAGTCTTAGCTATATATATGCAAAATATTATTTTAAAACAAGTTTCATAAAAGGAAAATGTTTAGAAAATGTCATTTTTTCTCATTTTTTGCCAAAACATTGCATTTAAATAATTTGCTATCGTAATATGATTATATAAGAATTTTATATGCATATTCTAATTGAGATGACGCTAAATAAAAAAAAAATCATTCATTTGTATTTTTGCTCAAAATTAGGGTTCCGAACACTGTCGGATACCATCGTTTAATGTACACAGGTAACGTGATTAGCTAGATTAAATTCTATACTAGTTTTTAAAATAACGATTTCTTCTATGAGAATTTTTTGTGTGTGTGTGTGTGTGGAAAATAATTTTTTCCTCCATTAACTAAAGAATGTTCCAGGAAAATCTTCTAACTGGGAATTTCTTACATCCTTGATATTAATTTAGAATATTTTTTGTTATTCATTCGTTTTATTAATTTTATCTAGAACCCCTTCATTCATATCACAAAAATAAATTTTTTTATCTTGTAGTTTCCGTCAAAGCCCTCGTGTAGCTGAACAGAGCGACATTAATATTCAATCAATCAATCAACCGTCAAAGCCTCTGTGACCTCTGTTGGGAAAAGGTATTCTAGTGTTATAATGAAACTCAAGCAAACTAATTTAAATATTTTTTTCATTCTACTCGAGGTCGAATTTTTGATTGCGGGAATTTAACTATGGACCCAATTTAGTAATGAAACAAAATAAATGTGAACAAGTTCATTCTTTGCATGCGAAAATAACAATCAATTTGGAAATAACTTCACATTTTATTGCATTCGTTGTATTTAATGGTGAACAGAAATTAAAATTTGTTTGCGAAGTTTAAGTACAACTCTGAATCCTGTTTCATAATTTACTACTAGCCGAGTAAATGACAATCGATCTTGACTTCAAAATAATTTAAAATATTCAAATTATAATTAATAATTTTTGTTAGAAACAATTTTTAAGACCTTATATTGTGTATGAGGAAGGATAGAGATAATTAAGACATTCAAGCGTAAAATACTCTAAAATATTGTTTTATTAATCTACAGTGGAATTTCAACTGCATTTTAATATAGCAATCGACTTCAATAACAGAGATCATGTTTATAAAATCGTGGCCGGTATTGCTGTCGAGTTCTGGGCCACTGAAGACCCGCCGTGTAGAGAGGCTGATATTGCCAGCCTCGTCCTTTCATTTTCCCATGGCTCAAAATAACGAGTTCTGTCGCCAATTGCCCTAATGTTTAAATGAGTGATATTCAACATACAATCAATTAATGATTTTTTTTTATTCGTGAGTTTGAATCCTGATGCCGCTAAAGATCTAGAATTTGTGTAAGGGATAATGCATATTAAATCACTCGGGACTCAGTCCCCACATGGCGTAATGTGCGAGAGAGAGATGTCAACTCAGATGACGTCTTCATTTAACTGGAGTATAAAACAAGTAATATAAAAAAAATTAAGTCAATTCCTACTTAGATCAACAAAGAAAAAATTTATTTTAGCTACTTTTTTATTAAATAGTTACAATTAATATAAATACGTATATACATATGACAGAATCACAACATTTTAAGTGGTAATTAATTTTTATTAAATATCATTAAATTATCGCATTGTCATCCAGAACAATCATGTCTATAAAATTTCAATTCAACTGAATGCCTTAAAAACATGAAGAAAAACTTTTTCAAGTTTTGACACAAGTCGCCAAAAGGGTCGCTAAATCGTTCAAAATGATGTTAAAATGGCTGCATTTGTAATTCTTTAAGGCTGTCTTCGGTAAAAGTACGAGGGGAACTAAACGCGAAGCACATTATATACCCATTCCTAAATTCTCATATTTATCTACACTCATAGTAATTTTTAAATCCATAACAATTTTTCACTCTTAATTTTCTCACTTAATTTTACAATTATGCAGCAATGGGCTAAAAGAAAAGCTGAACTCATGTAACCACCCAGTTAATCATGAAAGGAGTTTGAGCTTCTCTGCGGGAAGCAGGTACTCCAGTAATCCATCAACCTCAAGCACATTATCAGGCAGAAAAATGCCCCAATTTCCATGGAAATTTGCAATATTATAACTCATACCTCTGTTAACAATGTAGTGTTTTTAAAAATTTCAAATTATCTCATGAATATATATATTATATATCGTTTTTTAATACGTGAAGACATAGCCCATGCAACATTACGGTATAGGAGAAAAACGCGAAACACATTTCATACCAGAAAAAAATGGATCAACTTGGTTAAAAATGAGATGTATGATAAAAGAATGCTACTCTCTAAAGGATAGTGAAGCCAGAATATCACATTAATTTTTCTTTCTTTTATATCTAAAAAAATGTTCCAAATTCGGGTCCTATTCTTTAACATTGACCGAAAACAGCCTTAAATAATTAGTTTTAGTCAATTTTGATTAATTATAATTAAATTACTGTATTGTCATCCAAAATCATGTATATAAAATTTCAGCTCAATCGAGCGCTTTAAAATGTATTTTAATTAACGACTGAAAATTCCACGAAGATAAATATAGTGTGAGCTAATAGTAGGAATTGAATAACGAAGGTCGCCAATAACCCTTCCATTACTTCTGAATATAGGCAATATTAATAAACCACTCAACATTAGTATATTTTCTATTAATTTCTTCTCATTCTCATATGCGTCATTTAAATTCAAAACCTATTTTTGGATATTCTTTCGACACTTCATCGTGAATTCAATGATACCGCAATTAATCAATTGAACTGTCACTTTAACGTAACTTACTTTACTTAAATCTATTTTGTGTGATGATTATACTTCATTTAGTGTTGACGCGTCAGTTAGTTGAAGACAAAGATGGTAAAACGCATTCCTCTTCCATTTTTGTGTTTTCGTTCGAAAAACGACCTCGTCATTTCCTCACCTTCGAGAAACGACGTGATGAAATTTAGACAGCTTCTAGGGCTCTTCAGCGAGGTCACCCAAGAGTTATAGAATGCTTGTTTTAGACGAAAAAGATCAAACGAAACCACAATCTATTGTCTGTCGCCACTGTTTTGTCACGTCTCTTTGTGATGCACGTTGAAGCATATTTGCTTTAACTTATCCATCAGTCAACGTTAAAAAATACACACGGGAAGATAAATATGTGTATATGGAGATATTTATAGTAGATAATATTTACACCTTTTACTCAGAGAATCCATTTCCTGTTTTAAATGTAATTTAAATGTTTCAACCCTGATTCTACATTACGTAGTTTTCACAACATATACAAGAAATTCCGGACTTGGAAAATATTGTTACTTATTCTAAAACATATTCCGAAATTTCACGTTGAGCGCAATACATCATAATACATTTGTGCCGGAGTTACACTGTGTGGGCAATACGCAAAAGGTAAAACAGAAACTATTCACAGTCGTTTCCATATTGCTCTATGCCAGAGGTGGTGAGGGGGTTGCGGCAGCCCAGTGCTCAAGGTATCGGATCATGGCAGGCATGTCTTGAGTTCGAGCCTAGTACCACTAAAAACCCGCCGTGTAGGGGAGCGGTGTACGTTAAATCTGTCGATAGCTCAAACGTTCTCCCGTTGGTGTGGTGTGGTAGTTAGGAGAGGGGGGTGCCAGCTCAGATATCGTCCACGTCACTTGACCATGGTTCAAAATGACGTGGTCGGTTGCTAAAAGCCGTCGTGTAGCTGAACAGTGCGACGTTATTATTCACTCACTTGCCGCAAAAGACCCACCGTATAGAGGGGCTGATGTTCATTAAATCTGTTGAGCTTCAAAGCCCTTTCGTTGGCATGATGCTGAAGTTTGGAGGAAAGGGTTCCGTCTCGGGTGTCACCCACGCCACTTGACCACGGTTCTAAATTGCATGTTTGGTCGCAAATATCATTCGTGTTCCCTTCAAGTGTGATGTTAATCGGCACTCAATGATTTTTTTGTTTTTCTAGCTCATATTTTAAAGATCATTTCTGTAACCGATTGCACTATATTCAGTTATACATAATTTTTTCGATAATGTCCTAATTAATAAATTAATAACTTGATAAGAATTGTGTTTGTCAGCTATGCATTTGGAAAATCATAATTGCGCTTACTGAATCGTTTCTCAATTAATATTAAGTTTTAACGTAAACAATGTCGTATCAACCAGTGACAGACTTCAAAGCTTTTACTTGTTTCGAATTCTACTGCAATATTACATTTTTATACGATGCCAAGTAAAATAAAATAATTCCCCATGTAGAGACTAGTTAAATCTTTAAATAATACTGCGTTGATCACACATTTTCGAAATAACCCTCTTTCGTTATGTAAATTTTAAAAACGGGTTGAATAATGAATTTTTATCTGAAATGAAATTTTTTGTTCGTTAAAATTAGAATGCGCGTAATACTTTAATTATGATATACATTTAAGATTGCGAAAGTTAGGCTGAAAATTTATAACCTTCATTTAAAAAAAAGAGACTATTGTGGCATAGTTCAAGCGTGCGATAACGCCTTTCAAACAACCTATCACATACTAAAGTAATGATCAAGTCGCCTAACTGAAGGTTTCCAAATGCAAGAAAAAAGTTTGATTTTTTTCGACAGGACAGGAAACATTTTTGAGTTCGGAACTTTGTCGACTCACGACACCCTTAAAACTACAAAGTGTTCCTGATGAACCCTGTCCAAGCCTTAGAAAAATATCTTAAAAGTATATCAACATGTTATAGGTACTTTAAATAAAAGCAATTTAAGAAAAATTCAGTATTTTTTATTAAAACTTTTAGTAATATTAATGTAATTTACTCATTTAATAGCATTTCTTCGTGTTCCAGATGTCATCTACCTCTTGCATGATATTTAACTAGTGTGTGTGCATTTTTGTACACAAACTTTCTAAGTCTATTGAAGCTATCTGCAGTTGCATTTCATATTCTGCTTCAATTTGTTTCTACATTATGTTATTGTTGCTATATTCGTTGAGAAATGTTTTTAATTTCTACATTGTTTACAATGGTATTAAAATGTTTAACTGAAACTTCTGTGTGTTCTGCAAATTTGCACCCGAAAATTTAGAAGCTGGACCTGCTTAAATTTAGATTTTAACGTCGAATATGGTGATACGTCGATAAGTTGCTCCTTTTCCGTCGTTGGCAAACATTCTTATTAGTCCTTTCATGCTTCATTTTCTCCTCTGATAAATGTTATTTTGCTGGTATTAGTGTTTTTTTTTTTAAAAATACTCTTATAAGTATATTTTTGTGATTTTTTGTTTGTTTATAAGTGATTTAAATGGAAAAGGTACTTTATTGTATAATTTTTAACACTTTTAAATCTAATTCATTCCATTCCACTTAGTTTTGTAAAACATTGCACTAATGAATGTAAAATTATTTTGCTGGACCCAGGATCATTACCTCAGAATATTCTCAATCAAGGCAGTACACACACACACATATAAAGAAACGAAGTAAATATTTCAAAAAATAAAAAAAAAAGTTGCTGAAAATTTCTAAAAAAATAATTCTGTCCGGTGGTGAATTTATTCAAGTTTCCTCCCATGGAACGAGGGACATGCATTGGAAAACACGATTTTAGATGCTTGTGGACAAACTCCACAGGGAACGTGAATCTGTTTTGGATACATATTTATAGTTTTCTTTTCGAATTTTTATTTTGACTCGTGAAACCCCTGGATATGCTTCATGGAACATCTGAGTTTCGTGAGACGCAGTTTGAAGACCACTGCTCTAATGCAGCATTGATTCAAACAATTCAAATCTTTCTGCCGGCTGAGTGGCGTAGTTCTTTAAGTGCTGGCCTTGTACGCTCAAGTTTGTGGTTCGACCTCTGCCCAAGTCGGTGGATTTTCATGATGCAAAAAATCGACAGCCTCCATGTTGTATGATTATGTGGAGTGTTGAAGATCCCTAGAGTGCCTGTTTGGCTTATGTGCTATCGGCAAAATTAAATTCCTGATACAATTCGCATCAAACCTGACTATCGCCATCGTGACCTACCCATTTCAGTAAAACGTACACCCCCCGCAACTCTAGGGGCCCAAAATCCTGACCTTTGTAAAATCCAACTTGGGGGCCCCAAATGTTCTCCGTTACGCCACTGCATATGGTGCCACACTAGAAAGTGATACCAGTCCCCGGGGAATGTAACAAGTCTGCAATGGTAAAATACTAATCCGCATTCCCAATTGAAAAAAAAATGTCAGACTTTCTACGGTCTTTTGATTTACTCGATTAATAATATATTTTGACAAAAGTATTAAAATCTGAAAATTATTTTTAAGAAATGTATGTATAAAAATGTTTTTTAAATATCTTATCAGAATCATCGTGGCTCAAACCAAGTGAATTAGTACACTTTTTCTCGAAAGCTATTCAACATCAAATGTCCTGATAAGGAGTGACTAAATGTAAACAGAATTTCTATGGTACATAAGTACTCTTTAAAGAAATTATTTTAAAAATAATGTAACTGCTTCGAGTGACTTTGTAATGATAAGAGAAAAAGGACAAATATAGTTATCAATGTTGTAAATAATCTGAAGAGAGGAACAAGTGCGTGCCAAACAGAATAAATTTTTTTTAAAAGAATATTTGAGCTCAGTTTTTTTAAAAAATTATTTTTTAAATGTATATCTTATTGTGTGTGTGGGGGGGGGGTTCTGCTGTTTGCAATAAGTACGAAATACCTCATATACAAATTAAAACTAAAATTGTTGGTTTATTAAATGAAAGTAAAAAAATGAGTACACAAATTGTTCTGAAATAGCTGACTGTGTAAAGAAATATTAATAAACAATTAAAAACAAAATACCAAATTTATTTTAATTTGTGGCAAACTTTCTTTCCTGTGTTACTGAAAATCGAGTGTGGCTTAAAATAGAAGGCTGAAAAAGTTCGTCGAATGGGGGCAATTGAACATGGTACTGACGGTTAGAGCAATAACAGGCTCATATATGTATTAAAGAGTTTTTAATTCTGAAAATAAATCAATTATTCACTTATTAGTTTTCATTTTATTTTTCTTTAAATTTCTTTGATATCGGATATCGATGGTTCTTTTTGCACTATTTTACCAACAAAACACATTGAGAATTTGGGGTACGGCTTAGATTCGAATAAATAAGGTAATTATAATACAAGTATTTCTAATGATGAAATTGATAATATATTAATTGTTAAATTATGTCCTGTTATGTATATTTTTATTTTTTCCTTCAAAAATTGTCGTACATAGACTATTACTTTGAATAAAAATTCTTCGAGATATTCCGTTTAAAAAATGGAAGAAAATTCTCTTATATTTAGATTTATAAAATTTTCTTTATATATATATATGAGAGAGAGAGTACAACCTTTAATGTTTAATAATTAATACTTTCTTTGTTAAGGTAGATATGTAATATACAGTCGGACCTCTATATAACGAAGTCGCTAAATCCCGGAAAAAATTCGTTATATGGAAAAATTGTAAGATAGAGGTTCATCTTTTAAGATACTTTATAAATCACATAAAACAAATTTTAAATCCATAAGCACTATATATTAAAAAAGTAATTATTCACAACTTTTTTTAATTAATGTTTATTTTATATATCTTATTCCTCAAAAAATAAAAACTGCAAGGAAAATAAGAAAAAATGTCAAAGAATGCACTGTGTTTTCAATACTAAGAAAATAATTGTATGCTAAAATTAACTAATTTTAAGGACATTTTATAATTTAAAGCATACAAGTAATATTAAACATACATTTTTTTTATTAGAACATGGGGACACGGGACAACTCCACTGAGAGTGAAAGAGAATATCGAATATGTTTCTAGTGAACTGGGCAATGGGGTTAAGGGTTGCGCTTCTTGAATGAAACATCCAGAACTCTATTGCTCTCAACGAGTTAGGATCTAATAAAACAAGTTCAATATTTATGACCACCATAAAATGTATTATAGAAATACTTTAAAAAAAAGGGGAAAACAAAAATTGAATCACAAAAGAAAAAGTTCATTAGATAGAAAAGGCACTTCACTATAGAGAGGTTATTTTACGAAGAAATTCGGGAAATGTTCAAGGTTCCAGGAAAAAGTTCGCTATATAAAAAAATTCTCAATATATAGGTTCGTTATATACAGGTTCGACTGTATATGTATCGTACTCGTCACTTTATTTTACGGGTAAATTTCAAATGTTTAAAAGAAGAATTCAATTTTTTTATTTTAAAATATATGTATAAGCAAAAAAATATTCAGGATTAAATTAATGTAGAAATTGCTCAAATGTGGGAAATCAAAATGCTAATTCAAAACCTAATGAATGTTTAAAAGCAACCAATAAGAAATAATATTTAAAATCACTCTAGATTTAAAGGCAGAATGTATCAAAAAATTAAGATGTTTATCGAAGCATTTTATCAAATATGTGTTTTAAAAGTGTTTTTATCACTAGATATTTATTTTTCACTTGCTTGTCGGGAAAACTTAAGAGAAAATTCTTTTTAAAAGTGTCATACTGTCAACAAATCTAATTCAGAGTTTTCTTTATTTTAGCAAGTAAGATATTCAAAAAGGAGTACTCGAAATATATATCAAATCTAAAAACATTACTCAAGTATCCCATTAATGATAAGGTAAGAAATAGATATATATTTTTTTATTGTAGTGGATATTTAAAACTAAGAAAAGATTGAATTCGAGATATAAACAAAAAATGCTCTTAAATGAAGTGTTTTATCAATTGATTTTTAAATAGTCAATTTTAAACTGTTGGCTTTATTAAATAAATATTTAATAAAATCTCGCTGCGTAGCAAACACTCAGTTTAACAATATTTGCTTATTAATGTCGCATTTCGAAGCTACACTAAGGCTATTAGCACCGGACTTCTTACTTTTGAACCACGATCAATTAACCGAGGAATGAATGCACTTGAATTAGCACTCACTCTGCAAAATTTTTATTTCTGATAGGCTACAGATTGGTGTTTTACCATTGCAGACCTAGTATATTCCCAGGAAGCGTGTATCTCTTTTCAGTGTGGCACTATATAGGCAGATGTCGATCGCCGCTGGTAATTTTGACACCCAGTTTCCACCCGAGAGGGAAGCTCCTGAGCTCTGATGATGCGAAACTGTACTAGGATTTAATTTTGCCGAGAGCACCTAAGTCAAACAGACACTCTAGGGATCTTTTACATGCCGTATAATCATACGACGCAGCCGCTGTCGATTTTCTGCATTAAAAAAACCCCCACCGACTTGGACCGGGGTCGAACCTGCAATCTTAGGTGCAGAATGCCAGCGACAAACCAGCCACGCCACCCAGTCGTCATCCATGCTGCGTAAACAAGATAACTTCAAGCTGTCTACGCGGCAGATCTTCAGCCCCACCAAGTCTCGACAGAAAAATGTGACCACAAGTTCGAGGTCATGTTCACTCGGCTACCGTAGCCAAGTATTATAATAAAGGCAAATTAAGATTACCTTTTAAATTGAGCATACGAACAGGAAAATATTTGTTTTTCCAGAAATTTCATATTTATTTTGAACAAGATAGGTTAATTAGTACAACCATGTTTGACTTAAAATTTTTGAAGCTTTCTGACAGTATTTTAACATAGGTTAATGCGCTGATTATAACAAAAAAAATCACAGAAACGGATCGTTCTAAGCGCAACTATAGTTCAATGATATGAAGGAAGGACATTTAAAGGGGCTCATTATTTTATGAGATGTTCTACAGGTCTAATGAAATTAAACATGACCCCGTTATTCCACTCGACATTTGAAAGAAGAGCAAATTATTGCTCAGATACCGTCCTCGTTACTTGACCATAGTTCACAATTACGAGATCCGTTGTCAATGTCTAGTGTAGCTTTCTATAAGTCTGACATTTATAAACATTCATATTAATCAAATCCGCAAAATTGTTCTAATGGAATAATAGTTTGAATCTACAACTCGATTAATATGTCTGGTTTTGAATCTGGTAGCCGCGGTAGCCTAGTGTTCAAGGTATCGGATCGTGGCTGACTTCTCACGAGTTCGAGCTCAGTACCTCCTCACCATGTAGGGGAGAGATTTGGATGGATGATGGATTGATGTGGTAGCTAGGAGAGAGGGTGCCAACTCAGGTGTCAACCTTGTAACTTCATCATGGTTCAAAATTACGAGATCAGTCGCCAAAAGCCCTCGCGTAACTGAAGAGTGCGACGTTAATATTCACTCACTGGCTGGTTTTAAATCTTGCTACCTTAATAATTGGATTTCAGCTGATTGTGACTTCGAACTTCGCTAAAAGTTGTTTATATCTATTCTAAAGCAAAATTTTAAGAGTTGACAAGGAGGATAGCTGCAAAAATTTGTGGATAAGAATTGCTATATTTGTAATATTTTTTGTGTCTTATAATACAATTAATTTCTCATCACTGCCTTTTATTAGGAAGGTGTTACGATAAAAACTAAAATCTATTTTAAGCTCGCCTTATATAAAGAAAATTCCGAACAATTGCAAACTTTCTATTTCATGATTCCTCATAAATGTCACTAAATGTTGAATTTTGCTTTAGATATTTTTGATCATAGTACCCAAATGGTATTAGTCGCTGTTCGGGGACAGTGTTGTTCGCGTCGAGTTTGTAGGCTCGAGTTCCGATTCTATTAAAGACTTAATGTAGCGGGGTTGATGCACGTTAAATGTTTAGGGGCCGATTGTTCTCATGTTGACATGGCTTGGAACTTAGGAGATTGGTGTACCATCTCAACTGTCTCTCTCTCTCTCTCTCAAACCTCGTTACTTTGACCGTGTAATTGTAAACTACTATATTTGCATCCTACAGTTCTAGTGTTACTTCTTAGTGCAACTCCTATAACTTATGATGATTAACTTCGATCATCTTGGAGGGAGTCGGTTAATACCTCTTAACGATGAAGGAGATAGGATATGACGCTCACGTACAGTCTTGAATTTAACACAAGAAATAAATGCATAAATATCTGATGATATAGCCTCTTCATTGTGTTTTTGTTTGTGCTGTTTAAATAAGCAAGTTTAGCATAATAAAATTATGCCTTTCATAGCAACGACGTTAATAAACTATCAGCCAATTTGGGCTTTTCCGTGTCCTGAAAAATGAAGATTATCTTTATGAACTTATTCATCTTAGTCGATCTTGTAGTAACTTTTCGCTCGCATGGAAATATTTTTTAAACGTAATGATATATGAAATAATTGTTTAATTCATCAAAGATTGTCATTATAGTAGTTAACAGCGTCATGCAAGCGCGCGTTCAACTCATTCTTGGAGCGTGGTGCGAGATTAAGGGGTCACAGGGGTGTTGAAAATGATTCGAGAGCACAAAATACAAACAATTTTCGACTAGAAATAATTCTTTGAGATTAAAATGAAATAATTTGATTCTTTTACACATTTCTTATAAAGGAATAAAGTTTCAAAAAAGTATAAAATATCTATAATCATAATTTTAAAAATAATAAACACATAAAAATAAGAAAAATTTTTGTAAGAGACAAATAGTGAGTTTTACGACGCGCATGATATTTTCTGCAATAATAATTCTAATTACTAGCAATAAGTTGATTTATAAAGTCAAATATATCCTTATTACATGCTAGCTTATCTTATAAAAATAAAATAAAAATAATATTTTTAAAAATAAAAAAATACATTTTTAAAATTTTTTTAAAAAATTCAATTTTTGTTGAAATATTTCAAAAAATTAAAAATTTATAATACTATAACTAGCTAGGATTTGAAGATTATGATAGAATTTATAATTCTGTAAAGTTTTATACATCAAAGTATGATAGTTTTTGAAACGCAATGCGCGTAATTGAAAAAAACACAAACTGAGAAAAGGGCTTTAAAGTTTTAAAATTGAATTTGAGAAAATAAATCTTAAAACTTACACGCTAAAATTTTCCAGGCTAATAATATATACCTTCCTGTTCCTGAAACAGCTAAATTTCTTTACTCTTTTTAATTTTCTTGGCTCTGCGAGCTTCAAAAGATGTTCTTACAGCCTCTGTCTTGACGTAAAGATTCGACGATTGTCACGTTCAGCCAGGGGCACACAAACATTTCTGTTAATTTTCAAGCCAAATTTCTCTAAAATAGTAATAAGTATTTGATTTCCATCATTAAAAACACTGGTTTCTAGATTTGCAGCAATCTCTGCAATCTGAAGCCTAGAACCAATCGTCTTAGGACAAAACTTCCAAATTAATGAATTTAAACTTTCATTAGATTCTGTGTCTTACCTCCTAAACATTTCTTCAGGAGTGCCGGATGAGATAAGTCTGCAAATACAGGCTTAATTACATCTCGAACAGCTTTAGCAACTGAGGGTTGTGTTTATAATTTTGTAAATTATTATTAATTGCGGCATTATATACTTACACCATGTATTTGGATTTGTAGGACAAAACCAGTGCATCTCGGTTCATCATCAGTGCTACAAGAATGACCCCAAACAGCCCAAATGGCTTTCCGCATTTCCTTTACACTAGTAGAATTGCATCGAATAGCATTACCATAGTAATGCGCAAGTTTATCAATTAAACTATCAGTTAACCTATATAGTTTTACCATCAGATAATTTCTTTTTACTATATACTAATATAAGCTTCCTAAGTCTTGTACCCATTCTCTTTTGCACATAGCCTACACATTCTATTTTCTGAATAAGATAGTCATCGCCGTATGGCTTGTTTTCAGAAAGGGCATTGAATGCATTTTGTGTCGCCATCTCCTATGTAGTTCGAATATTTCAGGTTGTGAAGCTTTTCTGATCGCTTAAAAATCCTCAACATCCCGTCAACCTCCATCTTACCAGCAGAGCCAGAATAATTTTTTCTACATGAAATCTTATGCGCTCTTTGCCATTTTTATTGTACTTGATACCAAATTTTACCCCTTTATAACTGTCGCATCCTTTTGCAAAATGAGGAGTTTCGGCCCCTATTACGGTACATACTCCAATCAACGATGAATGTCCTCTCGTCTTCCATACCATCACCACTAAAAGGTTATCAGGTGACGAAGAATATTCTTGTTTTCTTAAGCGACTTCCTTCATAACACGTGAAAGTTTATTATTAATAACATCATGTGATTTGTGTTCAACAGGATTAGGCGACTCATTACAGCACAAAAGGTTTTTAATGACTCTAAACCTTGGCCTATGCATCTCATTGCTAAATTAGATCTTTCTGTTAATTTCTGGAGCATTATTTTTTCATATTCCCAGTGTTTTCACAGCTTGAAAAAGTACAAACACTCCCAGTTCTTACAACGTATTTCAAAATTCGAACCTGACTGGACTTTTCATTAATTGTTAATGGTTTATGACATTTTAAACAACATGATACTGATAAAATAGAGCTAAAAGTTGAAATAAAATCAAAAAAATACGATATCCTTTGAAGAGTTTTTTTTTTTTTCACTTTTAACAAGATTTGACTTTAATGAAGTCTGATATCCTGAGATTTTATTACTGGAAGCACACATTTTTATCTCTCCTTTCTGCAACATACCTTCATGATTTGGTTCCCCTAAATCTTCTTTTCTTAGACTTTTACCTTCTTAGACCTTCTGGTAAATTAATCGCGTCACAATTTGCAAACAACGCTGTTTTGAATTTCGATAAGTTATTGCAAACGTGCTAGCATTACCAAAACAGAATCAAAACACATTAAAAAGCGTGTTGAGTGCAAGCTTCCTTCTCAATTAAGCAAGTGTTTAAAATATTTCATGAGGCTTTTTAAAAACAGAAAATAAAACGTATGCGGAAATCAAGAAAAGTGGGTGTGGCATGTAGCCATTTAAACATATTACTAAATTGCTGTTTGGAATTTTTCGAATAACTGCGAAGTTTTTGTAGTACTATCACGTGGTTGGTATCAAAATGTTCAAAAGAAAATGAGGAACAACATATATTTTTTTCGAAAATTCGAAAAATAGAAGATTAACACCCCTGTGACCCCTTAAGAAGGAAAAAGTGTCATTATAAATATCGTTCTATGCAGCGGCGTAACGTACACCCCAGCATCGCGGGAGGAAGGGGACAGGATTCTAGGAGGCCCAAAGCCTGACTGACGGCTTGGGGTCTAGAACCTGACTTTGCAGGAGGGGGCACTAATATTCTCCGTTACGCCACTGGTTATGTGAATCGTCCTAATACAAAAGTTCTAGAACAAATTCCGATAATAATCTGCGTATAATAGTAGTGAAACATTACTAAAAAAAATGCTGTTATGTACGAGGGTAATCCAGGTAATGAAATCCTTTTAGTTACATAAAGAAAAACGCAATATTTTCTGGGGGGGATTCTGTTACTTAATTTTTTTTTAATCGTTTCACGTAAAAATGAATTCTAAAGAAATTTTAAAAAGTAAATAATTACGATAATCTAGTAAATAATTACGATTTATTTCAGCATATTCAGAATTTTCCATGAATTCTTAAAATTGAAATACAATCTCTTTCCAAAACACATATACGATTTTCCTATAAAAACACGATTCTCTGTGCATGTATGGCTTACAACGGAGTATTTCACCTATTAGAAAATATCACTTTTTCTACCCACGCCAACCGAATTCCTTCGCGATCCTCACGATGGCCATATTAAGTTTTTCTTCGGGGTCGTTTATTTGTTTTAGTAGTTTCTTTTCTCCGCGTGTGTGTGTCTTCCTTTTTTTTTTCTCTTTCCACTCGTCTCCGGCTCTCAACAAGGTCAAAGAATACCAAGTGAGGCGCGAAAACGTGATTTTTTCCCCCTCTTTCTTTTCTTTGATGCTTGTCTTTTATGGTCGCTTTCATTGTATTCTTTGCTCTGCTACTCCTTTTCAAGTTTGAAAAGTTTTGAAACTTCGAATTGTGTGGTACAAAAATAGATACGAGTTTCGTGTTTGATATTTTATACACGAAGTATTTTGAATTATTCTATTTAGACGATGTATCCGTACAGAAATCGTTGTGAGGAGAGTAGTGTTCTAGTAAAGAACTTTTTCTTTTTCTTCTCTTTTCTTCTTCTGCATAAATTGTGAATTTCTTGAGGTATCAGACTACGTTCGGGACTGTGATTTTGCAAAAACGTGCAAACTAATTTTTTTTTTTCATATTTAGTTCACATAGTTTAGAATATACATATAAAATTGTCTTAACAATATTATTAGAAGATTATTTAAATGCAATATTTTCGCAAAAAATTATCATAGAATTACCTTTCTACAAACCATTCCCCTTTTATGAAAAATACTTCTATAAAAAATATTTTACGTATATACAGCCAAGACCTCTGTACAGAGCCTGAAACAAGAATTTTTGAAATATTTAACTTAGTGTATTTATATGTATATTAATGCATCAGAGTGGAGAAATTTTAACAAATAAACGCCGATAATTATTTCAATCGGTAGTTATTCTGCAAATAATATGAAAATTTCGAAAATCTTAGTTCAGGCTCTTTGAAGAAGTCTTAGTTATATATAAGCAAAATAATATTATTAAAGAAGCATTTTTCATAAAAGGAGAATGTTCTGAGTTCCTTTTTTGCCAAAATATTGCCTTTAAATAATTTATTCTTTTTTTAAGGCATTGGAGTTGACGGTATCTATATAATTTTTTTAAAACCTTCTGTAGGTCACATAGAACCTTTAGCTGGCTTACATCCGGTACGAGACGATTAATATTCACTTCTCCAATTCTGTAGAAATTTTGGATGAGATTTCAATATGTTTATCATATATGTTCTGTTTTAATATTCAGAGTAATCAAGATATCATATTGTAACCAAATATTTAATCGGTCTGTTGTAGAAACAGGTGAATGAAAAAAAGTGAACAGATGGCAAAGATCTAATTCACAAAGATGATTTTGTTTACATTATGTTTGTAAACGTGAGGATCGGTACAAACACTCATTTAGGTAGTTTATCTCCTGGAGTTATATTTATTTATGTGATTCATTTTTCAATAGTATTTATAAAGGTTCAAGAGACTACGAAGAATTTGTTTATTTATCGAATTTTTATTCAGTTATCCGACATGGCATCCTTATAAAAAGTCCCTATTTTATTAAACTAATTGCTTACATACATTTTCTTAAATTGTTTCGTTTTTAAAGTTTGAAGCTTTTTAAATTTTGTTTTAAACATTTAGGCATATAAATTGTGTAATAAGTTATACTGGGCACAGACTCACGATACCAATTACAAGAGAACCCCTACTTAAAATGAAACGTTTAGAACGTTTTTAAGTACCTCCACCTTAAAACAGTCTTCTCGGGGGATTATATAGTTTGAATTAAGGGAATCTATTCATAAGTTACATGTGTGACATCTTTCCTACTCTTTAGAATGCAGTCTTTTGTAAACAAGGGTGATGTGCTCCAGAGATTTCTTTCTCAGTTTTTGATCCTACTCTTTGTTTCGTCTTTTCCCTCTGTTTCTTAATTTCTTGTATTTGTATACAGTGAAAATCGCTTAACCCGAAACTGAGGGGGACTGAAATATTTTTCGTGTTAAAAAATATAAAAAAAATAAATAAATAAGTAATTCAACAAAATTAAGCTTTAGAGTACACTTCATTTACATAGATATATGTATGTACATATCTTTATATATAAAAATCCCGTGTCACAGTGCCTGTCCGCGCGATGAACTCCGAAACTACCCAACCGATCTTAATATAATTTTGCACATGGTGTGTTATTTCGTCCAACTTAGAATATAGGATAGTTTTTACCTCGATTAATGACTTCAATATTTTTTTTTATTGCCGGAAATGTGAAGAATCCGGGAAACGGGAAAGTTCGCAAGATGTCGCAACGCACGCGCTTCGACGGAGGGAGGTGGCCGCGGTAGCCGAGTGGTATAGGCATCGGATCGTGGTTGGCTTTGTCACGAGTTCGAGCCCAGTACCACTAAAGACCCGCCGTGTAGGGCAGCGATGCACGCTAAATCTGTCGAGAGCTGAAACGTCCTCCCGTTGGTGTGGTAGTTAGGAGAGGAGGGTGCCAGCTCAGGTGTCGTCCACGTCACTTGACCATGGTTCAAAATTACGTGGTCCGTCGCCAAAAGCCCTCGTGCAGCTGAACAGTGCGACGTTAATCTTCACTCACTCACTCACTCACTCGACGGAGGAAGATTTTGTTGACCTAAGTGCACGGCAAAAAAGTGTCCGGTGTATTTCGAAGCGAGGGATCCGAATTTCAAACTGGTTCCCCAAAATATATAACTCTGCCGAATAATACCAGATAACCGCGCGTATTTTAGACACACCGTGGCAGGGGCTATCATAAAAACCTTAGAGAGCAAAAACTTGGCCCCTGGCGTATTTCGAAATGAGTAATCTGAATCTGATACAATGCGAGATATTCCTGTAACTTTGCTGGACCGTGACAGGTGCTTACTCACAAAGTCCTGATGCGCAAAAAGTGAGTTTCTGTCGTATTTCGGGGTGGTGAACGAGAATCTGAAATCGGATTTTAGAAATTCTCGTAACTTTGCCAGATAATGCCAGACGATCCTATTGCCCCCTTTCTAGTGACTGAACTTGTAGACGCAAGACCAGCTAAAGTCAAGTCCCAGTTGCGTCTAGGAGCCGGGAACAAGAATCTGAAATTAAATTTCAGGAATTCCCGTAACTTCGCCGGATATTGCCGGAATAAGGTGGAATGGCATCGCGTTCGAGTCCCGCTTGCGGATTTTCATTCCCTCCAGTGACTGAACTTGCACACACTAAGCTGCCGAAATTCTGTGCTGGGTGCGTTTCGTGGTGGGAAATGAGAATCTGAAATCGGATTTTTTACAAGTTCAGGTTACTTTGCCGATTAATGGCGGAGGACCATAACATAATACTGAAAATTGGTAAAAATTAACATTATTTACCTTATTTATGAAGTTAAATCTTCATATGGTGTTATTTAACAACTTTGCAAGTAATTCATACTCAAATAGGAGATGAATAAAATGTGAAATTTAAAATATTATCTAATTTTATGCTTGATTTCAACTCTCCGAAATTATAAGCGAAGATTAATTAACTGCATTGAGAATAGTTCGGCATAACATCAAATCAAAGTATTACAACAAAGCCACACACACACACAGCAACGCGTGGTCGGGTCAGCTAGTATTTAATAAAAACCGTTCGATCATTTACGTAATTTGCTCTCTCTCTTAAATTATTGTTGTACACATTTGTGTAATGATAAATGCTTGAAAAATTAAGTTGAAACGAAATGATTATAAAATTCTCAAAATCAGTGTCTAATGGGTTTTGTATTTTTTTTTATTATCGTTAGTGGCTATGAATGTTACTAAGCCCGAAGGGCGAATGGAATAACCAGTCCGGAAAAAGAAGCATTGATATCATGGAATTGAAGACGCACACGGTGTTATCATTTCAAGATGATTTAGAGAAAAAATAATTATTGGTCACATAAAAATAGTGCAACTGTTTTGTAATTGATTTTGTGTATCATCTATGTCAAAGCATCCTAATGAGTGGCCTTTCGTAGTGCGAAGTTCGTGTACATAGTTGACGTCTTAATCTTTCTTTTTTTTTTCCTGTTATATAGAAATGTGGAACAGTGATCCACACACACACAATTTTTTGGTCGAGTTTTTGTAGTTAACTTGATTTGAAGGCTGTTTTTACAGAAGCAATGAAATATTTCAGGCAAAAAAATTGCGAATGCGAAGAATTAAATATTTCATACGGCGTTTCACTGTAATGTTTACATTAGCGTTGATTAATCTGATGTTGAGCAGTTTGGAAGAGATTTAAACGTCCTTTCTGATTCAAATTTACCAGTCGGTGATACCAAAAAGAAAACCGTATTTGGTTCGGAAAATAGTCTTTATGCTATTTTCACTCATTCTTCAAAACATGTCGCTATGTACACCAACTTTTTTTTGTACGGAATTTTAAAAACCCCAACCCCTTTGCTTTACAGTGCCAGTTTAATCTCAGTCGATCATTTATCAATTTACCACGGCTAAGGTACGGCTTTAAAATCATCTCATTGACCGCGGTTCAGGGGTTCGAGTCCTGGTGCCACTGAAAACCCGCTGTGCAGAGAAACTGATGCACGTTAAATCTGTTAACGCTCAAAATACGTTGGCGTCAGTGACGCACACAGAATTTCTGAAGGGGAGGGGGGGTCCAGGGTTGAAAGTTCGCCATTCTTGTATCATGCTCCTTTTGATTTTGTCGAATTTCGGGAACAAAACACAGTAAAAAAACTAATTAGCATTAATTAATAAAATTATTTATAACAAGTAATTAAATTTTACGTACTATATACTTAGAATTATCATCAATCTGAAAAAAAATCACAAGGGCTTTGGGGTGTCCGGCCCCCTCCCCCTTGTGTGCGCCACTGGTTGGCGTGATATGTAAGTTTTGAGAATGGGACACCAATTCATAAGGTATCACTCTCGTCACTCGACCGATGTTCAATATTACGAGGGCCATCACCAACAGCCCTTGTGTTAAGAATGGGACGTTTAAAAAACATTTATTCGTTAGAGGGATTTCTGAAAGGATTTAGTCGTGTGATTTAACAGCTGTAATAAGTCCTATACTTCTGAAGAAAATGACATGGATTACTTTATTGCTACTTTTCTTTCCACCATTGGGGATTTGGGGAGAATATTACAATTTTTAATCTTATTTCTTAACTTTATGAATAAAACAGTCTTAACCGTGCTACAAAAGGGCGGAGCCTGTTGCATAGTTATGTGATTTTAATTGAAATCAAAGCAGTGGTGTACATAAGTGGGAGGAGGATCAATCCTCCCTTCAAAAACGCAAATGGTTTTTAATTAGTTTAAAGATTACACCTCGACGCTTTCAACGTGTTATTTTTAATATAGCCTCTTCTCCAGGAACGTAACTACCGATGTATCAGCCGTATCAGATACAGAACCCCCAAAATGTGTAACATTCTGACACTTTCAAAAAAAAAAATTTTTTTTATTTATTTTCCAAAAAGAGCCTCTAAAAATTTTGATACAGGGCCCACTCTGAACTAGCTACGTCAGTCCCTACGTACCTCTCTCCCTCATGAAAGAAGTCTGTACGCCACTGAATCAAAATAAATTAACTTAGTAAAGAAAATCGTAAAAAACTCAGTCAGTGGCGTACGAAGATTACTTTCATGGGAGGGGTTATATTTTGAAAGAAACGTAGACGAAAGCACTAAGACTTTTCATGCCAAAAATCTGTTGGTCCATAAAAGGGGGGTGAGCCCCCACTTGGCTGAGTACATATAGGATAATTGCATTTCAACATACTTCGGATATTTCAAAGCACCTAGGTTAATATTTTGCGATGTTGCAAATACTACTTTGCATAACAAACTCATTTATATTCATCGATCCATTGTTCCTGCCAAATTGAGTAGATTCTTTCTTCATATCATCCAGACAGAATGAAGCTATTAAAATTCGATGACCAACCGACCACTCTGGCAAATGTCTAATTGACAACAGATAAGACATGATCCCTCTGTAAGTCGACACACACACCACAGTTCACTGACCGTCGACGGAACAGGAAAGTACCCGTCGGGTTCTGTCTGACTGACCTCGGGCCCCACGTTCGAACGTTCTTTTTTTTGTTGTAGATTGTTATGGTTGCGACCAACGAGGCGCGAAACGGGCGCTTTCTCCTTCGATCTCTGTCCCAATCGGCTCGCTGAGCAATTCTTTCCCGACTGACATTTGACATGGGGTTTGGAGTTTCGGCTCTCTTGAGCGGCGAGTTCCTCCTTCCGAAAGCGCGCTTCCTGATCTCTTGATTTTTTCCCCCCTTTTGTTGAGCCGTGTTCAGAGAAACAATGGAAAACTCTTAATTCGATTGGTGTGTGCGTATACTTGGCAATGGGGTGGAGATAAGATCTGTATACACTTCACAGTGCTATTTCTGAATATCGGCAGACTTAACTACTGGATGGACAAGGAAAAAGTAAAGAGCTCTAAGGGTGAACTTTAACAAGCACACACACACACACACATATATATATATATATATATATATATAGTAAACCGGTGATACATTTATGTGTGGAACACTGACGTAGATTTGAGTGCTCCCCGTATCAAAGCTCCTTCGGTGCCCTTTTTTAGAAAAGAAAGCCTTTTTAGTGGCACTGTTACACATATTAGGGCCCTGTATCTTGGGGGCCCATATTATTGACACGGCTGTAGCTACGCCCCTGGTGTGAAAAAATCATATTTGTTTCATTGTGATTAAGTTTCCAAGCAGCTGCATATTCCATAAAATGTTTATTTGTAATGGTAAACTTACGATAAATTTTACAAAAAAAAAGTACGTAAAATATAAATTCTATTTTATTAATCAGAGTAGAATATTGTTGATGAAAACATTATTCTCACCACTCTTGAATTGGATTATAGGCAATCTAAGTGAATGGGCTCAATTTATGTGACATCAGTTCCATAATTATGATGTGGCCGCGGTAGCCGATTGGTATAGGTATCGGACCGTGGCTTGCCTTGTCACGAGTTCGAGCCCAGTGCCACTAAAGACCCGCCGTGTAGGGAAGCGATGCACGTTAAATCTGTCGAGAGCTGGAACGTCCTCCCGTTGGTGTGGTGTGGTAGTTTGGAGAGGGAGGTGCCAGCTCAGGTGTCGTCCACGTCACTTGACCATGGTTCAAAATTACGTGGTCCGTCGCCAAAAGCTCTCGTGTAGCTGAACAGTGCGACGTGAATATTCAATCAATCCATAATTGTGATAATCTTGTGTTTTTAGCCAATCAGCTTAAAAACTCATGACGTCATACTCGTATAAAATCAACCATGTGTTTCTAGCTAATCAGTTCATGTGCTTCGTTGATGCCAACTTTTGATATTTTCAGAAACTTTCACTTAAAAAGTACAAATTTGTCAACAACAATAACGTACAAAGGCAGAATAACGTATTTTAATTAAAAGTAACTGCATTAAATAAGATTTTTTAAAAATTTTAAATCTTTTGAAAAAAATTCTTTTTTATAACATTTGAACATATTTACCCAATTATTAAATTTGAAATTTTATCTAAGTTTTACAAACAGAACAAGTACAATCAGTTTGGTGTCTGCTTTGAATTCAATGGAGAACTCGTGTTTGTCTGTATCATGTGACCGTCTTCAATTGAGCCTATTACAATCACGCGTTTCCAGCCAATCAGTTCATAAATTGATGTGACGTAAGGTACGCGATAAATAGTTATGCGCTTCTAGCTAATTAGTTAATTAGCTTCGCTGTTGCCAACTTTTCCTTCGTGCGGAAACTTTCTTTTAAAAAGTACATATTTTGTCAATAATAACACACATAAATAGGCAAAATACTCGTGATATAAAACTACATGCGCAAAATAAGGTTTTATTTTTAATTTTAAAAATTGTATGAAATCTTTTCCATGATACTTGAACATCTTTAACGAATTATAAAATTTGAAATTTTATGTAAATTTTACGAACGTAACAAGTGCAAGCTAAGTTTAACGTCAGTTTTGAATTCGTTGGAGAGCACGGGATTGTTTTTATCATGTGACCGTCATGAATTGAACTCATTGGATTATAAATTGAATAAATATATATCAAATGAATAAAAAATTTAACTCGATATTAAATTATACTGTCGTATCAGCGTTCACATTACATTTCTTTTTAAAAATTTAATGAACTTCTAAACACACATCTTTTTGCACATGTAATGGATAACACAAATCGGAAGTATATGATGTACAAGCTATCTATAATGAAGCAATTTTAGAATTTTTTTTATTTCTACAAAATCAATCCCATGTAAGTGTTTAAATTTCATTTTTTTTTCGGTTTCTATTTTAGTGATATACATAAGGAGGGGGTTGGGAGGGGGTTCATACACCCATACACTAAGAGATTTATAATTTTTAGCATTAAGGTTATACTTCAGCACTTTCCTGTGTTTTTAAACGTAAACCCCTAAATAAAAGTGTACGCTACTGTATAAATTGTATGGTTAATTTTAAAATGCATGTGTTTTAATATCTAAAGGTGAATGCCAGTAGAAATAACTCTGTACGCTTCTGGGTAAGCAAATAACTGGATACTTAAAGGATATTTAGTGAGTTTTTTTTTTTTTATTACTCTATAAAAAAAATTAAGTGCGTTCCTTTCTGGACTTACTGGCAGCGGCAGCGGAGTTCGATTGATGAAGAAAAACTAGATTTCAAGGTGTATGTATATATTATACCCGCCCCCCCCCCTCTTTTATTTTTTTTTTTTTTTTGAAGTAATGTATTGCTACGAATTTTTAAAATAGGGTAAATTTCTATCTGGATGTTCAATACGTTTATGTTTCTCTATGTTGTATTTATTTTATATTAAAATTGTAATATTTGCAAGCAACGCCGTTCCTTGCATTATAATGGCGATTCAATGGAAAGCTGGCGAAAGCGTTAGAGCCAAGTTTGCATAATTTTTGCGATAATGTTGGTGACTTGGCGACCATGTTGGCGAGTTCGTGACCCTATGGATTATACTGGAAGTTGAGAAATTCTTTAATATCATGATCTATGACGCAAGCGTCCTATAAATAGGGAGTAGCTCACCGAAACTGAGTTAGTATTGTTTTGACCGCTGAAGAGTAGTATTGGTTTGACCGTAAAGGGTCGACCAGCGATTCGTTATTACTGCGGCTATTGCGTAGGACGAACGAGTGCTTGCGAATAATCTTTAAACATACTTGTATTTTAGACACTGATAGTTGTATTCTGAGTGCCGTGGAAGATGTAAAAGCCTTTTGAGATTTATTTTGAAAATTTTGCTACTGAATCCTGTATTTCAAGGATTGTTTTCGGCAATAAATTTCCATCGCTCCTGAAGAACTGTCTTGATCTTTGAGATAGATTGAATAAAATCATCGAAACCCAATCTACGTAACAGTATGTACTTTGAAGAGTACTGTATTAGAATTCCTTTATGTTAAAAATGCATTGTAACTATCAAAATGCATTGTATCTATTAAAATGCAGTTTACATATTATAGTTGTATTTCAACATAATTGCGATGCAAAAAAATTAGTGTCAGTAATTCAATCTGGCTTTATCGCATGATTTGTTGCAGTGTGTTATGCCAAGTCAGGTGTCGTCTTCGTCACTTAACCGAGGATAAGAATTACGAATTCCGTTGTCAATAACCCTTCGTAAAAAAACTTCGTAGTACAACGTTAAAAATTTATCTAGGGTGGTTTTAATGTTTCTCTATTTGGGCTAAATGTATGTGTTATATATTAAAAATGCAAAGTTTTAAGATAATTAATGGATTCTTTATTTGAGAACTGGTGACAGGTATCCAAAATATGTCTTGATGAAGCAGGTATTAATTCTTAGTGATAATCTTCTAGAATTTTGGTTTGGAGCTAAAAGTAATGAGTTCCAATATATATTTCTGTAAAGATCACAGTGGGAGAATTATCAGTTTCCTTATATTAAATAAAGGGTGTTTTTTTTAGAGGTATAGAACTTTAAATTGCAATAAAACAACGATGTATTATTCGATTGACATGAACTTTTTTTATTCGAAAGATAATCTTGTGGCATATTACATTTTAAATATGATTTCTGGCATAGGACTGCCACGGCTGGCTCGGATGTAGTCCAATCTGGACGTCCAATTTTCGATGACTTTTTCCAACATTTGTGGCCGTATATCGGCAATAACACGGCGAATGTTGTCTTCCAAATGGTCAAGCGTTTGTGGCTTATCCGCATAGACCAATTACTTTACAAATCCCCACAGAAAATAGTCTAGCGGTGTTAAATCACAAGATCTTGGAGGCCAATTCACAGGTCCAAAACGTGAAATTAGGCGGTCACCAAACGTGTCTTTCAATAAATCGATTGTGGCACGAGCTGTGTGACATGTTGCGCCGTCTTGTTGGAACCACAGCTCCTGGACATCATGATTGTTCAATTCAGGAATGAAAAAGTTAGTAATCATGGCTCTATACCGATCACCATTGACTGTAACGTTGTGGCCTTCATCGTTTTTGAAGAAGTATGGACCAATGATTCCACCAGCCCATAAAGCGCACCAAACAGTCAGTTTTTCTGGATGTAACGGTGTTACGACGTACACTTGTGGATTAGCTTCACTCCAAATGCGGCAGTTTTGTTTGTTGACGTAGCCATTCAACCAGAAGTGCGCTTCATCGCTAAACAAAATTCGCTTATGAAAATCGGGAACAACGGCAATCTCATTTTGGGCCCATTCGACGAATCTACGCCTTGCTTGATCATATTTAAAATGTAATGCCACAAGATTATCTTTCGAATAAAAAAAAATTCATGTCAATCGAATAATACATCGTTGTTTTATTGCAATTTAAAGTTCTATACCTCTAAAAAACACCTTTTATAATTAAGCCTCGTATATCTTTTAGTAATGTGTTCTAAAGTTAAATATCAAAGTAGCACCTCAAATATCGTCTTCGTCATTTAATCGTAATTCAAATTTAAAGGTTTAATTTCCAGCAATTTTTTTGTTTACTGCTTATACGATGATATTCAAGTGAAAAATATAGTCCTGGATTTTAACATTCTGGGAAGATATTTTGGACTGTGGGGAAGTCTTCTATTAAACATATATTTCCAAAAGTAAAAAAAGAAGGATTTTTTTTTTTAAAAAAATATGTATCTCTCTCTCCGAATTTTGTGTTTAATTCATAATTACAGTCAAAAGTTTCGTTTTTCAGTTTATTAAAATGGTGTAAAAATCTGAAAAAATAGTACCAATGAAACATTCAATGCTTTAATAATGTGATGATATCAATGTTATGTTTATAATATGTTTAATGTTATAACTCTAGTATAATTTCTACTACTCTTAAATTGTAAAGAAATAAGTTTTCGTACCGAGATTAATTAATTGGTTCTTAAACTATGCATCGCACGTAATGGAATTCTGTGTACAATTGTCATTCAAGCAGCCACATGACTAAGTAAAAATTCCTTCGACAATGTATTTGTGGCCGCGGTAGCCGAGTGGTATAGGTATCGGATCGTGGCTTGTCTTGTCACGAGTTCGAGCCTAGTACCACCGATTGATTGATTGAATATTAACGTCGCACTGTTCAGCTACACGAGGGCTTTTGGCGACGGACCACGTAATTTTGAACCATGGTCAAGTGACGTGGACGACACCTGAGCTGGCACCCCCCTCTCCTAACTACCACACCACACCAACGGGAGGACGTTTCAGCTCTCGACAGATTTAACGTGCATCGCTGCCCTACACGGCGGGTCTTTAGTGGTACTGGGCTCGAACCTGTGACAAAGCAAGCCACAGTCCGATACCTATACCACTCGGCTACCGCGGCCACCTAGTACCACCGAAGACCCGTCGTGTAGGGCAGCGATTCACGTTAAATCTGTCGAGAGCTGAAACGTCCTCCCGTTGGTGTGGTAGTTAGGAGAGGAGAGTGCCAGCTCAGGTGTCGTCCACGTCACTTGAGCATGGTTCAAAATTACGTGGTCCGTCGCCAAAAGCCCTCGTGTAGCTGAACAGTGCGACGTTAATATTCAATCAATCAGCCACAAAAGTATGTTGCGTTGTGGGCTGTGACGAAGGGTGTCAATATCAGCTTAGCCGAAACTGACCTCAGATAAATTCATCGTACCTCGGACAAAGGTTCTTAATTGTGATCGATTAGTATTGATAATATCTTCATTTCGGATTACAATTAAAGCGGAAATATCCTAGACAAAACACCTTGTTTGTAAGGACAATTGCTTCATGCCCAATCTTTTTTTTTTAAATCTGTAATAAAAAAACGTGTCTAACGAGAAATTTACTTCGTCTCAAATAAGTAGTTTAAAATTAAAACTTGTAAATTAAGTAGTAGTAATATACATTTTTTTATTTAAATATGTGGACTTTTGATATGGATATATATCATTGTTAAACAGGATGAATCGCTCGCAGTTTCTTGGGTTACACATCGGATGTAGTCTTCTCAACAAAAATTTTGTTCAAAAAATGTATTGTGTGGTTTTATTGGCTAAATTTGAATATTCTTTATACTTGAATATATTATTGGATTAGTATTGCAAAAAGTATTTTAAAATAAATTTACTAAAAGTATAACTCAAGTTAAACGGTATTAGTTTTTTTAAGGTAGTAACGGTAGTATTTTTATTCAAAGAATAAAAATACTAAACAAAAATTCATATGTTTATCTGTAAATATTTTTTAAAACATTTTATTAAGGTAGTGAATAAAAATAATTAAAATAAATGTGTAGAATAAAAATTTCTGTTATTGATTTTTAAAAAAATTTCGAAATGAATAATTTATAGCTTTTGAATAAATTCTAACTTATCGAACAGAAAAATTCTCGCTTTTTGATTTTTGATCTATGAAAAATTTTTTAATTTAAATGCGGACTTTAATTTGTTTCCTTTTCTTTCAATTTTTTAAAAAAGTTCCTACATTAAAGTTTTGAATATATTGAATTCGTGAATTATTTTGAAAGATATTGCACTGAATTTTTCTTGAAAAATCTCCCTTTACCCCTAAAGCATTTTTGAAAACTCGAAAAGATACATTTAATTATGCTATATACATTTTTCCCGGACAAAAAAATGGAGGATATGTTTGTGAAAGAATCATTTTATCTACAAAATGTCCATTTATTATCATAAAAAATTTTAAGCGATTTTTTAAAGAAATTTTATATTTACTTTTTCCTTATTTTCTGCCTTTAAGTTTCAAATTTTCAAGATAAAATCTAATAAAAAGATTTTGAGTCATAACTGTGTTTAAATTTCATTGCTATACAAAGGTCACTATATATATATAATTAGAAAAATAGCATTTATTTTAGATTAATTAACGCTTAAACCTTAAATTCTGTAGGTGTGTTGCAGGCAAATGAGTTATTTTATACCACGCCCGTTGTTGGTTTCTAGCCAAACTATAATTTTATAAAGTCATATCAAAACAGTTAAATTTATCAAATCAAATTCATTGCAAAGAAATGACTTTCTCTCTGTTTCACTTCTAATAATAAACAGTGTGGCAATATTTCTTAACTTTCTTTGATGTGTCTTGTCCAATTTTTGTAACGTTTCTGCAGTTTCATATCCGTTAAGGTCATCATCTGTGGTTTTCTATTCATTTCTTGGTGTGTCTGTCTGGGGAAAAAGTGCTCTGACGTGAAAAGACGTTACGTCGCATGATCCCCCGGAGAGAATTTCTGCCCCCTCCCTGTGTCAATGATGTCACAAGTCTGTTAGTCTAAAAACAAGATTATTTCCCAATTTCTGAAATCATGCCTCAGAAGGTATGCGTAGAATTGCTGCTTCGTAGTTCATATTGTAACAGATACTCGAGTTTTTTCAATGCATTGCTATAAAAATGTTTTTGAAATGCATTGTGACATTTCTTATTAATTCATGCGATGAAAAATTAAAATGGTAACAGCAACAAAATTAGTTTTCTGCTTAGTTTTTAGTTTTTAGTATTTAAAACAATGTTTTGAATAAATAAAAATGTATGTACTTCCTAATAATTTCCAAATCCTCTTTCACTGAGTGTGCATTATACGTTAATACGGTATGTTTTTATTTATCATCTTTATATATAATTAGAATGTTTTACATATTTTGAATGTATTGCAGAATGTCATTAAATGTAACTTAAATTATATTAAAATTATGTATTTATACTACCTATTTTTTAATTCCTGCTTTTAGTTCACTCCTTATATTATATATATATATATATATATATATATATATATAATGTCTAATTCTCTACAGACAAGAGATAAACATTCACCAATCACATTCGAAAAAAACACAGAGACAGTAAAGAGAACATACAATGATGGACACTAGAATAAAAATTATAAAATGGATGCTGCAGTATTATAAACATTGCTGACTTAGGACAGCTAATATATAAATTATATAAAAGTGGGGTTGAGAACATGTTTTTTGGCCAGCCAACCTTCCCCCTTTATGTAAATAATACTGAGCAAAAACCCATTGAAAGTAATGGATAGGAATATCTAAATCCATTACAAAATAGAGGTAACTTACCCAAAAATTGCTCTTGAAAATGCAGAGCCCGCGCTAAATCTGAGTGCAATAAATAAGTTATTGCCAGATTCTGGACCCTAATGCAGATTCAAAGCATGTGAATGGCTGAAATGTAGCACTTAACAAAAGTATAAAAAGAATAGAAAACAAAAATTAATAAAAGAGTTACGAAAAACCATAACTTTAGAGACACTAGAGTATATATGAATTAAATAATAATTAATTTTAACTAATAATAGAATATGGAGGTAACTATAACTATGAAATGTGTAAATTTATAGTATTAAACTATAATTAATCTAAGAATTTTTAATCCTTACAATATTGAATAGTTTTATTCATATAACTATTAATAAAATGAATTGGGTATTTCTGATTTAAGCAATATTTAGTAAAATGTTTAGTTATTTATTATTTCTGATTTTTTTGACACTAGAAATTTATTGCGTTGTATATAATTAATAATAATATTTCTAAATATAGAAATATGTACATTACTCTCCCAATGCGGAACTTTTATTGTATTGAAATTAAAATCTCTTTTATCATAAATATTAGAAACTATTACATTATATATTAATTTATGTATGTCAAGAAAATTTGCTTCATTGTTGTTACTATTTGTCTGTATTAAATTAAGATATTGTGGATTAAAATTAGTATTGGGTATAAAATTGACTTGCTTGCCAAAATGATTATGTCATCTATATAACGATAAATATAATATTTAGAATTATTAACATAACTACTTTCAAAATAATGTAAGTATAAATTGGCAAGACATTTGCTTTCATGGCCACCTTGTGGCAAACCTTTAATCTGCAGATAATAGTTACCCTTATGAAATATATAGTTCTCTTTGAGTACTAACCTAAGTAGTGAACTAAATCTATCATAATTAACATTATTAAATAAATTATTTTTATGCAAATTTACAAGTATATTAATCATATCAATATCAATAGAGTTAAAAAGATCTTCAAAATCTAAATTATAGATTGAATAAATCTTTTTCTTTCATTTTTTCAATAAGAGATTTACTATTTTTAAGTATGGTTGTGGATTTAAGATTATTTATTGTATCATGTAATATTTCTCTCTCATGGAGAATTTTGCCTGTTTTGCTGATATATGTATTAAATCCATTTGTAACTGTCCTAAATTTGACTGGGTCTTTATGAAATTTGGGAGTAAGAAATATAAGAGGAAATTTAAAACTTTTATTAATTTGAATTCTTAATTGTTTATGAAAAGCCAAAATTCGATTATTTACTTCTCTATCGGAAAATGATGACTTAATAAATGCTGTATTATTAACAAAATAACTGTTGATCATTAAATTATAATAGAATTTACATATGAAGGCAAAATTAACTGGCACTTTATCAACAAACTATAATGAAATTATTTTGTAATTTTTTAATCTGATTTTTAATATCATTAAAAAAGATTTTATTATCTGTACCAAAGTTATATTGATTAATCTGCTGTGTAATATTACCTTTAAATTCTGTGAATGTCTCTATAGGCATACTATACTTAATAGCTATATATATATATATATATATATATATATATATATATATATATATATATATACACACACTACATTTGTTGTACATTTGTATCTACATTTGTTTCTTGAACTCCAATTTCTTTGGCATTGTAGGTTTTACAGCTTTTTCACTTAGTATCTTATTTTATTATACTATATATATACATATATATAATCTTGTTCAAATTTTCAATCATTAATAAAATACATTCTGTTCATCCATTCAAGTTCAAATATTTTTTTTAAAACTTGTAGTGGAGGACACTTGATGTGTGTGTGTTGATACAGTTTTTTCCAAATATTAATTCATTAATTAAATTTTATTTTTTAATTTTAAATTTATTCTGCGTTATTTCTGTCGTAGTTACTAGCTGCAATAGATGACGCCAGTACGTTTTTCTAACGAAGTAGGAATTGACGTTAAAATTATTTTTATTACTTGTTTATTTATTTTACCGAGAGGTTACACCCCTTCCCTTCTCGGTTGTGGACGTATACATATAAATGGCTTGTTGATGCCTTTGTTACCTCGTTTAACTGACAAGGCTCTTCTCTGTCTAAAAAAGATCTGACAATTTCTTGCTCTTATAATGTAAATTGCTTTTGATAATTACACACTGCGAGAGCGATTAGCGATTTTCCCTATTTTCTAATCACTCTTTTTATCTTGACAACTAATATTTATCTCTTTTTGCCTTCTTTCCCTCTGTCTCTATTACAAATATATATTTGTAACAATTATTAACATTTTACACCCCGCCGGTAGTAAATTGATGATTTTTCCAAGCAGTTTTTGATCAAAATGAAGCCTTAAGACAATTAAACCTGGGCCAGTGTGGTTATGTTTACGAACTTGTCGCGATTTCGAAAACTAATGCCTCTAAAGATCCTCCATGAAGAAAGGCTGATGCACGTTCAATCTGGCATAGCTCAAAACCCTCTTTGGCGTGCTGTGGAAGTTAGGGGGGGCGCAGCAAGCTCGGGTAGCATCCTCGTCGCTTGACCACGGTTAAGAATTATGAGGACCATCAGCAACAGCACACGTACAGCCAGAAAGTGTGACGTAAATTAAAAAAGACAATCGCGTCGGTAAAACTAGCTCACCAAACCACCATGGTCTACAGTGCGATGTGGAAGTTAAGAGGAAGGTACTAGGTGTGTGTGAGTGAATGACATCTTCCTGATTTAAATGTGGTTCATTGTCAGTGACTCTGGGATTATTGTAGAGAAGTGTATAGGAACACAATAATAAAATACCAAAATTTCTACCAAAATAAGAAAGATAATGACAGAAGAGATGTCAAGTGTCAGGACGTAAATATTAAATTTGTATTGCTCTTTTATATATGTTTGTTATAAAGCATTATTCGAAATAAACCCGTTTCCATGAATATTGATTTTCTTTGCGGCCCACCTTAAATTAAACCTTGTTTGTTTGGCCCAAGTCATCCTTTGAGTTTGACACCCTTGCTGTAGCGCGGCGAAATGAAAGTGATCCAAAAAAATGTATTACTTACATTAAGGCTGTTTTCGGCTAATATTAAAGGATAGGACCCAAATTCGGACTATTTTTTCAGATATAAAAGTACTCAAATATTAATATTATATTTTGGCCTCACTATCCTGTAGAAAATCACATTTTATCATACTATTCATTTTTATCCGAGTTGAAACATTTTTTCTCCTTTACCGTAATGCTAAATGAGCTATCCTCTTACATGTTAAAAAGAAATTAATCATTAATGAAATATTTTCAAATTTTAAAAACACTACATTTTAAAGAAATCCTTGTCACGAATTTCTGTAAAAACTGAGGCACACACATTTTTTCTGTCTGAAAATGTGTTCCGCGTTAAGTTCACACTCTTGTGCATAAGGCGAAAACAGCCTTAATAATTAAAAGGAATTCATACTAATCAAATATAAATTCAAATTACTAATTATTTTAACTCGTGTGTGCTATCAGAACCGTTTGCTATTATTTTTTTAAATATTTTTTTTTTGTATTCATTTTTTATGTTTTGAATACGCCCCTTAGCGGAAAAATTGAACAACTAGTAGTAGACTTCAAAGAATAAAATCCCAGATATTTTTATTTGCATTTTCTCGGAGGATATCCTCAGAATTCACATTTGAATGTTGCCCTTACTTTTAAACAAAGAGTTTTAATTTTGGAAAAGCGCCCACACCTGTCTTTTTTTCCTTGTTTCCATCCATTTTTATTATTTTTTTTAAAACTATGAATCTGAAAGAGCTATTTTACTGTCAAAAATAAAACTGGATAACCTATTCCATATTAAAAATTCTTGCCATTGTGCGATCATTTTTCCTTGTGAGCCCTCATGTCGAAACCTGACGCACTTCCCCCAGCAATGACAGCTCATATTGCAAGCGACACACCCGCACACAGGTGAAGAAAAGACAGGATGCCGCAACAACAAAGGTAGGGGATCGCTTCCTCTACCCGCTTCGCCTCGCTTATCTGTTTTGAAAGATTTACTAATTAATTTGTATCGTTGATGTGGCAATAGATCTGTGCCGTCATTAAGTTGTCAAGGAGACTTTTTTTTCTAACCATCGTAGTTATGGGCCCAATGTTAGGAATTTTCAAAGCTAAATAAGAGAAAAAAGAATTTTTGAATGAGATGGATAAGTCATAAACGCAGAATCTCTCAATTTGGAGAAAGAATTGGAAAGAAAAGTTTCATTTTTTCTCAACCAACCGTGAATGTCCGCTTACGCGAAAGGGTCTGTTTCTTTTATTAACTCATGTGGAGATAAATCTTTGAGAGAGAGAAAAAAAAATTTTTTTGAAAAACATTGTTATTACTTTACTAAGCATTCTTCAAAATTATGTTTCAGTATTATATTGTAAAAACTATGCAATTGTAAAGCTAGTATCATCTTGATTATATGCTGTGAAATGTAATTGAAGGAGTTTGTTGAAGATTTCGATTTTTTTATCAGCTATTTGTCAAATGGAGGCGAAAAACTTGTTACAATAGATATTTATTTTCAGAATCTTGATACATTTGACAGAGGTTATTACGGCTTCTGATTTGGAGTCAAAATTCAAAGGAACAATGAATAACTCACATCTATTTTTTTCAAAAAAAATTAATATAATTAATATTTGTAAAAAGAACTCGTGCATTTATCAGGGGAGGCATGTACCGTATATTTCCGAATATAAGCCAATCCTTGCATAAGCAGAGTGTTTTTTTATAATTACCTAAAATTTTAAATCCGTACGTAAGCCAAATTGGAGAAAAATTCTTGTAATTTTAAGATATTTTGCCATGCGGGTGAAACGTAAGCGATATTTTCCAATGAAATTGCTATAAAATGAAACGCCAACACTGATAGCTTTATTTCTTGTAAACTTATCTGAAGCGTTCATTTTCCCCCATTCGTTATCTTGTACACAATCTGTCGTAGTATAACTTTCTGTGCTTTTTTGGAAATAAGCTGAAAGATAAATTTGAGTACGGCAAGGAATCGTCGACCTACGTTTCATCTCTTGAAATATAAACTCACCTCATGATGAACATATGCTTTCAGACATTGCAATGCGTGAAAATAAAGTTGTTCAAAAACTATTTCGGAAACTCTACTTCTAACACCGACTTGGAAAGAATTGTCCTCCCCCCCACCCTCCTCTTAGAATAATAGTTCCACTAAAAAAATATTCAAAATTTTTTTTAAAAATTTAAATGTTTGCCTATGGTTAACGAAAAATGTTTAAAAATTTTTTTTCCGTGATTATTTAATTCATACATAAACCAACCTTCTAACTAAAAAAAAAAATTCCAAAAATTTTCGACATGTACACACAAATCTACGATAAATGAATTTGAAGAAAATCATGTTATAGAACTGATGGTATAAGTTAAATATCAGTACCAGTAATTTGAATATTAACATAGTGTAATCCATCACACTTTATTTTCTCCGGCAATATGAAGGATTTGATAGTTTGATGGTGAAGGTCATAACATAATCATTGGCCATGCTTGTTAGATTCGATTCCTGATTCTACCCAAACTGTCTTGCAATGAGGATCAGTTGTCCTGCAATTCTTTCTCAGACCCATGAAGTGGCGAAAAAATTCCAATAATAAATTATCAACTCGGGCGCGATCTTGTGCTTGATCATGATTCCAAATCAGAAAATCCGCCACCAATAAAAAGTTCTGTAGCTCTAGAAAGACATTTACCGTGAAATCCGGCGTATAACGCACACCCGTAGATTTCGATGTTATTTTTTTGTGTTAAAAGTGTGCGTTATACGCCGTATTTTACGGTAATTCAAACAGACCAACCTTACATGGTGTTATAAATGATTTGAACTTCGATATAAATTATGATTTTTTTAAATGGCATCCACCTATAATTTTTTTTAAAAAAAATGAATTAAATAAAATAGAAAGAACAATTTTTTTTGTGCATCATTCAATGAAATTGTAGTCTGTCAAACCAGCCAGGATGAAAAATATTTTTTTCTGTCCTTCTTGAGTTCCATGTCAAAGTTATGTCACGAAGACCATGTGTGGTACATTTTGCTTCAACTCGGAGAGTCCTTTGTTGCACACCCACGCATCGCGCACCCTTCTTAAAATCTCTTCCAGAATGCTAATACCCCCTAATGACGATACAGCCTGTAATAAGCCCGGATTTGAACTCTGTCGAGCATATCCGGCTTTGTTCTGATGTCCGTATGTGCTTCAGACGGTTTTGAAAGAAATCTCGAGAAATTATATTTGGCTTAGGTATATAATTTGCCTGAAAGTGATATCTATTTGATTTAAACCAACAAAATGTAAAAGTTCATTGATTTTTTTAAATTCATTATTAGGCCTTTGAGTTAATATTATAAAATACTATCCCCGCTTATCTTTGTTAAAAAAATACGCTCTGGATTTTTGTATCATTCCTTAATAATTTGAAAATTATTATTTAACTTCTGTTGAGTATCTATGTATTTTTTTGCTAATGATCTGGTGGTGAAGTCTCAGGTTATACTGGCTAAAAATTTGCACGTTCGAACGAAATAATGGGAGAATGAAGTACCTTCCAGGGGTTGCTCTCGTCTTGTGTGGAAAGGAATAAAAATGTTGAGGTGCGTTACTAATACGAAACTGTGTGGGGTGTTTTTTTACAAATTACACATAAACAAATTTTAAGAAGAATGCTTTCGCATTTTTTCCATGATTATGCGTATATGTAGTGTTGATCTTGGAAAGGTTTTTACCCACTCGGTTCAGAACAGTGATAACATTAAGTCTGGAGATTTGGTCATCACCTTATGCTCCGAAAGAGTTTGATTTACCCTCTCTCGTAGCCACTATAGCCTAATGGTTACGGTCTCTTGTGCGTGGCCAGAGTGTCCTCATGCTATTGAATACGTATCGTGTAGAGCGGCTGATGCACATTAAATTTATCGAGGCTTAAAGTCCTCCCGTGGCATGCTGGGATAGTTTGGAGATAGGGTATCTGCTTCAAATGTCGTCCTCGCCATTTCACCATGGTTCAAAATTACAAGATTTGTCGCAAAAAGCCATCGTGTTTCTCTATAATGCGACATTAGTAGACACTCAATCGCTTATTTTACCCACTCTTTTTGGAATTTTTCGATGGCAATATATGCATCGTTGTTTATTTGTGTTACCATTGATTAAAGAAAGTTTTTAAATACTTTTTCATAGTTAGTAAGTTATTTCTTAAATAAAAGAAGACTCATTGCATGACCGAAATTAATTTTCTTCCAAATCCTGTTCACCATTGAACAAAATTGCATTCTTTTCCGAAACAAAATGCCATCCCATCCCATCCCCGACCCCCAAATTTTTATGCAACTGCCCTTTTTTCAAAGAACAAGCAAAAGCAAAATATTTCTTTTCATCTCTGGAACCCTTTTGTGTTTATATGAAGTCGATTCAAAATTTTGATGCTTAAAAAAATCGTGTTAATTTGTTGAGCAATATAATGTTAAGGAAAAAATTCATTGAATTGATATTAAAGGGATTCATTTAATCTTAACATCCTCTTATTTTCGATTTATGAATAGAGTTTCGTCACGTTAAATCTTCCTTTTATTCCGGATTCATGAAGCATTAGTCGCTCTTTCCGGATAAATTTTAAAAATGGTTTTCGTTGTCAGTGCTTTCAATTGCTTGTCTTTCATTTTCTACTCCGGAAAGATTTGTGCCGATTGAAAAAGAATTTATTTGGGATGATGAAGTCACTGTCAATACTCATTTCACTTCAACATGACCCAATCACTGGTTACACGTGAACAATGCTATTCACTATTGAATTCCGACTTTTTTCCCGCCGTTTTCAAATAAATCATCCAATCTTTACAGATTACGCAATGATGCGCAAACTTTTTCCAACGACAGTTGTTTGTCTTTTCTTTTTTTAACCCTTTGCTTTGTTGGTGTCTACTTTTGAGTTAACCTAATTTTTTTTCTCATGAATTTTTATATCATTGTTATGGAAATTATAGTCGGAAATTCTTTTGGATCAATAACGGTCGTTTATCTAATTTTTTTTATAAGACAGTTTAATCAGAATCTCATGATACATGCTTCTTGGTTCCTTTTTATAAAGCAAGGGAAATTTAAGCGGACTTATATTAATCTTTTGGATAAAACAAAATAGATACTTCAGTTTGTCTTCCAGAGTCGTAACCTCACGGTAGGGATGGCGATTCTTTCCGAAAAAGATCGATTTTTAAATCGATTCGAATTGTAACCTGATGAATCGATTCACAAAAAAATCGAGCTCTAAAAGATCATTTTTTCCAAGTCTGTATTTAGATTGTAAATATAAATTCATTTTATGAAAAACAAGAAAAATACCATAGTAAACGCGCGCGATCTCTTATCAGTAAAATCAGGGGATTTTTTTAGTTCAGGGCATTCGACAGTTGCAATTATTTTTATTGCCATATCAAAGTATCAGGTATAAAAGAAGACATTTATTTTCTGAATATGATTTGTTACATTAAAAAGTTTATAAAACAGATTATATAGCTTATAGTTCCCAATGCTTAATATCTAAACTTTTTAAAAACAACAGCCCCTCAAGTCTACTAGGATCCAAGAATTTCCCCTAATCACTTGGGATGTTGCCGGTAGTTGAAAAAAGACACTAAAAAGGAACAGATGATCGCACGATACTCATATAGATCATGGCTATTGCGTGAACATGATAAATAGTTTTTTTTTTTTTTTTCTTGTCCTTAAGGCTTGTTTTCGGTAAAAGTACGAGAGCTCTAATTAAACGCGAAGCACATTTTCAGACAGAAAAATAACCCAATTTCCATGGAAATTTACAATATTATAACTCGTACATCTGTTAACAATAGTGTTTTTAAAAATTTCAAAATATTCCATGAATACTTTCTTTTTAATTTTAATACGTGAAGGCAAAGCCCATTTAACACTACGGTATAGGATAAAAAACGGGAAACACATTTTATACCAGAAAAAATGAATCAACTCGGTTAAAAATAGGCAGTATAGTAAAAACTGCTGCTCTCTAAAGGACAGTGAAGCCAGAATAACATTAATTTTTCATTTCTTTTATATATCTGAAAAAATGTTCCAAATTCGGGTCCTTTTCTTTAGCATTAACCGAAAACAGTCTTAAAGAATAGAATCATACTTCAGGTGCACAACTGCCTGCGATAAATAGTGTTTAAATTCTTCGTTTTTATGGTTTTTACCAACTTTGTGGTTTTTACCAAAACAGAAAAAAATCGACTGTCGATTTTCTAGGATGAAATATCGATTCACTACTGCATATCAATTAAAAAAACGATTTTTTTGGCCCGATAAATCGATTTTTCGATTCATGGATCTTGAATCGCCATCTCTACCCCACAGTAGCCAAATGGTTGTGGTGGCGAGCTCATGATCCTCCCTACCGAGTCACTTGTTCAAGACTCGCCGTATGGAAGGACTAATGCACATTAACCCCAAAACGTGCACGATCGAGTTAATATGATCGCGCTAAGAGCCAGAGGTGGGCCAACCTTTTTGAGAAGAGTGCTATTATCCGATAAAAAAAATTACGTGTGCAACCTCAAACTTTTCCAGCAAACAAAAAAATATGAAAGATGATTAAATATTATGGGATTTTTTACGCAAATAACACATATTTTATGTGTCTAAGACAGCGATATTGAACCTGCGGTCCACCGAGCCTTTTTAAATGGCCCGGTCATGGCCCTCTGCTCTGAGAAATTCGCTTATTTAAGAACATTGTATTAAAAATTTGGTGGGAAATTTTTTGTCAAGAAATCAAATGTATCAGTTTTGCTTTTTTGCTGTCGGTTTCGTACGGGTACGAATTTATATTCTTTTTCTATTTGGAACGGTTACGGTTAGTAATAACAGACAACAGTGGAGTAGCCACAATTTTATGGGTGGAACTAATTTTTTATCTATCTTTCAATTCTTACAGCGAAAAATATTCGAAGAAAATATATCGTTACATGACTATTGGGAGGTTGACTAGTATTTTGTAGTAAAAAACAAACATGGGTCAGTGATTGTTTCATTTGTCACGAAAAAGTGCTGTATTTAAAAAGTACCAAAAAACAGGAATCATTCAATGACACTTTTCCCTCTAAGATCTCTTTCAAGAAGTGATAAATAGGCTTTCTTGAATAATCTTTGCAACAGCAACAATGTGTTTTGTCAGTTGCAATATCCCAGCAGTAACAAAGATATCCTATGAAGTTTGCTGTATTATTTTTAATCATATGAAACCGTTTACTGATGCAGAAATTGTGAAGGAGTGTTTCTTAAATGCTTCTAATTTAGTGTTAGCGACAAAAATAAAAAAAATAATTTAAAAAAAAGCAAAACAGGAGTTATAAAATTTTGATCAACTTTCCACATTTTAAATTTCCAATGTTATCTTGGTTTTAAAGCATTTCTCTCCCCCCGCCTCCCCCATTTATTCTCATGTTGCGGCCCGCGTGAAAAAACTAACATATATATGCGGCCCGCGTGAAAAAACTAACATATATATGCGGCCCGCGTGAAAAAACTAACATATATATATGCGGCCCGCGTGAAATAGCTGACATATGTATGCGACCCAGCAGAATAAAAGGTTGAGTACCCCTGGTCTAAGAAGAGGAAACTTAATAATACAATTAAAACAAAAGTACAAACTTAAGTTTAATTGTTAAAAAATATCTTTTTTTTTTCAGTTTCAATGAGTTTGGTTAGGTATAAATGGTTAGGTATAAAATAAAAATGAGTAGCCAGAAAAATTTAATTCTAATTAATTATTAAACAGTCAGTACTTTCTTAACGAGGATGCATATTTTTTACATCAGGATTAGTTCTCGAAGATGCTAACAAAATCGAGTTGTTTAAGGTGCACATCAGTTTCTCTTTTTTTTCTCCAAAATCGATACAAAAAAACAAGTGTTTTCACACAGTCAGGATTGGAAAAGAACAATCTTTTCCTTGTAATCTTAAATTTAAATTTAAATGACTCACAGTATCGGTAAGAAAAACTAAATCTCAAAGCCTATCTTTCTTGAAAAGTAAGCACTCACTGAGTAGTTCATTATTTTCTTCCAGATATTTTGAAACACTCCCTCAAATTCCAGAATCTCACAAATGTCCTTCCTTTGGAAAACCAATGCACACAACCATTAAGGAGTGTTGTCTACATTATAATTTTCTATTGTAATTCAATTAAGTGTATTTAAATTAAATTTTGTTTTGTTTTGTCTGAGGCAACCATCTTTCAATAAAACATTAAAAAAATTAATAATTATCTTTTCAAATTTTTTAATTTTTCAAAAAGTCTTCGAGTGCCACTCTTACAACTCAGCCCTGACACACTGTGGCGCGCGTGGCGTGGGTTGGTCACCCCTGCGCAAAACTAACCAAACTGTGCAGAAACGAGATAATTCAAACAAAGTCGTATTTTGTGCTCACAACTCGGATATAAGCGATCGTCGTCTGTACTCGTGAAACTGCGATCCGTCGTCATGATTTCGTAAATTTAGATGAAATTTATAGTAAATTTAAATATTAAAAAAAGTATTCTTTCTTCTACAAGACATCAGCATTTGGAACGCATGTTTTGTATAAAAAAAATTGAGCTGAAAAAAAGTTTAGATTTCAAAGGTAAATTAGTAGAAATGCTTATTTTAAATAATCATAAACTAACTAAAATTAGATGATCGTGGGAGCCGGCGCCGTAGGCGCCTATTCCCAGAAGGATGGGAGAAAAAGAGAAATCCATGATTGAAATTTAAAACAAATACCGAAAACTCCCACGAAAAGCGGGGAGGGATGACGTACCCCCAAAGCATTAGCGTTCTATCGAAGCATAGCGCCGGCGGGAGGAGGGAAGGAAACGCAGGAAGGAAGACGGGACGGCCGAAGGCAGTAAATCAATTCGGTGACAGTTAACCTCAGAACCCAAAATGAAAGATGCAGTGAAGCTAATTTATGTTAGGAGTGTGAAAAGAATGTTTATGTTGTGTTATGGGGGGCGGAGCGGGTTTCACCACTTCGTTGAGTATGCATATTTAATTTTAGGACGAGGCTACGTAAACAGTGTTTGTGCTTTGATAATTGGATTGTCGTGAGATTCAATAGATTTAAATACATTTCTAGAGAGTTTAGGGATGTAATTAGTAATCGGCTCCATATGTAGGTCGTTGTGAATCACATCATTTCGAACGTACCACGGTGCGTTCGTCATGACGCGAAGTATTTTGTTTTGAATTAATTGAATCTTTTTCATGTGGGTGGTAGCTGCAGCTCCCCATACGGGAGATCCGTAAGTTATAACTGGGTGCAAAATCTGCTGGTAAAGTATTTATTTTCTAGGGATAAAGGAGACCTTCTCCCAATGAGGGAGATGAATTCTACCCCAGAATTTCTCTGCTAGATAGTCGATATGTTTTTTGAAAGTTAAGCGGCTATCTATATGTAGGCCCAGATATTTTACCACCGAAACCCACTGGATGTTGTCATCAAAAAGTGTGAGATGGAAATAAGGGTCAATGACCCCCATTTCCTGAAAATTATTGCTTGTGATTTATCAACATTAATCGCAATTCTCCAATGTGTTAACCACGTTTTAAGTTTGTCAAGAAAAAATAATCATAGCGATACAAATATTTAAAAAAAGAAAATCAGGAAAACTAGAATCTTCTAGAATTCTACGACTACGGAACTTCGTTTTCCCAGTTTTGTTCCACCAACATCAAAAAAAAAAAAGTATCCCGCAAGATACTATGCTGTATGTTGTGCTAAAAGAGGTAGCAAAGAGGAAAAAGTAAAAGAAAGAAGTTGTTACGCCTTGAAATCTGATGTTAAAAAAAACACCTGGCACCTATAATTTGCCTTTCAAAAATCAGCGTGAAAATTTTAGAAGTTCACGGTAATAATTCACATTTTTACAAAAGTTGACAATTCTAGGAGGAAAACCGGGTTATTTAGAATCATTAGATTTTAAAAACCACAATATTTTGTATATACTCTTGTGTTCAAGTTTTTTTTAAAACAATGTAAGCCTTCTAGTAAAATTCCTGCAAAACGCATTTATTGGTTAAAACACACTGACTAAACCAATCGATGAAAGCATTTTTACGCCTTGCATTCTTAAGAAGAAGAATCTTCCCATTTAACAGTGTATCGTTGTTGAATATAGTTTTTAACGTAAAAAAGTTGATGTATATAATTTATTATTTCTCGAATTTCGAACAATTTAATGTGTTTGAAAGGTCATTATCAGTGAAGGAATACTGGGCTTTTATGGGAATTTTATCCTTGTGGCAACTCCCTTTTTGTTTCAGTCATTTGAAGTGAAGTGAAGCATGGTGTGAAGTGGATTATACGGATAGGTGAACACTGGAAACTGTTGCTAATAGGGAAGTGGAAGTTCATGCTGTACGCCATTAAATACAGCTCTATTACATTTTGTGAGATCGTTGCTGGAAAGAACAATTTTGGTACATTTTAATAGATGTTGCTGGGATTTTCCTTGATAGTCATACAAACTTTGAGAACAGTTGTCTCGGTTATTGTATTTTAATTGCAATCTTACATCGTGTATTTTTTTCGCTGCTTTCGGAATCAATGAATTAAATCATTTTAAAACAATCGCAAGGGGAAAAAATTAAAATCCATACTTTTGATTTTAGATCTGTCTGTATTTTCTTTGCTAAAACGGATTCAAGAAAGGCTTGTAATAAATCTGTTGATGGGGGGAAACAATCCATAAACTTTACAAATTTAAAACTTTAGTTTTGTTCTTAATTTAAAAATTGTTGCTGAGTTTGGTTTTATTTGTGAATGGCTATTAGCTTTTTTAATCAAATACACAGTAGCAAAGTCATTAATATAAAATAAATTTTTGTGAAGAATAATACATCTAAAAATGGGCAACGAACCTTTATGAACTTAATTACTGGTGAAGATAATTTAAAATTCCATGAATGTTTTCTAGATATCCTATTAAACGTTTGTAAATACAAAAAATTCGAAAAAAATCAACTTCCATTTATAGAATTTGCAGTAATTAAAATATTAAAAGATACGTGCAAATGCAGTTCTTGATTTGAATCTCTTAAATCTGAATGACAAATGTATTATTAACTTAAAATGTCTTTTAATAATCCGTTTAAACGAGACTGATACTATCTTTTTATATTTATCTAAGCCAAGGAATCTAGCCAAGGATCCTTGTGAATGTAGAATTGCATAAGGTGTAGTTATAAAGAACATCTTAATACTTATGATATAGTTATCAGAAAGAGTATGTGTGTGTGCATTAAATTACTTTGGAACTCTTACCTCTATAGAAAATACTATGCCTGCAAATAAATCATTGGAATAATTTTGGCAGAATATGATAGGATAGTTATGACACAGATAATGTTTCCGTTTTCTGTTCGAATTCATTCAATTACTAGTATTAGCTCACTCTCTCTATATATTTGTTTATCTTTGTGGAATTTTCAATCGTTAATGAAATACATTTTAAAGCGCTCAATTGAGCTGAAATTGTATGTACATGATCAATTTAGACGACAATACAGTAATTTAGTTATAATTAATAAAAATTAATTGATTAAAACTAATTATTTAAAGAATTACAAATACAGCCACGTTGGCATCATTTTTGGCGACTTGTGTCAAAACTTGAAAAGTTTTTTTCCTCGTGTTTTAAAGCATTCATTTGAACTGAAATTTTGTATACACGATTGTTTTGGATGACAATACGATACTTTAATGATAATTTAAAAAATTATTTACCACTTCATGTTGTGATTCTGTCATATGCATATACATATTTATACTAATTGTAACTATTTAATAAAAAGTAGCTAAAATAAAAATTTTCTTTGTTGATCTAAGTAGGAGTTGACTTAAAAATTTTTTTTTATATAACTTGTTATTTATCCAATTATCTATTTTTTAATAAAATAGACCTCTGTATCTTTCCTTTCTCTTATGTATATGCTTAAAGTAATAAAATTAGTGACGAAATAAATCTCTTGGGAAGAAATATCTGACGGGAAATGAAAAAGTTGCAGAAATGTTTCAATGCATTTTCCTTAACACATTTTAAAACGTAGAAAAAAAATTTATATTATCTACTTCTGATTATTATTCCACACTTTTACCGCTCTATTAGAGATGAAGCCCAGTAACCCGATCGGAGAGCCGAGTTTCGTAGTTATTAGACATTAAGTTCGAGTCTAGACTATGTCAAACTTGGCAGTTTTAGATGTGAAGGAAAGAAGCTAATAATTAATAAAATCCCCTATTAGCCGCAGTGACTTTTCTTCGTACCCAGGGTGTTCTCCCTCAAAATTGGGGTGGAATCGAGCAAAATCGCGCTGTCATCTGCGTGATGCTCAAAGCTACGGCTAACGGCAGACATAAATGTAGCCCGTTGCCGCAATGAATTTCGCGGGCCTTGATCTGATGTTACCATCGATCAGGTGGCATAAGTAACAACTTCTTTTCTTCAGGTTTCGTAAAAGAAATATAAAAAGTTATTAATCCTTATTTTTTTCTATACCACAGTAGACAGTCCATCACCAAAGTGAAGTTTTAGGATGACATTAATTGAACTAATTCTAGAACTCTATATTCCTCGAAAAAATAGATTTCACAACCTCATCATGTCCCTTTGTAAAAGTTAAATGAAATCAAAACATTAAAAGAATAACCACGTGTTATATGCAACACCCTATATATCAGAACTGTAGAGGGTGTTGGCTGCATTGAACTCGTCCCTCACTTTTAATAACTCTATTGACCCCAATCTGGGGCCAGGCAGCCCGCGCATCCGTTTATCGTTTTCATTTATTGCCCACTCAAACGACCACCTAACCCTTTTTTTGTCCGAGCGACCCACGCGCAGCCCCCCTTCTTTCACACATCTCGTTTCGGTTTCGAAGTCGGGCGTTTCGCTTTCCAAACGTCCGAGATTTTAAATTGTATTCCAGTGGGTGTTTACACGATTCATTCAACCGATCCGTCTTCCACACTCTGGGGAGGATTTTTTCCTTTTTTCGGCCCCACCTTGTCTACGGTGCGCCTACTGTTGATATTTGGCTTGATTTTACCAGAAAAATGTGTGGACAGCTGTTGAAAGAAATGCGTGTATTTCTTTTTGTCTTTTCTGGATAAAAGTTTTCTTTGGTGTTTTTGGATCAATTCGGCGTGTGAGAGAAAATATAGCTTTGATGCCATATTTTACTTGCATACTTGTAAATTTAATTTTTTTTTTTATTTATTTCATAATTTTCTTAAGGCAAGAAATTGATGAACTTATATCGATAGGCCAATGTTTTTCAACCGATTTTATTTATTTACAAATGCTATGTATTAAAGAACTAACACACATAAGTTAATTTTAACTCTTTTGTTATTATTTACTTACAATAATATTTAAATGTAAATGTTAGTGATTATAGTGGTTGCTATATATAGAGTGTGAATCAATTTCTCAATTTTTTGAGAAAAATCACTGAAAATTATAACATTTCCTTGTGTAATTACCTTAAAGCCGGTACCACTGAAAACTCGCTTTGTAGAGGGCCTTGTACACGTTAAATCTGTTGAGGTTTAAAGTCCTTCCATGGGTGTGTGGTGTGGAAGTTCGGAGAGGGGATGCCATTTCAGGTGTTGTTCTCGTCACTTGACCGTGGCTCAGAATTACGAAGTCCATCGCCTCTTGTCCTCGCGTTGCTTTATAGTGCCATGCAAATAAAACTCTCAGGTTCAACATTTCAGGTGGCGTGGGAGGGTACTACAGGCATCGTCTTCGTCCCTCTATCGGACTCAGAGCTATGAAATTTGTCGCCAATATATCTCGTGTTTTTGATTAGTACGACAGGGATAACAATTGGACATTTCTGGGATGAATACTTTACGGTTTTGCTACCTACGTTGCTTCAATTACGCCATACAAATTACTCCAATTGTGGTTTATTATAGAAAACAGTTATGAAAGTAGTCTTGTTAAGTTTTAATACAATTTGTGATAGAATGAATTATTTATGTGAATTTCTTCCACAAACATGTTATTTTCTGTTAAAAGGATGCCATCACAAAACAAAGTATAATCTTTTATTTACTGGATCAATTACGTGATTTTGATGTGTAACGATATGAATTTCCATATTAAAAATGAAACCGTCTTACACACACATTCTTGGTTGAAATTTTATTTACAACAAATTTGAATTTTATGATTATTAATTGTAGATCTTAAATGTCATCGTACACAAGATATATGCCACTTGAAGAACAATGAAATGAGTGCTTTTAGCTCTCTAAAATTGCCGTTGTAAGCAACTTAATGTTATTGCATAAATTATCTGATACAACGCAGTGGTGTGTTGACATGCCTTTCCATTTAAGTCATTCATCATTCGAATTGCCTCACTTTGTGTCTTAATTAAAAGTTTCGAATTGCGTGCAGCCGTCTTCGCAGCGGGAATGTCAAGGTGACCTAAACACATAAAAAGGAAAAGGTGCTCTTTCTATAACTTTTTAAACAGCTCACGTTTTTTTTCTCTCCCCGCGTTATCTTTTGCTATTAAGTGCAAGAGAAAAAAAAGCAGCCTTATACAAAATTATTTATTCCCTCCAGGAACAAAAGAATTTTTCCCCAAACGGAAAAACGAAAGATATATAAAATCCGCTTTGTTGTTTTTTTATCTTGCTGTTTTGCTAGTGGAATAAAATTAATTTACAACCTCAACAAGGAGAATTTATCAGCAACCATACAAAACCAGATTAGAAACCGAAAGACATTGACTCATAAATTTAGTCAGCCACCAAGAGAAAAAAACCTGTCTTTAGACAAGAGCCCTTTAACTTATTGGATTTGTTTATGTCCTGTTTGGGGTGTTCGCCCCCTCCATCTCCAGAAGACCTGAATGACGTCGTGGGATTTTAATGAGACAGCCTACCTTTATTTCGAGGAGGTAATAGCTTGTCCATCGCTCTTATTTACGTTCTTGTGTATAATATCTAAGAATACTTTCTGTTGTTCTTTGGTTTATTACACTCCTGCTTATCGCCCACGTTTGTTTTCTAAAATGTTGATAATAATCTGATATTATCTTCTAATCTGAATTTTTTTTCTGAGGGGAAGGGGGGGGGGAGTTGTGCTTCAAGTGATAATTGTGAGAAAGTGAAAACCACTGCCTTGTCGTCTTTCTGATGATTGATTGAGTGTATAATAAGAAAATGTTCCAACGCGTATTTTGTTCTGCTTGATTATAATTCTAATAAGCAGGTATTTTCACTTTTTAAATTCATTTCGCGTGGAGTTTTAGCAGATAAGTTTTCTTAAAACTCCTATCAGATCTTTGAAAAAAGTCCTGGAATCCCCCCTCCAAATCTTACAATCTTATCTTTGAAATATACTTCAGATATGAGGTTCGCGTTCTTATTTCAAATTGAGTCACTTCTTCTGACTTTATTCTTTCTGTCGTTTTTACTTTTTCCTGCTAGCCTATGTTCATTTTCCAAAATTAGTTTGAGAAATCAGTTTGTGGAGACCCCCGTGGGTTTCACCCTGGACACCAAGATTAATTTGAGGCAAAGAACCACCAAGAGCCACACACACACATTTTATATAATAATAATAATTATTTATTATTTCAAGTCTCAAAAAAAACTCTAATAACATATAATACTTTTATGTTACGTCAAATTAAGGGATTTACCTTTATATTAAATTAAATTGCGAATTATGCAACTAATTAATAATTACGCTCAAGATCAAGTAAGGTCTACCAAAATAGGAGGTCCGAGAAATACACGTACTCTAATTCATAACTTTCATTAACTTTAATTAATTCGACTAAAACTAACGCTTATTTTAAGCGTACGAAAATTATATTTACCGCTGGCTATATCAGCTTTCTGGTACTTCCGTAGAATAGCAGCACTACGTCTTCACTATCTTAATATCTTGGAATCCTCTAAGATTGAGGTTAAAGTTGCTGGCTCAATAGCCTTCCTCATCAATCTTGCTAGCTTACAACGCTCGACTTAAATACCTTATCTACTTTGCATGTCCCGTTCATCTTTTTGGAGTTGATTGGAAATATACGCGAATTTATATTCCCCAAAAAGACGCCTAAGAAGATTAGTGGAAAGGTTCCGTACTGATTCGTCACAAGTTTTGAAGGGAATCTTAAACTTTCGATCGCCTCCCCCTTCCCCCACTTTATATATCAGACTGATATCGGGGACCCCCAAGACTTTGAACATCCCTCTCTGACTTTGTGTTCTTCATCAAAATAAAAGTTCTATTAGAGTTTTTTCATTGGGGACAATTTAGTGATCTATTCTAGTATGGCAGGCACATTTTCCAATTTTTCCATGAAGCCTTGAACAGAGTCTGTAAAAAATAGAAATCTCAACTTTACATGAGACTTCGTGGACCCCCTATGTGGAACCCCCATGGGTTCCGAGGACCACAGTTTAAGAACCGCCGCTTTGAATAGTTGGGAAGATAAATTAAAGCAGAGTTGGATTCACACACACCTAAGTTTATATACACCTAATATATTTAGTATTGTACTTTATTTTATATAGCATTTAAGAAATACGCCTAACCTAAATTTAGATCTTTAATTTTTTTAAATTTACGTATTTTGCAATTTGCATTGTATTTCCTCCTCCCACTTATGTTTAGTTTTAGTTTTTACAAGTTTCCCCCTCGAGTAAAGGCTTACATTTTTTTTTCTCCTCAAGCTAGATATTGTGAAAAATATTAAATAATAAATAAAAATAGTTGTTTCTTATTGTTTTCTAATGTCATTATTTGATTCCTGGATGCTTGGAAGTTAAATTCAAAAAACACTATTCGAACTCATATAATTCCATTAAAATTCCTTTATATTAATTTGATACATTTTTATGTGCTGCGCTTAATATACAGACTGGGGTTTTTTTTTTTTTTCAATTCTCAAATGAAATTATTAAATTTCAATCTTAAGAACAGCTTATTGGTTTTACCAATTTTGAGCAAAAAGTCCTTTTTTGCTAGAGATTAATGATGGTAGTGAGTAAATATTTTTCAATAAAGTCAAGTAAAAATTTTTGAATTCTACAGAATTAAAGCAGAGATGTTATAGTTACCGTAAAATCCGGCGTATAACGCGCACTTTTAACGCAAAAAATAAGATTGAAATTTACGGATGCGCGTTATACACGCCGGGTATAATAACAAGAGCTTTAAAAATAAAAAAAAATATTAAAAAGATGAGCATAGAATGAGCAAGATGAGCATAGCTTTTGCGAAATTGATAAATCTGGCAATAATGTACTGATGGGAGGCGCGGATTCATTCAGGAATATTCAACAGAACTTCAAAATTGCGAACTCAGTTTGGTGGAATGCGTTTTCTTTCCTCACCACTGAGGGGGAATTCCTCAGCAAAGGGTGCCTAACATTCCCACGCCTGGAAGGTTCATTACACTCATAAATATTGGGGAGCGTCAAAGAATTTTCCCGCGCTTAAACAAGGCAACGACCTTTCTGCGGTAACTCTGCGCTGGGGTTCCGGACCAATCAGAGGTAATTAAGTGGACAAGGCAAATAGTCCGCTCTAGGATTTTAGAGTAAAGCGGCATAGAACAAAAAGGGGATGCACCCCCGATTTGGGGACACTCGGACACGGAGAGACAGACTAATCAGATCCAGGCCTTGAATCTAGACTCCGCGGGACTCCGGGCGGCAACCATGTCCCCTTCTCCATCCCACCTCCTATCTCTCTCAAAGCTAAGTTAAATTTCAATCTTGTTATGCAGTATATGTACAGTTACTTAAATTTAAATATGTTATTCAATAAAATTAATTGTCAACTCTTTAAGAATCGGACTTTTAATTTAGAGTACTGTAATTTGTCTATAGAACATTAGTGTTTAATTTTAACTTAAGTCATGATGCGATGTTAACTTAAGAACCTGGAAAGTTAAGAAATTAGTATTTTGGTTAAGAAAAAGAAAGTAATTAAATAAGTTATCCTCAGTGTCGCATCAGTACATACAAACGAAATATTATCACAAAAATGTCAATAGGATTAGTTGTTTGATTGTAAAAGTTTATCAGTGGCGTATAGTCTAAAAATAATGAATTGAATGAATTAGTTGCCAATTTTTCCATATTGTAATAGTCAATACAGTATTTCATACTGCAACAAATTCACTTAATAAATTGTGTCATATGAGTTCTTAATTTCCTTCACTGGAATATAAATTTTTCAAATTAATTTATGAAAAGCCACAAACAGGATTTTGACATTAAGTATTCATGTAATTTTTGCTAGAAAATCAATTCTGTTAGAAGTTTTATATACGCTACACATGACTGAACTGTTTTGAACATATTTAAATGTAAAGCGAACTGTGCACGGGATGAAAAGCATTCAAAGTTCTCTCATGAATTGAATTATGATAATATATCTTTATTCTAAGCATTTTTGTCATATTTTTACTATAAAATTATCAGAACTTTTGGTCTGAACTAGAATGTTTAAAATTTAAAATTTAATTCTCCTAGAATTAATTTCAAATTGTTATTCTATAAATAAGATTTCTTAAGTTATATTTAAGCATTTTTTTTAGCCGAATAAGACTCGTTTACTGTTTAAAATATTTTTGCTTTAAACTTCCTTTAAAAATCGTTGGAAAATAAATTTTCTTTTTCAACCTTGCGAGCGTTTTGTCACTTATTTGAAAAGTTACTTCTGTTCTAAATGATAGAAAAGGAATGTCGTTATATAACTCGCATTACGAATTCTCATTTTTGTGAATAATTTTGAGCAGGTAGGTGATTGGGGGTTCTCATTACATGAAGCTTTTTTTATCACTTCCTTTCTTTACAAAGTGGGCGAAATTACACCTGATTGACTGCATTTTTTTTCTACGTAAGTCTCTTAGGAACTCCATCATTTCCAGGAGGAGGTGGTACTTACTCTCCTATATTGTGTCGGAGCTTTCAGAACGTTGCAAACAGATGTGAACTTGCCTAATCCGTCAACAAAGGCATCGATCTTTGATCTATGACTCGTTTGTAAACGGTGCGGAGAACGTTGCCAAATTTTTCTCCACAAATAATGAAAGAGGCAACGGATGTTTCCGTTCCTCAATTGAAAGAATACGTCCGGTCTTCCCTTTTCTTTGCCGGAAGAGGGACCGGACTGGAATTGCAGACCTTAAAATATCGATAGTAAGACATTTAAATCGGTTTTGGAAAAATGGTAGAGCGTCGTGTTCATCCATTCAATTGCCATATTCGCATCCAAGTCGCCCTTTTTTCTAATGTTAATGCTAATGAAAATTGGGTGTGGCTTAGAATCGAACGCGGAAAAATTCGTTCGATGGGGCAAAGTGAACATCATACTGAAGGTTAGAGCAGTTACAGATTAATGTAAGTATTTAAGTTTTTAACACTGGTTAAATAAATTATTAATTACTTATTAGTCCTCATTTGAAATTTATTTCAATTTTGCGAATATTGGATATCAATAAACCATATTTTGGAATATTTTTTTTCCTCACAAAAACGTGCTGAGAATTTAAGGGGTTGCTTAGATTCGAAAAAATACTGTATATTATTTTTAGATATTTATTTATTGGAAATATTGTTATGTGGATGCCGGTAATTTCATACAAACACTTTAAAAAAAAACAATGTTTGCTCCAGACGACACATACATCTAGAACAAATCCTCACAATATGTTTGTCATTGAAAATCCATTATATTTACTGACCGCGGCTGCCCTATGGTTATGGTCATGAGTTTGAGCGTTACTGCCACCAAAGACCCGCCTTGTAAAGGGACTGAACGTCCTCCTGTTGACCTGGTGTGGGTTTGTGAAGGAGGAAGTGCCAGCTCTGTTGTCATCTTCGTCACTTGACCATGGTTCAAAATTCCGAGGTCAATCACCAACAGACCTCGAGTTGCTTTAAAGCGCGACGTCTACTTACACGTTATATTTACTTGTTTAAGTCATCAAAAAATCCACCAAGAAGGAACTTTCATACGTTATTACCCCATTATGGCCTGTCAGGTTCATTCTATATTAACAATAAATTTGGCGTATAACGTATGGCGTATTAGATTCTCTCGATTCCTGATTCTACCAAAACTATCTTGCAATGATCAGTGTTGCTGTCCTGTAATTCTTCCTCAAACCCATTAAGTGATGAAGAAATTCCAATAATAAATTACCAACTCAGGCACGATCTTGTATTCCATCGTGACTCCAAATCAGAAAATCCGCCATAAGTTCTGCAGCTCTAGAAAGACATTTACCGTGAATTCCAGCGTATAAAGCGCGCCAATACTTTAGGGGGCAATTTTTAGTTTTTTTGGTATATTCGTCGTATAACGCGCACCCTTTTTTTACGAAGAAACCTGAAATGCACCTGAGCAATGCTCACATGTTTTGAAATCATTAATTCGGAGTATTATTTCAAGCTTTAGAAAAAGAATAGTGTACTTCCTAGAATTGCAACCCTTTAAGGAATGTCATTTCTTTTTAAGAAACAGTATTTTGATATACATAGAAGTCTAATTTTTTTCTTTTTAAAGCTGTCTTTTTTATACCCCGCGTATAACACACTCTCATAAATTTGTATCCTATATTTTGTGTTTAAAGTGCGCGTTATACGCCGGATTTTACGGTATGTATTAGGGTCCTGTATTGAAAAAGAACCAGTTTTTTTAAGTAAACGAGCCTGGTCTTATTCTTTCCAGAATGAGTTTCCGAATAAAGTATTTTCGCGTATAAAACTCAGCAGCAAAAAATAAATTTTATGAATAATTCTTCCATTTTGTTCTAGATCAAAGTTGTGAAAATATAGCTACTTCTGGGGAAGCATTTTGAAAAAATTGAATTTTTACGAAATAAATACAGTCGAACCTCCAATTTACGAATCTCTATTGTACAATTTTGCAAATTTCTCTATTGTGCATGCTTTTCCCTGAAAACAAGAAATTTTACAGTTACAAAGATTAATTTCTATTTGACGAATTTTCCACCTTTAGTAACTTCATTTAACAGAGGCTCGACCGTATTTTTTATTTTAATATATTTTGTTTACTTTAGTTGACAGATTAATATTGGCTGTTAATCCAGTTAAAACTTGGGTTACTGTTAGGCATCTAATTTGATTTTATACACAATAAATATCTACTTAGACTCTACCTATAATTGTGACATTACTAAAAATGTACATAAATATTTCCTTTAGACTGGTACTTACGTTATGTACAACTATTTAAAAGTAGTTTTTTAAATACTTTTGTATTTAGTGATAAAGATTAAAGAAAGAATGTGCATTTCTTAATATATCTGAATAAAGTTTCATATCATTTAATAATTTTTTTATGTAACGTAGTATTGCAGTAATTCGACTTTTTTTATTACAAATTTTTTATTACAACGCAGAATTCCAGCTGTGAAGACTTTATCTTTAGTATAATAAATATAGGCCTCTCTAATTTTAGATTTAAACCGCTGATAGGGATGAGGTACTTCAAAGACATGTTTAGAATGAAAGGTCTGGATATTTTTAATCGTATGAGAAGCATATTAAATAGTTACAATTGAATTTATTCTTTAATTTAATATCGGTTTCCAAATTTAAACTGAATGAATATTGTAAGGAGCGTTAATGAAAAATTATGTGAGGAAGGCCCTTATATAATTTCTTTTAATTCTTTTGTTAAGTGCTACATTTCAGCCATTCAAGTGCTTTGAATCCGCATTTGGGTCCAGAATCTGGCAATAACTCATTTATTGCATTCAGATTTAGCGCGGGCTCTGCATTTTTAAGTGCAATTTTTAGGTAAGTTACCTCTATATTGCAATGGATTTAGATATTCCTATCCATTATTTTCTACACGATTTTGCTCAGTATTATTAGCATAAAGGGGGAAGGTTGGCTAGCCACAAAACATGTTCAACTCCACTTTTTTATATAAATTACTTTATATTATAAGCTGTCCTAAGTCAGCAATGTTTATAATATTGAAACGTTCATTTTTTTTTTTAAATTTCGATTGTTCTTGTGTCCTTCATTGTGTGGTTTGCTTACTGTCTATGTGTTTATCGATTTTGATTGCTGGATATTCATTTCTCGTTTGTAGAGAATTAGAATATATGCGTACGTATAGCTTTATAAATATGCGATTAAAAAATAAACATTTTACATACAATTTTTTTATATAATTACAGTTTTCCAAAATATTTACTTTTGATTACATACACGCAATTTTATTTAAGAAATGTTCAAAAATAATAGAATTTCTAAGTTTTGTATATTTTGTTCTATAACAAACATGTCCATTTGCAGCGTATGTAATATTCGTGATCCACGACGAATATTTTTGCGGCTTATTCAACACAACGTGTAATAAACATTTTGCTAAAAATGTCGTTATTTTTAAAATTCCTAATTATAAACATAATTTTTAACTAACCATAAGAATTGCTAATGAATTATTATTAATAGTGTTGAAATGATGCACCGGTTACACTACCAATAGCAACGACAATAGAACAAAATTAGTGACCGATATTAAAATAAAACCTACCAAAACAATGGTATTTTACTGTTTTGCTTGGTATACTTTAAAAAATCTGCTTTCAAAGAACCAGAAGGGGAAAAAATGTACTTTAAGTATATTAATTTGTGCGCTTAGTCTGTATGTGTTGTAAATTAATGTTAAAGAAAACACACATTGATCACTATAGATTTTTAATTTTATTTTGAAATGAGGATTATTCATCTGTGTGTCGTGTTATTCATCTGTGTGATTCCATGGAAACATAGCAAAATGGTGGCGATAGAGCCTAGTTGGCACCATTTCTGGCAGCCATGTTGGCAACTTGGCGATTGATTGAACGGTGCAGAAGTTGATATGCTGTAGCGCTCCCTGGTGAGGAGCTGGAACAAAGAGGATAGCACAAGAACCTTCTCCACAAAAAAATACGTATACATGCCAATTTTCATAGTGATCGGTAGAACGATGTAGGAGTGAAGCGATGTCATATATACCAACATCCATTTTTATATATGTAGATTATAAAATATAAAATTGTATCTGGATTTTTCAAGTACAGCAACAAGTCAAATGTCAGTTTTGAATTCAAAGGAAAACCCGGGAACATATTTATCATGCGTCCATCGTTAATTTTGCCTACATTGTAGAATTGTATGTAAAACCTTTTTTTAATCCTGCTGCGCGATAATACTATATAGTTTTGGAAAATCTATAATTGAAGAGAAGAAATTTTTCTGACTGGCAAGGCAAATGCATATAATGCTCATAATCGATAACAAACTATAAAAAAACGGTTACTTAAATTGCTCTGGAATTAAACTGGATCGGGATAAATAAAGATTTTAATTCGTGGAGAAGCATATCTGGATTTATGCATTTCTACCTCCTAGAACAGAGGCGGGCTAAGTTTTCCAGGGTGCGGGCTACTTCTAATTTTTTAAGGTGTTGTGGTCCATCCAGTGTTAGGGCGCACACAAGAGGGAAGAGGGGTCCACGCGTCCGGACCCACCTTCATAGCCCTTTATTTTCCGATTGATTACAATCCCATGTATATAGTACGTAAAATATAAGTATTTTTTTATTAATTAATGTTAATTTTTTGTTTAGTAATTTATTTTTTGCTGTTTTTTGTTTCCGACAATCGACAAAATCAAAAATATGTTTGGTTACGTATTTTGGTATGATACGAGAATGGAAGACCTTCGACCCTCGAACCCCCTTCTTGAAAAATTCTTGTGTGCCTCACTGCTCAATGTCGGTGAGGTAAGCAAAAGGGGTTATTTTGATAACTTATTAATAAATACGGAATATTTACTTATACCTATTGTAACAATACTTTTACAACGCATTTAAAGCAAAACGCAAGATACCAACATAATAGCTACAAATAAAATTACATCAAATGATGCATTTATTATGAAACAATTCAAAATGCATTAAAAAATAAGGCATTTTCATCTAAAGTTAGTTTTCATTGTTATAGTCAGTAGAAAACTCATAGTCCGCGTACTATCAATCAATCTTGAATTTTCCGTTTTTAATTGCTAGCCACTGAAATCTTCAAGCGGTCACTCCAAAATGTCTTAGCGGCCCACCGGTCGATCGCGATCGACGTAATGCCTACACCAGTCCTAGAATCTCTTCTCACCTTTTAATTCATTCTTTTTTAGGCAGGTATAATGTTGCATCACAATGCAATCGAAATAATTGAGCGATTGTACAAACTTAATTATTTTAAAACAAAAGCAGGAAAATTTTAATGGAGAACAGTCATAAAGCTTATGTGACAACTGATTTTTTTAATGGCAGTTAGTTTTTATAGTTTTATCGATTTCAATTCAGGTATCGCAATTTGAAATTCTAGATATTAAAATGTTTGTGTGTGTGTGTGCTTGTCTTTATAGAGATAAATAAGGTTTTCCCACCTTTTTTCTATGCTGTTATTTCAAGTTTTAAATCTGAATGTTTAAATGTCCCACTCTAGTTGAATACATTTTACGCATATTACTGTCATGATGTTAAAGTTATAATTCGTACACTTCTAGGAATTTATTAGTGGCAAGAGCTTCGAACACGATTTTACAGAACACTCCCCATCTTTCTAAAGCGTCTTGGGAAAATCCTCCTTTTCCTTTTCATTTACTATTGACCCATTGAAAAGTCAAGGACGCAGAGCGGTGAATAAATTCATCTCGCTTGCGTTCGAAGCAGCCTCCGATTTTTCAAGGTTTTGACCATTTAAGAGGCGTCTGAGGTTGGTATTATCCAGCTTTTTAAGACTGTGAGTGTAAGTGATGATTTAACATCGGTTATTGCTTGTTCGGAAGTATGTTTACTGCTGAATGAAAAAGAAGTGGGGAGTGGGTTAGAAAGTTATTTCTGTGGAACTCCTGTTAGATAGAAAAGAGAACAATACTGAACGATGATTGAAATGTTAAAGGAATGTAGAGCGATTTGAAACTGAAACTGTTCCATTTTATTTTTAAGGGATTTCTAAAAAAGTTGAATACACACACACACATGATTTAGGATATAAAAATTACGGAAATATTCTAATTTTAATATAAAATTGTAGTGGTTCTATCTTCTATTGGTTGGTAACGCGCCAACTGAAAATATTGTAAATGTCATTTATCGGAATGGCAACAGTGTAGAAGTTTCTATTTGCTCTAAGAGAGTAAATAAACGTCGAGAATATTTCAACTTACTGATAAGTTCCTCCTTAATCAATTAATAACACTGTGGAACCAAAGTTATAAGCGATAAATTTATTCACGTTTTAAAATCACGATAATTTGTGATACAAATATAGGGACGTAGCTACCACCATATCAATGATACGGGGTCCCCAAGCTAGAGGTATCCCAACACGTGTAACTACAGTCCCACTAACAAGGTGCTCATACCGAAAAAAGGGCCCCGAGGGAATTTTGATATAGGGCCCACTTAGAACTAGCTATTCCAGTGTAAAAATACTACACTGCTGGACAATTGCTAAGGACGGATCACAAATTGCTATGTAGCATAACATTAAGCGAGACATGAGGCCTAGTAGGATAAAATATAGTTGCCACACTGTTCAGACATTAGAATAAAGAATATTTATTGTTCTGGAAAGTACAAAAGCTGTGAAACATCTGGAAGAAAAAATGTTCATTTGATCTGCGTACGGAGAAATGGAACAATGCATCTAAAAGTCAGCAGGCACCTTAAAGAAAGGTATCAGTACGGGATATGTCCACCGTGGAGTGTGATGCAACATTCCACTCGTCGTACCATACTTTGCACAACATGATCCAGCAGCTGTTGAGGCAATTTATCCCATTCCTCTGTGAGTGCACGGATGAGGGTGTTTGTCGGAGGATAGTTTCGACCAGCAACTTGCCTCCCCAAAGCATCCCACACATTTTCAATGGGGTTTAGATCTGGAGAACGTGCTGGCCATACGAGACGTTGAATACCCTCGCTGTCTAGACAATCCTGAACAGCGAGTGTTCGATGACATGTTGCGTTGTCGTCCATAAAAACAAATTTATCACCGACAGCACCACGGAAAAGACGAACATGAGGAAGTAGAACTTCATCAATGTATCGTTGTCCCGTCATAGTCCCATTCGCAACCACATGTAGGCGCGTGCGGCCATTGATCATGATGCCGGCTCACACCATGATACTGCATGTCGGATATCGGTTCTTTTCCTGGATATTTTCTGGACGATAAGCAGTACCACTCTCGCGCCAGATCAGTTGGCGTCTACAATCCGATGACAGACTGAACCTACTCTCATCTGAGAATAGTACGCATGCCCAGTCCTGTTCAGTCCAATTGTGATGCTCACGACACCATTGCAAACGGGCAGTACGGTGCTGTCTGGTCAATGGGACACACACAACAGGTCTGCGTGCGTATAGTCCTGCTCCCCTCAAACGTCTGGCAACAGTTTTTCGGGAGATCTGCTTTCCTGAGGCAGCAAGAAACTGATTTGCCACCTGCTGAGCTGTGGTGCGCCTGTTCCTTTTTGCTGATAGGACGATATATCTGTCTTCTGCAGGCGTCGTACTTCTAACACGACCTCCCCGTGCCGTCTACTACACATTCCAGTAGTTTTAAATGACTTCCACAGCCGTGAAACAACGCTGTGAGCGATGTCGAACTCCCTGGCAACATCTGTTATTTTTCGCCCTTCGATCTTTCCAATAATTCGGCCCCGCATAAAATCATCTGTGATGTCGGGAAGACATGCCAAAAATTTTAAGTTCGTCTATTAAATCTTTCCTGTAAAACTTTGACTTGAAACAACAACTGTCCACACGCGTCAAAACCTTTAAAGCTCTTATGAACGCTATCACGTGATGAACAGACGTGGAAAAAAAATTGCATACTCATACTTCTTACTAATATCCCACACTTATTCTAATTTTCCACATTTTGCTTCCTTTCATTTTGTTGTTGGTATGGATGATAGTGTTATCCGTCCTTAGCAATTGTCCAGCAGTGTATTATTCGGTAATTTTGTGATCACTAATATGCACTTGTTATGCGTTCTAGTAAGATGTGCAAGATATGATTCTTTAGTGTTCCTTTTTAATCGAAATCACACATTTTTATTCCCAATTTTTAAAAAACACCTTTTAAGACGCTGATACGTTTTGAGAATCGTAGATTTTTTGACAGAATAAGACGGTAATAGTTTGAATGCTTCTTTCTGTAAGGTGAATATGTAGTTATACATACGCGCTCCGTAATAAAAAAATACGACTCATTGTCTATAGCTTTTATTTTATTAACAGTTCTGGGTGATTTTTTAAACTGACACTGTTCAGTGTTACTTGTAGCTCGATCCAACAGAAAAAAATTATACCAAACTTGGTATGGTAACCATAGATGAAATGAAAAGTAGTATTCCGTGACAAAAAAAAAAAAAAAAAAATCCGAAAATCGTTGGCAGGATTACATATGGCACTGTAAATGCAAAAAGTATTTTTTAAAAAAGAATTGTAACATATACGAAGCCTAGCGGCTGAGTGATTGTGTATCACGCGCCTTCACGCCGCTGGTATAATGTTCAGACCCCGGACTGGGCAAGGTTGACTCAGCCTTTCTGCTTTTCAGTGGGTCGATAAAGGAGTACCAAGCTTGCTTGGGTTCTAAACACTGGAGATTTCGCGTCAGACTGACCACCTCAGCGCCCAAGGTCACGTAAACGGAGTTGGGCACAGAAGGCCTTGGCCCTCATGAGCTGTTGCGCCACTGTGTTTTGTTTAAGTTACATACACAACATAACAGATAAACTACATGTCTTTATAGCACAAATTTTACTATCATAGTGGTCGCATACGAGAGTACAAATTTAGATTTTGCTTTTATATCCGTGTTTTATGCTTATCCTCGGTTTTGGTAAACTACAATAGCGCCATAAATACCTCTATCGGCTATTTTTGGAACTAAACTATTTTTTTTATACGGAATCTTGTTTTTTATGTCATTATTAATTTCCATGCCAAGTTTAGTGCCATTACGGTGTTAGATCGAGCTGTAGGTGGGCCTAAATAGTCTCAATTTTTTTTTAAAAAAACCCTGTATTTTATTTACTAATCTGATATAAAGGTACATAATTTTATGTGCGGCCCCGCGAGATTGTTTCCCCGCAAGGTCATTTGGGTTGGACACCCCTGCCGTAGAATATCTACCGAAATCGCAGAATTCAATAATTTTGTTAACTTTAACTGACTTGTCCAGTTGTTTCACGAAATGCCTAGTTATTCTATGAAATAACGGATTTCACACTTTAAGAGTGTAACATGTATAATTAATAAAAAATAAATCATTAATATTTGATTGAACACAACAGTTGTGAAAAAAATTAAGGTATCCGACTACGTTCGGGAGCGTTAGTTTTCAAAGGCGTATAAATGGATAATATTTATGATATTTAGTGTCACTTAGATTAGAAAATGTATATAAAATTGTTTTAAGAATATTATTACATTAAAAAATTATTTAAGTACAATATTTTGACAAAAAAGGAACATAGAATGACCCATTTTCAAAATGTTCTCCTTTTGTGAAAAAGGCTTCTATTATAATAATATTTTGCCTGTAAATAGCTCAGACCTCTGTACAGAGGCTCAACTGAAATTTTTGAAATAATAACTTAGAAGTGGGTTTATCCATGCCTTACGACAACAGAGGGGAGAAATTTTAAGAGAAAAACGCTGATAATTATTTCAATGGGTTGTAACTCGGAAAATGTGAATTTTTCAAAAATCATAGTTGAGCCTCTGTACAGAGGTCTGAGCTCGATACAGGCAAAATATTATTATAATGGAAGCATTTTTTCATAAAAGGGGGAAATTTTGAAAAAAGATTATTCTAAGTTAATTTTTTGCCGAAATATTGTATTTAAGAATTTTTTTTTTTGTCAAAATGTGTCCTTAAGACAATTTTATGCATGTATTTTAATCTAAGTGACACTTAATATGAAAAGTATCCATTTATGCGCTTTTTTAAAATCACGGTTCCGAACGTAGTCGGATACCTTAACAGAGTATTTTTTTTAAAAAAGGCTTTGTTTTAAATGCATTCTTTTGGCCTCGATAAATGAAATAATTCATTTTAAAGTTTTATTAGAATAGCTTAGAGCTTGATTGTGTCGTCGTGGTAGCGAAGGGGCACGATCACAAATTGACGTCCAGGGTTGTTTTTATTGAGTCTCAGTTTCTAGCCCCGATACCATAATTTTGATCTGCCGAGGGTGTAATTTCTCAAGTTAGCGTGATGTGGAAGTTTTGAGAGTGGGTGTTAATCCAAATGTCATCTTTGTCGCTTAACCTTCATTAAAAATTGTAGCATTCATTTCCAATCACCTTTATGTAGCTTTTAATTGCGACATTAATAAACTGCCTATCAACGTTTGATTGACTAGAGCAGCGGTTCTTAAACTGCTGTCCGCAGACCCCCAGGAGCCTGCTGAGTTTCTCATGCAACGTTGAGATTTCCTTATTTTATAGACTTTGAAAGGCCTCGTGTAAAAATTAAAAGATGTGCCGTACTAGTCTAGAATACTAAATCGTCCCCAATGAAGAAACTCTACTAGAACTTCTATTTTGATCAAGAATTTTAAGTCGGGGATGTGGATGCTCCAAATCTTAGGGGTCCATGATGTCATCCTGATGCATTAAAGGGGGTCGCGGTGATCGAAAGTTTAAGAACCGCTGAAACAGAGTAAACAAATATTTTCAAGGTCATTTTAATAAAGTGCATTTTAGAACTCAAAAATAATTGTGAAAATGCTTATTCTATCAATAAACACGATTTTGCTTCAATAAGTAAGAAACTATATAAGGAAGATTTAGAAATTTCTTTTTACAAGAATTACTCGTATATGATCAATAGTGCACACGAGGGGGTCGGGGAGTCCAGACAACTAATTTAAGTATTCGTTATTAATAATTTATTTTATTAATTGATGCTGATTATTTATTCAATAATTTATTTTGCACTGTTTCTTATTGCCAACAATCGATAAATTCAAAAGAATATGTTTGGTGGCGTATTGGGGTCTGATACGAGTGGTGGATTTTCGACCCTAGCCCTCCCCCCCACTTTGAAAAATTCCTGTGTACGCCACTGTATATGATAAACAAATTATCCCTACTTTCTTAAATTATTAAAACTCAACAAAACGATGTACAAGGTGTGCGGATTATAAATAATTGTTTATATTCACTGTCAAAGTAACCCTAGAGGAAGAACTATTTTTTTTGCATAAATATAAATAACAATTGCACTCATTCAATTACCAGAAGGATATGAAAGTATATATTACATTTTTTTTTCATTGCAGGTGCTTACACAAAATGGACTATTCATTTTAAAACCAGAGATGACAGATACTTTCTCGTATCAACTAGTATCACTCTGCTTGAAGATTAGACATTTCATTTCTTTTTTATCATAAAGCATTCAAATCGCATTCTTCAACCAGTTCTACATCCACTGCATTCCATTGTGTAAACTTTGCCTTCAAGCTTCTTCAACTTAATCGTGCAAGAATAGATTGCTCAAGCTAGAAGATCCCTTTTCCAAAACCATACCATTCAAAAACTTCTGTCTGGACATAGGATAGGAAATGCTACAGATATTTGAGAACCCATCCAATCTTCATTGACATTTCCTCTCCATCCGACGTACCCATGATGGCTGATCATTCAGAACTCGTATCGGAGATGCAAGTGGTCGAAAAAATGAGCACCCAAGAGCGTCTCAAACATGCTCGCAAGAGACGTCTTCAGCAACTTAAACGATGGAACCAGCGCGAGAAGGAATACCAGCAAACCAAGAGAAAAAAGTCTGGGGGTGCAGTGGTCGATCTCATACCCAAGACTCCCAAAAGTGTGAAGACTTACAAAGTTCACTTCGTCCCGAGTGTTATGCTTTTGGAAGCAGCTGCTAGAAATGACGTGGAAGAAGGTTGTTGTTTTGTATATTATCTTATTAACTATGTACCTCTTATTAACTATGTAACTATGCACCTAAATAATATATAGTTTATTATTATATTTTTCTTATGTTACCTTACACAGTTCCTTAGTAAAAGTCATTAGTTTTATTGCTAAAGACGAATTTTTTTTTTACTTATGGTGAGGCTGGACAGTTACGTTAAAATGTATCATGTTCACTTTATGTACACATCCAGACTGATACAAGTGAAGAAAGAATTGCCCAAAGTGGGCAATTCCATCTCAATTCAATTTAAACTGCCCATAAACCAAAAGATAGTAGAGAAGTTAACTTATATATAAAAATACATGTATTCCTATTTTTTCAACCCTTAAAAGGTAAGGGGTAAGTATACTTACCCCCAACTTCATCAATCTAATCTCTGCATCATTTTCTTCTGTTTAATTTACAAGTTCTTTTGCTTATAACAAATTTGTCTATTTACAAAAAATTTACGCATTTGAGGTACTTATTACATGCTGATCCGTGGTTCATTAATTTCATGGAAAGTAATATGTATGTATAAATTTCTAATATCATTATCTATGAATAGGAATTTTATCTATTTTGCAATTCCTTTTTTCAGATTATACAACTCACAAAATATATTATAAGTTTCATTCAGAGAAATGTAAAAAGAATAAAATCTACTGCCATTCAATAATATGAAATAAACAATGATAAACATATTTTCCGCCAAGAAAAGGGTCTTAAATATCAAATTAATTTTATCTAATAAGTTAAATGAAAAAGGCCCTGTAAAGGGTTAAAGAAAAACCTTATCTGGTAAAAAGAATTATCACTGTGCAAAATTCCTCTAATATGAATAAGAATGAAAGTATAAATCAATCTCATTATAATTGTTAAATGTAATTTAATGTTTTTCAGAAATAAAAATGAAGAAGTCAATGCAATAAAAAGAACGTAACATCCAAAATGCTTTTTTTCTAATATAATTCTGAATTTTTGAAAAAAAATGGTAATTTCTTCGTGGAACAACATTTTTAAGCAGAGAAGAAAAATTTAATTATATGCATATATTAGTAACAATTCAATCAAAAGTGGGGAAAATTGATTAAATTATGAAATATTATTACAAAGAAAATGTGACAATTGCAGCCGCTGAGCATTAGTAGCGCATTGCAACTGAAATTATTGAATATATCCAAGATATTCCGGTTCGGATACTATTTTCACGTCATCAACTCGTTTTACAGAATTTTTATTGGAAGACTTTAGAGGAAAATATTAATTAACTGCTCTTATTGAAACTAACCTATTACTTACTATTTTTAACTTACTAATTATTTTCTAAATGATGGAATAATTGGAATAAGCCAGTGCTTCTCAAATTTTCAATGCTTGCGACCCAATATTCAATCATAATTTTCATCCCCGGTCCATACAATAATGTATTGAATTCAATAATACTATACTTTGACGTTTTAGCTACAATACAACTTTAACCTCTTAAGTACCACCGGCGTATATAAACGTCTCGCTCAACCAAAGTCATAATTGCTCCGGAGGTATATATACGTCTTTCCGCAGTACGATCTTTTCTGTGGACTGCTATCCATAAAATTGTTCCGAAGGCTTTGGAATGCAATAAAAGGAACTAGACAGTCTTCGCGAAGGATTTACTTACTTCAGAGGATTTACTTATTTATTTTTGTCTTCCCCCCCCAATACATCACATACACGTGTCTACGTGGAAAACGGTGGTATTAGGGAGAAAATAGCGTAACTTTTAATCGGCATTTGAGAGATTAATTATAAACTGTACACACCACAAATTATCAAGATAAGTGTTAATTTTCACATAATTTTATATATGACAAGCCGATGGGGTCACTGGTAATTATTTAACTTGTTCTTTCTTCAGTATTGTTAAACTAATTATAAAATACATTAGGCAGTACTGATACATTTATAAGGGTATTATATCAGTGTATATGTGCATTTTGCCCCCCAGGAAGTGCGCCCCACAGTTTGAGAAGCGCTGGAACAAGCATAAGCTCCTTCAAAGATACTGAATTGAAATTCCTCATTAATGTTCCGCATTCAATTGTTAATGAAATACCGAAATCTTCCATAATTTTATCAATTTCTTGCATAGCTATGATTATTTAATTTAATTCGATTTAATTTTGTTATATTTAGTTCGGAGACTACTTATGCTTGGTGTGAGTCCTGATTCCACGAATGAAGATGGATTGACCGCTCTTCATCAGGTAAGATCCACAGAGCTGCTCACTGAATATTTCATGCCTCGTTTCTCTTGAAAATGACTAGGAATATCTGAAGGAGATAATTTAGATGTCAAAATATAATTTAATGTTTGAAGAACTAAATCTTCCTTCAAGGTCAGTTTTGGTAAGTAAATCAGTTGGTAACGTCACCTGTAAGATCTATTTCGGGGATCTTTTGATGAAAGTAATTTGGAAACAGTTCACGAATGGCGCCTGTTTATTATCAGATTACGATAATATTTACAAAAAATGTAAAACCACTAATTTTTCAATAGTATTTTTTAAGCTGATATTAGAATTTCTTTGAGACTTTCGAAGGAATTTGTTCACGCACAGTCATCTTTTTATTTAAATTCCTACACACTTTTTGGGGGGGCATTTTTATATTAACTTGATTTCTCATTTTGTTTTACGAAAGTTACGAAATGTATTAATTTTTTAGACTAAATGAAATCTTAATTCGATTTTTTTGCATGCGCTTTTCTGCTAATCGTATCTGCCACATAAAATGAAACCTTGCATTATAATGAACTATCCTATTTTTTTTACATGGATCAGAGTATAGTAGTACCATTATAGCGCTTTTCTATCAAAGTATTTCCGAACAGGGACGTTTAAGACATGGGCCAACTGGGCCTCGTCTCGTTCTTAAGGCTGCTTTCGGTTAATGTTAAAGAATTGGACCCAAATTTGGAACACTTTTTCAGATATAAAAGAAATGAACATTTTATATGATATTCTGGCTTCACTATCCTTTAGAGAGCAGCATATTTTATCATACTTCCCATTTTCAACCGAGTTGAATCATTTTATCTAGTGTAAAATGTTTCGCGTTTTTTCTACTTTACCGTAATGTTAAGCTATGCCTTCACGTATTAAAACGGGGGGAAAAGTATCCATGGAATACTTTGAAGTTATTAAAAACACTATTGTTAACAGAGGTATGAGTTATAATATGGCAAATTTCCATGGAAATTGAGGCGTTTTTCTGTCTGAAAATGTGCTTCGCGTTTAAATTCAAGACTTAGTACTTTTCCCAAAGACAGCCTTAACTCAGCCTGAATAAGATCATTATTAGAATAACTTCAATGGTCAAATGTTATTTCCGTTTGTGTTCTTCAAAGAACTGAGAAGTTAGGACTATATGTCAATTGGCTACATGTGATGACCATCGTCCTTGTATATAGTCCTAGGCCTATACCACCATACACCATTATTACTCATTTAGTCTAAAGGCGACAATCGGTAGAGCCGTTTTTCGCAATTGTAAATCATGCATATTTATTTGTTTTGGATTATTGTTTGTACGAGTATCTGACAACGTATGCTATGAACTGTCTATTTTTAAGGGTCATGGGGGGCTACTTCGCGTAGGTGCCCAGGGTCTCAAGAAGTCTTAGACGTCCCTGATTCCGAGTTTAGTTTCTATTCTTTAACACTTGACATCTTTTTTTCCCCTTTACAGTGTTGCATAGACGATAGTGAAGCGATGATGAAACTGTTATTGGAATTCGGTGCCAATGTCAATGCCAAAGACAGCGAACAGTGGACGCCTCTTCATGCTGCTGCGACCTGCGGACATCTGCATTTAGTAAGATACCTCATTTCGAAGGGAGCTGATCTGCTGGCCGTGAATGCGGACGGGAATATGCCTTACGACATTTGCGAAGATGAAAACACTCTGGATTACATAGAGTCCGAAATGGCCAAGAAAGGTACTGTGAAGGAAATTTTTATTAGAAATTGAATCTGTTAATTATCTATCGATTAAATCTATATACGAGGTGTGTCTGAAAACAAAGTACTGTTTCGTTTTACCGCAACCACAGTGGTGTATCCTCAGTTCAGTGGTAGTTTGCGCATACGTGTCTCTGATTGATTTTCTGTCCAGTGACGCCATGACATACGGATTGTGTTGTTTTTACGCGTATTAACCTTTTCGGGGCCATTTATTTCTCTTTTGAATTTCTTGCGGTTTTTTATGTTTTATTAACAAATTGAACAATGGCATCTCTGTAAATATATTTTATTGTGGCGAATTTTATATTTAGATTTAAATTTTAGGGGCGGGAAGAATACTTCCCAAAGAACCATTCACCGTCCCACAGAAAATTTACTTTAATGGTGAATATTTGCCATGAAAAGCATGTTGCAATACCCAACGAGACTGCATACACATGTAACGGATCCTTTTGTCCCTTTCTGCTACATTTCCTATATCGTCTACTACAGTTGGAAACCATCTTTGGCATATGATTTCCCACACTGACTTGGCACACATCATCCGGATCTCTACACACTTTGCTTAAAAGCTAGCAGGACGTTTTTTTTGAGGAATATATTAGCTAACGTGCTAATACTATACGGAATGTTAGCTGGTCTAAATTGCTGTTTCTTTTGTTCACTTGCCAACAGTATGAAACTATTTAAGATGGCAAGGTCAATATTAAAATAAAAGATTAGTATGGGGATTAGGCTTTTTTTCTATCGCTATAATAGTAAGGCCAAAATATTATAATGGGTCTTGAGCTTCCCACAGGTGTATTTTGTAAGATCATGTAGATGGGAAGTACTCTTCCCAAGACCTACGAAATAGTTAAGGAGCTTGCAAAATATTTAGGACGATTTCCGATCCCGCCGACTGTTAAGTGCGTTCTTTAATCACAAGGAATGTAGAAATGAAGTTGAAGGAATGCCACTTGAAATTCATCAGCAACTTGTAGAGATTTATGATGAAAATGTAATTAATGGGATGAGAAATAGTGAAAAAGTGAGTACGACAATTCAGTGATGGGTGCACCTGTGTTCATGAAGCGCGGAATAGGAGGCCTGTTGTCAGTGATGGTTTGGTAGAGAAAGTGAATGAGAAAATTCGTGAAAACTCTCGGACGGTTCACTATAAGATTGCATTACAATGAGTTTCCAAAAATTGCAAAAACAGTTTACTAGTGGCATCTTTTTTTTAAATATGGTACAGACAAGTTGGTTCTTGACATGAACAATGGTGGTAGCTATGTAGAAAAATAGTTTTCGACGTGCTCTTTCAAGTAAAAATAAATTTTATTTTGGAAAAGGATCTTTTATGCGAGTTTTTCTCTCAAATGGTACTTAGTTTCTGCACATGCCTCGTATTTTGCATAAAATTTTTAGTTCCTTTAACTTTTCTTTTTATATCAAATCATTTTTGGACCTAAGCCTTAAAGGACATCCCTTAAATCCCAAGTCTTTTCTACAGGGTGTTTTTTTTTCCAGGTATAGAAGTTTCAGTTGGTATTACTTTCCAAGATGGCGATCGATTTAACAGCTGTCAAGTGATTTATTCTCAGTTTGGTTTGGCATTTCATCATGATTAGACTCACGCCTGAACAACGCTTTTAAATTGTGCAATTTTATTTCGAAAATAATGGTCGATTTTCATAAGCGAATTTTGTTTAGCGATGAAGCGCACTTCTGGTTGAATGGCTACGTCAACAAACAAAACTGTCGCATTTGGAGTGAAGCTAATCCACAAATGTATGTCGAAACACCGTTACATCCAGAAAAACTGACTGTTTGGTGCGCTTTATGGGCTGGTGGAATCCTTCTTCAAAAACGATGAAGGCCACAACGTTACAGTCAATGGTGATCGGTATAGAGCCATGATTACTAACTTTTTCTTTCCTGAATTGAACAATCATGATGTCCAGGAGCTGTGGTTCCAACAAGACGGCGCAACATGTCACACAGCTCGTGCCACAATCGATTTATTGAAAGACACGTTTGGTGACCGCCTAATTTCATGTTTTGGACCTGTGAATTGGCCTCCAAGATCTTGTGATTTAACGCCGCTAGACTATTTTCTGTGGGGCTATGTAAAGTCATTGGTCTATGCGGATAAGCCACAAACGCTTGACCATTTGGAAGACAACATTCACCGTGTTATTGCCGATATACGGCCACAAATGTTGGAAAAAGTCATCGAAAATTGGACGTCCAGATTGGACTACATCCGAGCCAGCCATGGCAGTCATATGCCAGAAATCATATTTAAAATGTAATGCCACAAGACTATCTTTCGAATAAAAAAAATTCATGTCAATCGAATAATCCATCGTTGTTTTATTGCAATTTTAAGTTCTATACCTCTAAAAAAAACACCCTTTACTAACTAATTTTTTATTGTCATGTCTGATTTTTTTTCCGAAACTGGTGTCACTGAATGACACATCATACGAAATTTCAATCAATTAGCTAATCCCCATCTTTGAGCGATGGGCAATCAAAGCATTCAGCTAACATTATATTATTTGAAAATATTTTAATATGTTAATGCTGAGTATATAGAAAGTAAAATTCAAATGTCACACTTGTTTTTTTAACATTGCTGAAATAAGTGTATAGATCACGTATATATATATGAACATGGCCACCAAATGCACACATTTAAAGTGACAAAAACCATTATTTCTCGGTAATATTAAAAGTGTAAGAGCTCAAGTTTTTATTGTGACCACTGTAAAGGTAAGTAATATTTGAAATTTGAAGACACCTGAAAGCGGGGATTGCTAACTTTAAATTGTTAGAATTGTGAGGGGAATATATGCTGACTCACAAATAAAAATAAATAAACTTAAGAGTCTGCAATTTTTTTTCCCCTTTTTACATTTATTAATTACGTATTTAAAAATATTATGAAGACTGCAAGGTAACCATATTGCATTATAGGGAACAGAATGCCTTTACTTTCATAACATGCAAGATTTTCAAATAATTACACGAGTAAAACTTTATAACTAAATAAGGAGACTTTAAACGAATTTCACATATATAAGTTCAAGAGATATTCGTTGAGGATACGAGACCATGAATACCCCATCTTTGTAACAGAAAGAAAAAACGGTACTTACGTATTATACTGTCAACCAATTTCATCAATTCAAAAGACGTCGCCAGATATTGCGATATTCCGCCAATAATGGAAATCTTTCCATGCATATTCCAATATAATAACGATGTCAGCATTTGACATTTTTTTAAATGGAGATGTCTTTCCGTTTAGCGAAATTGGTCGACCGTATAGTACGCAAGTCCGGAAAAGATGCTCATCGTTAGAAAAGATTACCGATAACAAAAAGAAATTTTTTCGCATTTGCTTATACGTATATATATACATAGTATTTGAAATCATCTCTTGACCCTAATTTTTTATTAATCTGTTGAAATCATGTTTAAATGGTGGTTTATATCTTGATTTTTTAATTAACCCTCAAGCTTAGAAAAGAAGTTAGTTTCTTACTAACACACTGTCACTAAAAAGTTTTATTCAGTGTTACTGCAATTACTCGCAAGATGTAATATTATGGTGTTATTGCGCGCACGCGCGTTAAAGACCATTGCAAAGAATTTGTCGTAATGATTCTAAATTTAAGTAAATCACAATGTAATGCTTTCGCTTCTGTTCGTGTGAAGCTTATCTTCAGTATGTTTATAATTGTAATAACATGTACATCTAAATCACAAAAGTTAGATACTTTTGTCTTTTTCATACAATATTTTTGAATTTTCTATACAGTTCTTAACCCATTTTTTAACAGGTATAACACAAGAAATGATCGACGAAACGAGAGCAATATCCGAGAAACAAATGCTTTTAGATTTGAAGTATCTTCTGGAAGAAGGAGGAGATATTGAATACAGAGATCATCAGGGCGCAACGCCGGTATGATTGCCATCTTCTTCTTAGAACGAAGTTCTGCGGCTTTTAATTGAAAATTTATCAATACAGATAGAAATGTACTGCATTTTAATACTCATATAAAAACAATATTTTTAACTACGACAGAAGCATTTTACTTCGAAACTTTTTTAAGCGATTACAGAATGTTTTGTTTTAGTGATATTTTAATTCCTCTTTTGGATACGACTCAAGTGGAGGAGTGTAGCTCAATTGGATTATAAAGGCAGCGAAATGTGTAAATTTTACTTGCATCCAAACGTATGATCACGGCAACATTTAACTATGTACAGTAATAATTTTTAAACTTAGTCAAAGATTCTCATTTTAAAAAAGAATTTCACTCGAACACACAGTGTGGGCGACTTTAGCTTAGAAGTCATGGTCATAGTCTCATGGCAGGCCTGCAATGAGTTCGAGCCGTAGTGCCACTGAAGACCCGCCCTGTAGAGGAGGGCTGTGTGACGGTTACGCGTCACACAGCTGAAAAATTGATTTCTTTTTGTGGATAAGATAACAGCATTCCTGTGCACACGTGCACTCCTAAATATTGCGGGGGTCCTGTCTTCTGACAATGCCCCGGCGACCTATGACCGTGAGGAAAAACCCTATTCCACACCCACGAGCTGGAGTGTAATTCGAGGATAAAAGAGCGACCGCTCCACCCCCCGAAGAGGGCAGAGGGAAGTCCGTTGGGAAACACCGAAGAGAACGGTCGTGTTGCCTCCTCTCTCACACAAATAACATATTCTAAACTAATGAACAATTTGTGCTGTAATTAATACTGTGACGTAAATAAATCAATTATTTAATTTTCCTGACTGTCACGCTATCATAAATTTTCTCAAACGCCACTGATTGATGAAAATTCATTCGGTCTTAGCTCAAAATTTTGACGATGGCGTGGTGCAGAATAGGGTTCCAGCTCAGGTGCCGTTCTCTTCACTTCGACGTAGTTTGAATAGCCAATTTGTGTACTTCTGTAAAAAAAAAAGTGCGAGCGATACGATTTTGTTTTAATAAAACTTGATTGCAGCTGCAGGTAGCCTGATTGCTGTTAGTTGTTTCCCAGGGGTCCGTTTGTATTGCTAAACTCTTGGGTGAACTCGATTCCTTTGGACAGTTCCCAAATAGCCTTCGTTTTTGGTGCAACGTGGAAACTCTTAGTGGTCAAGGTCATACGGTCTCGTGGCAGGTCTCTAATGAATTCGAGCCCCAATTTCACTGAAGACCTGTCGTATAGAAAACTGATGAACGTAAAATCTGTCTAGCCTCAAAGTCCTTCCGTTCTTGTGGTATTGAAGCTTGGAAAGGGAGTGCCAGCTCAGGTGTTGTCCTTGTCACTTGACGGGACAGTGTCTTAAGAGTAAGAAGTCCGTCGCCAGTAGTCTTCCTGTTGCTTTATAGTGTGACGTAAATAAACACTCACTCACTCATTCAATCACATAGCTGTGTGCTCGCAAAAACGTCTCGAATGACCGAATATAAAGGAACTGCACTGCTGAGAAGTGAAATTGCACTGCCAACATAACTCTGGGCTACATTGGTTGCTTTGTGCTCAAACTGATTACTATGAGCTATATTCTTATGAGTATTCATCACTGTACATGCTATAAGTATTCAACTTATGGTTGTTGCATACGCTATTTAATGCCAATTGGGATGAATATAAGAATGCGTAGGCGGTAACACTAAGAATCAGTTGACATGAAATTATTAGTTCTTTAAGTGTGGAAAAAATTATTTATTATCGAATATGGTGTTTTGAATAAAATTTTGTTAAAGGCAATTCTTTTTAGACAAATTCAATTTTAGAAAAATTATCTTGATTTACAAAATAGACTTAAAAAAATATATACAGATCACGCATTACAAAATGAACTAAAAAGGTTAATTACAATGTACGCTAGGAAATCGAGAGACGAGTACAAATACACTCATGTCCATAAACTACGGATAAAGCCAGCCCTGGGAAATACAGTTTCAGAAGCAAACAAACGGTACTTATTCACGGAGCTCATTTATTTAACAAAAGATAAAAAAAAAAAAAAAAAAAAAAAAAGATGACGTATGTGCGATACCATTCATAAAAACGTTTTTTGCTCCCTGGAGCAATTTAAAAAAATTCTTCTTTACCAAAAACTTCATATAAACGCGGTTAGTAGGATAATTAATGCATTGTATGTCTCCCATGTGGTGAAATACAGTCCTAGGCATGCTGAGTATCAAATTATCGAGCTGATCTTAGGGAAGATTAATTTTCTCGGCAAGCAATGTCCTCCGAAGTTCCGATGTGGCTCGCACTGTTCAGTAGGGCTTTTGGCGACGGACCACGTAGAACCATGGTCAAGATAACGGACTCATTGCCAACGTGCTTTGAGTTCAAGCCTGGGCGTACAAAGCCAGCCACGATAATGAAGACCCGCCGCCTGCCTAAGATAACGGAAACGGTGCAGGTTAAATCCCGCCGTGTATCGAAATCTATCGAGAGCTCAAACGCTGGAGCTCCCCTCTTTTAACTGTGGTAGTTAGGAGAGGGGGGCTCCAGCTCAGGTGCGTCCTCGTCACTTGACAATGGTTTAAAATTACGAGGTCCGTCGCCAAAAGCCCTTGAGTAGCTGAACAGTGCGACTTTAATATTCATTCGTCGGCCACATATCTATGCCGGATTCAAGCCAGGTGAGAATGCTGGCCAATCTATTAGGGTAATAAACTCAGATTGAAGGAATTCGTTTACGGTGTTTGCTTTGTGAAGACGGGCGTTGTGATCCATAAACACAAATTCTGTGTGCATGGCACCCCTAAGTAAACGGAAATGTTATTTCAGAATGATGCCCCTATAAATTTGGCCGATCATGATTCCGATTTGAACATGCAGATCTGATCTGGAGCCCAGTAGAATTTCTCCCAAGCGAGCAATCTTTCACCACTGTAACCGTGCAGTTCAATGTTTCCTTGGATGTGACGGGTACTTGGCGTTCTTCATATGAAAATTCAGCAGAATCAGACTTCAAGTCAGTGCCGGTGTAAACTTATTTCGGGTCCTGGTCTTAGAAGATCTGAGGGCCTCATTGGCACTATCGGGTCTAAGGAGGGGCACTTCGATCCGGTTAAGTGCAGCTTATCTAGGCCTTTTCGAGCCCCGGGCCCTTGGGCGCCCACTCCAAGCGCCCAATGGATAAACCTGCACTGCTTCAAGCTAAATTAGACTCGTCGGAAAGCATCACATTTGCCCACTGTGGCGATGTCTACATTGTATGTTCTCTACTCAAGGCTAATCATTGGAAACAGTGAGTTGCTGTGAGCGGAACACATCTGAAAAGCCTGCGGAAATATAAACAATTTTTGTTCATGGTTGTTTTTTAAACTGTCCTACTTGTGGCTGTAAATAGCTAATAAGACAGATCGGATGCTTCGTTTTGGAGTTACTGACAAACATCGATCTTCATTCGGCGTTGTACCTCTGGGGCGATCTGTATTGTAACGTCTACTGACATTTCCGTCATCTTGGAATCGTTGTCAAAGCTTAGAGATGACACTCTGGGTAATTCCAATTTCCTCTGATACTTCCATCTGAGTACACTATATTCCATGCTGCCGATAATTTTACAACGTAAAAAAACATCCTCATGCTTCCTCTGTGTCATAACTATTCGGTTATGTCCCTGAGTGGCGTACAAAACGCTTGTGAACAGTTTTGCTTCTTTGACACCATTCCTTATATACCTCTTTTAACTCTTGTCATTGTCACGTTCTATGTGTGCCATGTGGTGGCTTCCTGTAATTTGTATATTGTTGAAGATGAGTATCATAATTCTACAAATGAAATTTTTAGTCTAGAGTTCGATTTCCCTGTGATTCTAACTTATCCTTAATTTATGGACATGAATATATTTAAAAAATAAAATGTAAATAAATATTCGCATAACAAATGTTAACATTTAACAAATTTAGAATAGTCATAAGAACTCTTCAGAAACGATCTGGATAAAAAAAAAACCATATTTAAATCCTCCCGGACTTATTTATTTTAGGTGAGTACAGAATTTGCAATCCTGAGCATATCCTATCGATATATCTTTCAAATCAATAAATTACTATACCTTTCCTTTTTTTATTATGGTTTTAATGTCTTCGGTAACACTCCTCTGAGATACCTTAATTATCTTTCCTTATTTTCGTTCATTCTCCTTGTCAGATGAAAAATTCCTTTCTTCACTTTATTTCTGCATAACAAACATTTGTAAACAATTAACTTTCATGATACATTTGGTTGCTGATAATTAACGAATGCTTAGGACAGGTTTAGCCCTTACAATAGTAAAAAGTGATCAACCAACTAAAGTATCAAATTGGAGAATATCTTTGGCAATTGTATCTGGTTAAAGTGAAACCATAGAATACTTTATGAAGCATTGAATGTGTATGTGTGTGTTTTGGAGGGTTACATTTAAATTTACTACCACTTATGTATATTCACATACACGTTTACCCCCCCTTTTTTTTTTTTTTTGCTGGACGTAACGCAAACATCGAATTGGTTCAAAGCGCAAACATGAATTTGAATAGGAATTTGTAATTTTAACGTTGACGAACTGATGATAATATATGCAATAAAGGGTGTTGGATTCTTAAAATGGATTAATTTGAGATTTTTTCCCTTGCAGCTTCACATAGCAGCAGCAAATGGCTATGTGAGCGTTGTGGAGTTCATTTTGGACAACCATGGATCAACAAACGTTTGTGATAATGACATGTGGCAACCAATCCATGCAGCAGCTTGTTGGGGGCACGTAAGTGACGTATATTTTTTTCTGTATTGAAACCTGTTCAGAAATATTTTTTGTTGTACAAATGAGAATACAAAATAAGAGAATGTAATGGTAGTCTGACTTGGCCGGTCTGCAATCCTGCAGAATTCATAAATTTTTTCGGTTCCGTATAAGATACCGGAATATGAAAACCTCAGAGCCCATAAATAAGTAACACTATGTCCTTAAATATTTGTATCTGCCATGTACTTAGAGAAAGAGAGAAGCTTTATAAACCGAGAGTATTCCAGGGGCTAATCCCTTGCGAATCACAAGTTAGCGGTGAAAGAGACAAAAGTATCTAATAACTTCTATAAAAAGGAAATTCTGTCCTGCTGTCTAAGACGTATGAGGAAAATGATGCGGACCAATATATTAGCAGTTCAAATCTAACACCTTAAAACTTATCTCCCCTTCCCGCCTCCAAAAATCATCAATAGTAGATTCAGAAATTGAACATTACAAATAAGTATATCCTAAAAGGTGACTAATCGAATAAACCCCATAGAAAGCCAAAGATATTCATTCATGAATCATTTCTAATTATTTGGACTGCTACGGCGCATGCGTCATATAGGTCAGCCATCTCAAGTAGAGACGCTCAATGACGTCAACGTCAGTTCTTAACGGTACTCAATATAACATGTCTATATGTTAATTGAAATAATGGCTTGGAAAATAATATTCTTTAAATATCGGTCAGAAAATCTCTCAACAGTGAACTTTCCTCTTGAAGAAGTGGGTGTTGGGTGGAATTACCCGTGAATCGCAGTCAGCACTGAAAGGACCCAAAGCTTCTAATAACTGGACCTATAGGGAAAATCCTTCTGAGCTCAGTTATCTAATGCTCATGATGAATGTAATGTGGAGAAGCAGTTAAAGTGAAATGCTTTAAGTGGCTCCCCAAACAGTAGCCAAGGTCAACAATAGCGACTCCTCAATGTAATTGCCCCACCAAATCGATCGTCGCTTAATTGAGGCCCTAAACTTTGTTCACTCAGAAATTAATTCTTTCTTTTAAATGTCAGTACTTGAAGCTTTCAGTAAGTGATGATAATAATCGTTGGAAGTATTGCTATTTTCAACGTATAAAAAAATTTCTTGAATTTTTCAGTGTTCAACCACATAACAGGTTATTTCACTCTTCCGTTAAGACAACTTCTTTAGCATATAGTAATCTATAAAATAATTAAATTAGCCTTTTTTAATTGTTGAACGAACTTTTTATTGAAAGCTAAACTAAAAATATCATTTCTTTTTAATCCAGCCTGATGTGATAGAAATGCTTGTCATAGCTGGAGCCGACTTATCGGCCAAAACCAAAAATGGTGAAACTCCATTTGGTAAGTTGAACCCTATATTATATCTTATGTTGTTTGTTTTACATTAGAATTGTCTATTTAATCATAAATTTTACTTTTGAATTTAACTTTATACATTAACTCGGAATTTTTATACACTTGTCCAGATATATGCGAAGATCAGGACTTAAAAGAACGCATAATGCAATTAAAGAATGAAATTGAAACAAAGCGTGCTTCACAGCCTGTTAAACTAAAGAGATCTCAAAGTCAGAACACTAGAAGGTATGTTTTATTTAATAACGATTTTTTTTACTATAAATTAACCAAGAATAAAAAGCTATTTTGTAAATAATATTATTTGATTATTATCATTAAATAAGGTGTTTGATAAAAAAAACCTAAAATTCAATATGAAGCATTTTAAATGTGTTAGCTTTTTGATATAAACTTCTGAATTCAATTATATTTTCCCATCAGCCAATCAGTGAGACGTACCAGCATCCGAGACAAGTCCCTTATTTCTCGTCGAGAGGCCAGAGAAGAAGCCAGAATACGGCATGAGCAGCAGGAACAAAGTGGCACAGATGAGGTAGTTATATTTTATAAGTAATTCACTGAACTCACTAAATAAAAACTTATAAAAATTACATTCTAAATAAAAAAATCTCAAAGAATATAAGAGCTGAATTTTTACTGTGTATCAGAATTTAATATTCATATTTAAGGATAAATCTTTTGAATTACCTGCAATTAAACTAAAGCATGGGATTCTCTATTGCAGCGGTTCTTAAACTTTCGATCGTCCCGACCCTCCTTTATGTATCAGACTGATATCGCGGCCCCGCCAAATTTTGGACACCCTCCCTGACTCCAAAAATATGGTTGATTGATTTAAAGGTTCCTCAATAGTCCTAAGACTCCTTCTGCTATTTATAGACTTTTTAACATTTTTTTTTCTTTTAAGAAAACTGTAAACATCTAATTATATATGAATATGAAAAATATTACAAAATACTAGTTTCAAATTAATAAACAATGTAAGCACAAATAATTGGTGCAATTCAAATAGGAAATCAACTTGGATGCAATCATTATCGTATCGTCGTAAATTCTGGTATATCTTTTTAAAAATACTACGTTTTAGTAATGGCTATGTAATTTCAAACAATAAAAAACGGAATTAATATTCTTGATCAAAATACATGTTCTAGTAAATATTTTTATTGAGGATAATTTAGTGTTCTAGTCTAGGAGGACACATCTTTCAATTTTTCCACCAGTTCTTTCAGAGTATGTAAAAGAGGAAAATCTCTTAACATTAGACGAGAGACCTTCGCGGACCCTCTGGAAAGGGAGGTTCTCACGGAGGGTCCGTGGACCACTGTTTAAGAACCGCTGCTCTATTGCATTACTTCGTCTTCATAACTATACGTAAAACAGGGAGATTACATAAGAAATAACAAATTCTTATTCTCTTTGTATTCCTTTTTAGTTACCGACTTTTGAAAATAAATGATAGATTATCTGTCGCATGTTAAACGATTCAGAATTACGAAATCCGTCGCCAGTGGAGTAACGGAGAATATTAGGCTCCCTGCAAAGTCAGGCTTTGGACCCCAATCTAAATCTTACTAAGGGTACGTACTTAACGTCAGTCAGGCTTTGGGCTCCCTAAAATCCTGCCCCCTCCTCCCGCGGTAGCTGAGTGTTCATGGGAGCGAACTCGTGGCCATGACCACTCGAGTCATGGTTTTAAAACCTAGCACCATTCAAAATCCACCGTGAGATTGATGCATATTAAATATGTCTAGGCTCAAAGTCTCCCGTTGGCGTGGTGTAGAAGTTGAAAGAAGGGGATGTCAGCTCAAGTATCGTCTTCATCACGTGGCCCGTCACCAATAGTCTCGTGTTGCTTCACAATGCAACGTAAATAAAGATCGATCAATCAAATTAAAATACAGTCGGACCTGGATTCGACGAATCAGGGTTAAATTCAGGGTTATTCGTTATATCGGGGTCCAAGCAAAATACAAATTTTTTTGCACTTACCTTTTTGTAAATTTTATAAGCAACTACACAAAAAATATCCATTGCTAAAAACTACACACTTTTTATCTTTTATTCTTGACTCGAACGAGATATTTTTTCGACTTTATGCAGAGAAGAAAATAGGGCTCTTTATTTACAACCTGCTGCAAAAGCGAGAGGTACGTTTTCACAATATCCAAGCAATATAAAACATTAGAAAATGTAACAGTTCTGATAGGGGCCTCACTATTAATATTTCTGCATCAAAATCGCTATTTATTGGCTTGAACAAATAAAAAAATTTCCTCAACTTTAGTAGCTAGGATTGGCAGTTCGGCATCAAATGTGTCCAAATCGTTAAAATATCCCAGCGTTGTGGATTGGGATAAGAAAGGGATTTCCTGTCCTACTCATCTCAACCTGTAAAGCCTAATAATGATCTTTCCTGTCGCAATGTGCTGCTCACAAGACCAGTCTTTTTCTGTTCCGGAGAAAAAGAATATAATTCGAAAAAAAAATCCAATTTTCTCTAATACAAACTAACAAAATTTTCCAGCTGCTGAAGTAATTCGTTAAATAATTGGTTTTGTCTTCGTTTTAATCGGGGAAAGAAAAAAAATCGTTAAATCGGGGTCCATCTGTAAATTAACCGTTGCCAATAGTCTTCGCATTGCTTTAAAGTGCGACGTAAGATCACTCACTTATTCAATCACATGTTAAAAAGATTTGAATTATTCTTCGTCAAATGAGATTGATTTAGCTGCCATCTAGCTGCTGCATCAGTCGGACGCGGTCATTTTTATTAAAGCTGTCGTAGAGTCTTACTGTCCGACCTGAGTTGTGGCTTCGACGATTTACTCCCGTGCGAAATAATTAGGACTTGACTAGAAAATGAGAACAAGTAGTGTTTCAAATGTTTTTCATTACTGGATCGAAACTCAAAATCCTTCAAAGGTTATTGGTGATCAGGTCGATTATATTTCTTGAGCTTAAGGCCGCTTTTCCGCTTAGGCACGTGTGGCCGCGGTAGCAGAGTGGTATAGGTATCGGATCGTGGCTGATTTTGTCACGAGTTCGAGCCCAATACCACTAAAGACCTGCCGTGTAGGGCAGCGATGCACGCTAAATCTGTCGAGAGCTGAAACGTCCTCCCGTTGGTGTGGTGGTGTTGTTAGGAAAGGGGGTGCCAGTTCAGGTGTCGTCTACGTCACTTGACCATGACTCAAAATTACGGGGTCCGTCGCTAAAAGCCCTCGTGTAGCTGAACACAGTGCGACGTTAATATTCACTCACTCAGCTCTTAGGCACGTGCCTAGGGCACCAAAGGTTTAGGGGTGCAAAAAAATTAGAGGTGCGAAAAAAGGGGGGAAATTAAAATTACAGCGAACGTATTATCACCTAGCGAATCATGAGAAGTATTTCTGTCCTCAAGAGAGCAAAGATTGAAATTAGATATAATATGGAAAATGAAAAACTTAACAGTTTGATGTTTCTATGCCCTCAAAACGATTTTACAATGGAAATTGATTACAATGGTGTTATTAATGATTTTTCAATGATCAAGTGTTGTACAATAACAGTGATTTAACAAAAAAATAAGGTCTAAAAGTAATAGGAAGTAAAACAATAAGCGATGAAAAAGATGATAATTAACAAGTTAAAAACCGGTTCATACAATAATGTAGACCAGTGATTCCCAAAGTGGTCTATATGGACCCCCAAGGGTCTATGACGACTTGTAAGGGGTCCACGACAGCAGAAAAATAATTTGGGGGTCCATGTGGTGTAAATGGGGGGGGTCTACAATAAAGGCTATCATTAAACCAGACTGTGAATTAAATTTTAAAAGAAAATTTAATCAAATGGAAACCAGATTTTACCTATTTAACTGATTTATTTACAAAATTTTATGAGGTTTATTTGCCATTATAAGGTAACAGCATAAATTTTATTAAAACAAGGACCATCAATTCAGTGTTTCTTGCCGGAATTAAGCTGAAGGAGTGAAGGAGTATAATATTGGACGTTGCGAATTTTCAAAGTTTCTTAATTGGCCAGACAATTTGCTGGAAAAAATGACGTTTTAACATACGCTCAACATTAAAATGCTCTTTATTCAGATTTTGAAACTATGTTTGAGAATGCATTGACTACGGTAATAACCACAGTGGTGTATGAATGAAAATGAATATGGTCACATTGAAAAAAGTCATTTTACAAAAGGAATTGATCGGAATTGGCAGAAACTATCTTAAGTTTAGAAATGGATGTCAACAATTTTGATTTTAAAAAGATATACCTATTATTTATCTCGAATTATGGAGTATTGTGAGAAAGTCTTTTACTGCTTTTCCTAGTAAGGAGTTTCAGCGTGGTTGTCAATCTCCAAAATAAATAAAGAAATTTAAGAAAAGACTGGACATTACTAACTGAGGAAATTTAGGATTAAGCTTGACAAAATTGAGATGACAAATGTTGAAAATTTGTTATTGAAGCCCAGATTTATCCCTATTATTAACATTTGTTTGTTGATCAGTTATTTTACGTATCAATTAAATTTTAAATTAATTAACATGTTAAGTTTTAAACTTCATACTTCACTATAAATAGAGGTGCTAATTTGATATCGCGGGTAATAGCGCCAAGTTGTTTGTTTGCCAAGATGGGCGATAACATTACAATATGGTTACCTTAATATTTTTATTGTCTGTCGATGTGGTTGCCATGGAGATAACGTATATTAGAAATAACTTTAGTTCGTTTTTTCTCGATGTAACCCTGTTGATTTCAGGCGATTTCTTTAAAAATTTAACCATTTTCAGTGTAATTTTTATAATTAATTTTGTTATTTATTTAGAATTAATATTTTTATTTATTTAGAACTAATATTGTTATTTATTTAGAATTATTATCTTATTTATTTATAACTATTTATGTTGCTTTTTTATAGCTATTCTTATGTTATTTATTTATAATTATGTAATACGAGTAATCTTTTACATTATTTTTATTTTTTTACAATTCGACGATTATTCTTTTTTATAATTATTATTTAATTATATTATGATTATTTCTAATAACTGTTATAAAATCGTACTATATGAATATTATATATAATTACGATAAAATAATATAAGTTGTTATATGCTGCTTATAATACTATTATTAGTACATGTTACTTTTTATTACATAATATTATTATTCATTATTTATTGATTGATCTAGATTATTCTCAAGTCTTTTCCTACATCCTTCATTTGAAATATATTTCAATGTATTTCAAAACAATTCTTTAAAATTATTGTGTATCATTAAATTACCGCTAGTCCGCCATATTGGATTCCACTCCCGCTACAAGAAGCGCTGCTTGGCGCTATTACCCCCGATATCGAATTAGTTCCTAAATGGAAATTTAAATTTCTTAAAGTAGCTCTGCACCAGCCGTCAAAAAGTCATTTAAGTTGATAAATTTGCAAATATTCGACATTACGTAAGCAGGGGTCTACCCCATACCGAAAATCATGGCAAGGGGTCTACGAGACAAAACTGTTTGGGAACCTTTGATGTAGACAAATTGTAAACAATTTTATTAATTTGCAAAAGGATGAGTGAGTGATCCGTGATGCCGCGAGGTAAAAAATGAACAACAGTAGCCGAACCATGCCACTATCCTTACCTTACGGCTTCCGGTTGCCAGTTCAGGACATGGCTGGTCCATAGGTGGTGGATAATGGAAAGACTCTCCAAAGAGCAAAAATAAAGAAAGGAAAAAGTGTGAAGGGAAAATCCTTTCCGAATGCACCAAAACTGGCAAGATTTAGATCTGAAAGAAGGGTCACTCTGGAAATAGTGGGGGAGGGGAAGGAAAGTAACAGATTGAAGTGCTTAGAATGCCTGGCAGGTTAATAACAGCCCTGCTAGAGCTAACGATTTAATTCGTTGATTCAAACCAAAAAAATCGCAAACTGAATGCTTCAAAAATCGTGGATTTGAGAATCGATTCAATTATAATATTTATTTGAAGTTATGAAATATTATTGTACATACATATTAAATCGAATATAATGCAGAGTGGCCTTTATATATCTCAACAAGCACTCCATGTGCTTTTTTAAAATGAATTTTCAATGAACTTTCTCTGATCAGGGGTTTCCAGTTTTCAGGACTAGAATGAACTCATGGCAGCCAATAAGTGCATTAATTTTGAATGTTTTATTGCAAAGTATTACTCAGAACCAGAGACAATTTTTTCATGTTAAATCAGTTGATGGTGATGTGAATAGGTGACGCGTTAAATGAAGGTTCATTACAGTGTTTTGTATGTTTATTTTATAATAATGATTCAAATTTCATTGGCAAATTTATTCTTCCATTCTCAGGGGTTAAAGCCAAAATTAACTAAATGTTATTTGCAAAAAAATAGAAGTTTGTCAAGTTTGTATTAAATCTTTAAGTACCAAAAGACAAGAACTCGCAAATTCAATTTTTTTTTTTTTTTCAAAAAACAATTCTTCGGTAAACGTTTTTAATTTGACTCGAAAATAAAGTGCAATAATATATTTATATTGTATAACAATATAACTAATAGTACACTGGTGTACAAAAATTAAGGACAAGACTGTTTTTTCAATATAACTTTGTACAAAAGCTTTCCAAATCAACACATTTAATACCGTAAGATCCCCAATACGTAAGGACATGTGTAATATGTAAGCAACACTTACTAAAAGAGAAACCAGAGGGATAAAAAGAAGCTTTATTGAAAAAGTAGCATGGAACGCAATGCGACTGAAGGCCGAAACATCCCTGTGATGGGTGTCCAGCAAGAAACATCCGGTCTTTAGTAGGGGATATGATCTCCCCTGACTGCTAGGCAGGTTTCACAGCGTCTGCCCATGCTGAGAATGAGGGTGTCAATGAGTTGTTGAGGCATTGCTGCCCATTCGTCTTGCAGCGCTAATCGAAGCTCCCGAATCGTTACTGGTGGTAAGGTACGAGCTGCCAAGCGTCTGCCTAGAAAATCCCATACATGCTCGATGGTATTGAGATCCGGAGATCGTGCCGGCCAATCCATACGTTCAATATCCTCACTCTCTAACAGCTGTTCGGCAGCTACTGTGCGATGACATGGTGCATTGTCGTCCATGAAAAGGAACTGCAGACCCATAGCGCCTCTAAAAAAGCGCACATATGGAAGAAGAATCTCGTTACAATAACGGGTCCCGTTGACTGAACCTGCGTCGAAGATGTGAAGGTCTGTACGACTACCAAGCATGATGCCTCCCCAAACGAGAACACCGCGACCTCCATACCTGTCCCTTTCAATGATGTTCGAGGGATGATTGCGGCTTCCCGCTTTTCCAGATGAGTATGCGATGAGAATCGCAACTCAAACTGAATCTGCTCTCATCTGTAAAGAGTACTCGTCCCCATTCAATGTCTCTCCAATTCCGGTGTTCCCGGCACCACAGAGAACGCCTTCTCCGATGGGCAGGCGTTAAAGGTACACACCGTACAGGGCGTCGTGCAAACAGACCACCACCGTGCAGTCTTCTGGCCACGGTAAAACGCGATATCGGTCGTCCAGTCGCCTGTGTCGTGTGTCTAGCGATTTCTCCCGCTGTCTGCCGCCTGTTTCTTCTGGCCTGTAAGACAATGTACCGGTCATCTGCGGGTGTGGTTCCTCGTGGAGACCACTACTGAACCCCCGGATAGCTGTTCCTGTAGTTTGAAATTGTCTCCAAAGTCGTGAAACGATGCTGTGAACAATTCCGGATTCTGCAGCCACACTTGTCACACTGCGGCCTTCCTCCAACTTCCCAATGATTCGACCTAGGGTAAAAGCATCCAGATGTCGTCTAACATATTGATTATTCGCCATTTCTCGCTGAGGCAGCAACTCGGTGTGATTTTAACTGCTATACGGCGTGCAAACTGATCTTACACCGACAACATGCTTTATACTACTCAGACACTCCCCCATTACGTCTACCTGCATATCTGCGCATGTGCTACCGTACATCGCCTTACTTAATCTCCTGATTGGTCTTTCTGTCCGCTCTGCCTCTTCGTTCAGCTGATATGCTAATTTTTCGACTTCATCCTTAATTTTTGCACACCAGTGTATACTGTATATTATGAAACTAATATTGCGAATAATACACTGCTGGACAATTGCTAAGGACGGATAACACTATCATCCATAGCAACCACAAAATGAAAGGAAGCAAAATGTGGAAAATTAGAATAAGTGCGGGATATTAGTAAGAAGAAGTATGAGTATGCAAATTTTTTCCCACGTCTGTTCATCACGTGATAGCGTTCATAAGAGCTTTAAAGGTTTTGACGCGTGTGGACAGTTGTTGTTTCAAGTCAAAGTTTTACAGGAAAGATTTAATGGACGAACCTAAAATTTTTGGCATGTCTTCCCGACATAACATTGATGATTTTATGCGTGGCCGAATTATTGGAAAGATCGAAGAAGGGCGAAAAATTACAGATGTTGCCAGGGAGTTCGACATCGCTCACAGCGTTGTTTCACGGCTGTGGAAGTCATTGAAAACTACTGGAATGTGTAGTAGACGGCACGGGGGAGGTCGTGTTAGAAGTACGACGCCTGTAGAAGACAGATATATCGTCCTATCAGCAAAAAGGAACAGGCGCACCACAGCTCAGTCGGTAGCAAATCAGTTTCTTGCTGCCTCAGGAAAGCAGATCTCCCGAAAAACTGTTACCAGACGTTTGAGGGGAGGAGGACTATACGCACGCAGACCTGTTGTATGTGTCTCATTGACCAGATAGCACCGTACTGCCCGTTTGCAATGGTGTCGTGAGCATCACAATTGGACTGAACAGGACTGGGCATGCGTACTATTCTCAGATGAGAGTAGGTTCAGTCTGTCATCGGATTGTAGATGCCAACTGATCTGGCGCGAGAGTGGTACTGCTTATCGTCCAGAAAATATCCAGAAAAGGACCGATATCCGACATGCAGTATCATGGTGTGGGCCGGCATCATGATCAATGGCCGCACGGGCCTACATGTGGTTGCGAATGGGACTATGACGGGCCAAAGATACATTGATGAAGTTCTACTTCCTCATGTTCGTCTTTTCCGTGGTGCTGTCGGTGATAAATTTGTTTTTATGGACGACAACGCAACATGTCATCGAACACTCGCTGTTCAGGATTGTCTAGACAGCGAGGGTATTCAACGTCTCGTATGGCCAGCGTGTTCTCCAGATCTAAACCCCATTGAAAATGTGTGGAATGCTTTGGGGAGGCAAGTTGCTGGTCGAAACTATCCTCCGACAAACAAGAACACCCTCATCCGTGCACTCACAGAGGAATGGGAAAAATTGCCTCAACAGCTGCTGGATAATATTGTGCAAAGTATGGTACGACATGTGGAATGTTGCATCACACTCCACGTTGGACATATCCCGTACTGATACCTTTTCTTAAGGTGCCTGCTGACTTTTAGATGCATTGTTCCATTTCTCCGTATGCAGATCAAATGAACATTTTTTTTTCTTTCAGATGTTTCTCAGCTTTTGTACTTTCCAGAACAATAAATATTCTTTATTCTAATGTCTGAACAGTGTGGCAACTATATTTTATCGTACTAGGCCTCATGTCTCGCTTAATGTTTTGCTACATAGCAATTTGTGATCCGTCCTTAGCAATTGTCCAGCAGTGTATAATCAATATATATATATTACAAAAGAAAGAGTACAATGTTTGTGTCGCTAAAACTCAAATACGAGTCCCTGTACGATCAACGGAGTTTTATGGTGTGATAGCCCTCTATACCTCCATCCATGTGAATCAAGTTCCCGTTTTTACATAAATCGACTCAAAAATGGTGTTGCGAGGGCTTAAGGGGTGTTATAGATATAAATATTCCTGTTTTTGAACTATTAGACCTACATACGAAATTTTGTAGACACGTTCTTTTCATGGAGTAGAGATCCGCTACAAAAGGTTTGCAAAAAAATGACCCCTAAGGGACGTTGCGACGGCTTAAGGGCCGTTATAAATAAGTGCATTAAAAATATTTTACATTTTTCTGTATATTATTTTGTGTACCGGGTTTTACTCTCCTAACAATTGAGCTATTATATCAAAAATAATATTCTTTATTTTCAAAAAAAGAACGCATGCTTGAAATAGTATATTATATAATGTAAAGAGTGTTTTTTTTTTCAGGTATAGAAGTTTAAGTTGGCATTACTTTCCAAGATGGCGACCGATTTAACAGCTGTCAAGTGATTTATTCTCAGTTTGGTTTGGCAATTCATCAAAACGATCATCAAGCAAGGCGTAGATTCGTCGAATGGGCCCAAAACAAGATTGCCGTTGTTCCCAATTTTCATAAGCGAATTTTGTTTAGCGATGAAGCGCACTTCTGGTTGAATGGCTTGTAACGTTTGAAAGAATAACGGTAGCGTATTCTTGGTGAATTAAAATATGGAATTTATTACGTCACAACTATTGAAAATTATTTACAAAATGATACATTAAAGTTATTAAAATTAATTAGATTGTTAGAGTCCACTATTTTGTGAGAGGAGGTTTCGTTGGTTACCGCTCCCGTGCAAGTTCAAAGCATCTCTCCTCTCTCATCTTCCGGTCGGGTCGCTAGATTCCTCGGGGGTCAAACAGGGGTTGCGCTGATCGGAAATTGCACGTCTGTGGGCGTCGAATCTACAAAGAAACCGACACCAGATGTTGTTGTTGTTTTCGAGACGTGACGTTACAGCTCGCCCTCTCTTATGGAACTTTTCCGTTGAGAAAAGTTTAATGGGATGACGATGAGACAACTGACAGATTACCGACACATCCCTTCATCAAGCACCACTATATTTCTGAGCTGCAATTTTAATTACTAAAGAAAACGCTGAACTAAATTGGAATTACTTATTTCTAGTGAGTGAGTGTTCTTGCTAGGGAACTTACACAAATCCATATTACGAAATAGCAATGTAAGAAAACATACTATACATTAAATAAAAATACAAACACTCCTATCACAATGCCTAGTATCAATTATACTAACAACATGTTATATCAAATGCCTAGTGTAAGACCTTGCACATAAAATATTCTTCGCCACAATACTTAAATAAAATTATACTAACGACATGTGTTGATATGATATGCGAAGTGTACAACCTTACACACAAAATATTTTTCACCATATGCCTCTTGCGTAAACTAAATACTCATGTATATTTTAAAACCCTGTACACAAAATTAAGCATATTAATACATTTGCTTTTCATGGCTTTATCTTTGACACGCATCGCCATTCGATATGATATACAGTACTAGTAAATAAATAAAATTTAATACAATTATTAACCTTTAACTAAAAACATAAGCAACAATTATTATTCATGAGCAAGAGAACATTGTTAACAATCCCTAATTATCTATCACCGATCTGCTGAGACTATCTGCATTTTTGTGACTTTTACCCGACCGATGTACAATTCTAAAATTATATGGTTGCAAAGCCAAAGCCCATCGCATCAATCTAGGTTAGAACTAACATTTCTATTCAACCACACCAACGGGTTGTGATCGGTCATAACTAAAAATGAATTTCCATCTAAGTAATAATGTAACCTTTAATTGCGAAAACAATACTAGCACATTCCTTCTCCGTCGTACAATAACGCTTCTCTACCTCTGAAAATTTCTTACTCAGGTAAAGGATTGGATGCTCCTCACCTTGTTCAGTTAATTGGGTTAAAACTGCTCCCATACCTGCGTTCGAAGCGTCCGTTTGAACAATGAATTCTCGTTCAAAATTTGGCGCGTACAAGACGGGCTTATCAATTAGTTTCCCTTTAGTTCTCGAAATGCGTTTTCACACTCGGTCGTCCACTTAATTTCTCCCTTCTTTGCTCTTCCCTTCAACGCATCCGTCAACGGAGCAGCAATTACCGAGAACAGATTTATATATTTTTGGTAATAACCCGCTATACCTAAGAAAGCACGTATTTGGGTTTTCGTGCGAGGGGTAGGGAACTCTAGAACAGCCTGAACTTTGATCTCGGAAGGAGTGCGAAAACCCTGACCCACAATGTGACCCAAAAATTTGACATTTTGTTGCGCAAACTTACACTTTGAAGGTTTTATCGTTAACTTAGCTCTCTTTATTCTCTGCAGAACCGTTTCCATATGTTTAATATGCGACTCCCAAGTATCTGAGAAAATTGCGATATCGTCTAGATACGGGACAACGAAATCCTCTAGTCCGTTAAGTAATTCAGCCATGAGTTTACTAAAGAAATATGGAGCATTCTTTAATCCGAAACTCATCCTTAGGGGTCGGTATGTACCAAAGCTAGTACAGAAGGCTGCGTATCGCTGTGCTGTTTTACTCAAAGGTATTTGCCAATATCCTTTAGATAAGTCAAAGACGGTAATAAATTTAGCCGCCGATACTTTTTCTACGCGTTCTTCGATATTCGGAAGAGGAAAATATTCCGTTCTAATGATCCCGTTTAATTTCCTGTAATCTATACATGGACGAGGTTCTTTCCCAGCTATCTCAACTAAAATCATAGGAGACATGTAATCCGATTCTCCTACCTCAATGATTCCTAATTTTAACATTCGGTTAATTTCGTTTTTTAAGATTTCATTTTGTCGGTGCGACATTCGATAGGGCTTCGTCCTAACTGGTTGATCGCTAACTAACTGGATTTCGTGTTCAACCAGATTAGTTAAACCGGGATTGTTTGAAAACATTTAGAGTATTTATTTAATAATTCGCGCAGTCGATCCATTTGTTTGTCGTGAAGGTGTTTGTTCAACTCGCTAGCCTGGATTACGTCCTCGAAATCATAAATGAGAGAATTGTTTTCTAAGTATGGGATTTCTAACTCCTGGTCTGCGAGAGAGTTTTTTGTTTCATCATTAATAATTACGTTAACGTGTTCTGGCCTTTGTAATATGGTTTTAGCATATTTATATGATAGATTTGAGATGTTTCGCGTCTGCCGGGGATTTCGACTAAATAGTTCGTTTCCGAAATTTTATTTAAAATTGTCCCAGGACCTATCCACTGCACTGCTAATTTATTTGCTCTGGATGTAGCTAACACTAGGACTAAATCTCCATCCTTAAATTCACGTTTTACTGCGTTTTTGTCATACCAAGTTTTCCGCTTAACTTGCATTTCCTCCATTTTATTTATAGCTACTTCTTGACATCTTTTTAATCTATTTATTAACTTAAACATATATTCAGTGACGAGATCACCCTCTTCTTCCGGTTCCATCCAATGTTCCATTACTAACGTCTCTGGGGTTCGCAAATTTTTCCCATACACCAACTCTGACGGTGTATACCCTGTACTTTCGTGCGATACAGTTCGTAACGCTAAAAGAATTGACGGAAGATGTTTGTCCCATTCGAGCCTGCATCTAAACATAAGACTCGTAAGAGTCGTTTCAACGTTCGATGAAATCGCTCAACAGGGTTACTCTGTGGATGATACACAGAACTATGCCTGACAAGTATTCCGAATCTTTCAAAAAACTCGGTAGTCAGAGCACTAGTAAAAGAAGTACCCTGGTCACATTGTATTTCACGGGGAAACCCCATCCGACTAAAGATGTTTAACAGCGCATCTGTGACACTAACGGAACTAATATCAGACACCGGAATAGCTTCAGGGAATTTTGAAGACATGCAAATGGCCGTGATAAGATATCGATTCCCTTTAGATGTGATCGGGAGAGGCCCACATGCATCAATATTTAGCTTAGTAAAACCTCCTGAATAACAGGGACCAATTTTAGTGGAGCTTTTTTTATCATTGGGCTTCCCAGCCCTCTGACACTGATCGCAAGTTTTTACAAACTGTTCCATATCTCTATAGCAATTCGGCCAATAGAAATATCGGTTTAATTTGTCTTTGGATTTCGTAATTCCCAGGTGTGCAGATGTTCCCTCATGACACAATGATTTAATAGGGTCGCGCAACCCTTCCGGCACTACTATTAACTTCACCACGTTACCTAACTTATCTTCACGATTTTTGACCAATAATTCCTTCTCTAGCGAATAAACCTGATTGGTAACCTGCACTTGACTGGCTGCCTGTTCGTATAAGGGTTTAATCTCCTCGCTATTTTTTTGAGCATTGATTAAATTTTCTCGCGTAACCCTTTTAGCAGCGCTAATTCCGAACATATTCCTGAGTGCAGGTATTAAAATTTCGTCCTCTGCATCCGAAGAAACAATTATAACCTCATCTTCCCCTTTTTTAGCATCACCACTATCTATTCCCCTTTCTTCTCTAGCCGCTTTGACTTGAGACCTTGTTTGGACAGCATTCAATATTTCGACTGGCAGGAAATTATAGCCTAAATTTCCTTTATTAGCTCGGCCGTTTTATTTCCAAGCAAATATCGACCGTGTTGATTTAAGTGATTTCCACAAACCGCTGCCTTAGTCTGCACCGTTCCAAAATTTCCGGAAATTTCCACGACCGCCAAAGGTAAACAAACTAATTCTGGGCTTAACGGTTGTTTTACCCAAACATTTTCACCAGAGAAAGAAGAAGGATTTATGTATTTTGCACATACTAAATCTATTGTCGCTCCCGTATCTCTAAGAATGTCTATCTCGTGACCATTCACAGAGCCCTTTGTTGTATATGAATTAAGAAAATCCGGGTTTTCATTTCCTTCAATATTATTGAGAGTTTCCGTCGTTTTGTTTTTTATTAATTTAGGGCAACCGGCTTTTATATGTCCAGACATATTGCAATGATAACATCTTTGTATCACGCGTTTTTCAAAAGTTCTCTCTAGTACTCTCCGGAACAGAAGCTCCTAATCTGGGGAAGTTTTCCCAAATCTATTTTCTTTTCCTTGATCCCTGAGTATGTCAAAATTTTATCATTTCTGCCCCACCTATCCATGGGTTTCGAATTTACCTTCGGACATCCTCATAATTATCAAAGAGTTCTGCTATTTGAGTAGCTGATTTAAGGTTTGCCCAATTATCTAAAAAATGATCTTTCATACTAGCATTGGCGCGTTTTTTTAATTGATCTACCACCATTAGATCTTTAAGATCTTGAAAGGTATTTATTTCTAAGCCAATCAGCCACTCATCTAGATAATTCGTAATTTCAAAAGTGAAATCCTTCCAGGTGCTATCGGATTTTTTCTGGTGTTGGACAAATTTTTGCCGAAAGACCTCCGGACTTAACTTGAATCTTTAAGTAATAATTTCTTTACATAATCGTAATTTTCGGCTTGTTCCTCCGGTTCGCGAGCAATAAATTGCACGATCTCTAGGGGTAACAAACCCAATAATTGCCCCACCCACTCTTTCTTTTCTATTGACGCCCTTTAGCCTGGCGTTCAAAGATCACTAGATATAAACTAATATCTGACTGCTTAGGATCGAAATTTGGGATCAATTTTTTTAAGTTTAAATTAGAGGTTACAGAACATGCATTTGTAGAATCGTTTGATTCATCGTTTACCCTAAATCCGATTCTATTTTAAACCTTTCTAAATCAAATTTCAGCTGTAATTCTTTCTCTTTTTAATGCCTGCTCCTTTACTAACTCCTCCAATCTCATTTTTTCAGCCCTTTCTAACTCTTCCAATCTTTTTCCATTTGCAATGATAGTCTCATACAGATTTTTAACAAATTCCTCTTCATAACCTTCACTGTTAGTGATTGCAATTTTTATGCTAGGGACAGTCATATTTAAAGTGGCATTTATTCCTAATTCCTCAGCAAGTTGCAACATGTCTTGCTTTTTCCCTTTACCAAGGAAAGCCATTTTTTAAACAATATCAAATAAATGTCACGCTAAATTTTGCACTATTGTTACTATTCTCTATTAATACAATAACACTGGTCCCATGCATACACAGAAATACACAAAGAAAAACTTAACACTAAAAATAATCAAAATCATTCAAGAGACTTAAAACACAATAAATCTTAAGCTAAAATTGCACACAATGCTTGAAATACAATTACAATTATCTAGAAACAAAATAACACTGTTCCCATGCAAGAAAAACACTAAGTATTTCAAAATTTCTAAAGAACATTTTAACCAAAATTCCTAATACAATATGCAGTTTGCAACTCAAAAATATAACAGTACTCACCCATTTGAAGTACTCAGCTTGCTGTCAGAAGCAAATTATGTGCACTAGTGGTACGGCTTCCGAAAATCGCTTTTCCTTCGACACTCTCGCCGTTAACACTGTAGATGTAGATCAGTTTGATCTTCTATGAGCAGGACGCTCCCTTTCTCCGAAGCTGAATTTACTTGCAGCACGGCTTCCGAAAATCGCTTTCCTTCGACACTAGCCGTTAACACTATGGATCAGTTTGATCTTTTATGAGCAGGACGCTCTCTTTCTCCGAAGCTGAATTTACTTGCAGCACGGCTTCCGAAAATCGCTTTCCTTCGGACACTAGCCGTTAACACTATAGATCAGTTTGATCTTCTATGAGCAGGACGCTCTCTTTCTCCGAAGCTGAATTTACTTGCAGCACGGCTTCCGAAAATCTCTTTTTCCCCTGCGTTGCGGTCCGTCCGTAAAAATCCAAAATTTTCCTCCTCTCACGGGTCCTGAATGCTAACTTTTTATCCCAAAGCGCTGCCACCAAAACTCTAAGCTGTAACGTTTGAAAGAATAACGGTAGCGTATTCTTGGTGAATTAAAATATGGAATTTATTACGTCACAACTATTGAAAATTATTTACAAAATGATACATTAAAGTTATTAAAATTAATTAGATTGTTAGAGTCCACTATTTTGTGAGAGGAGGTTTCGTTGGTTACCGCTCCCGTGCAAGTTCAAAGCATCTCTCCTCTCTCATCTTCCGGTCGGGTCGCTAGATTCCTCGGGGGTCAAACAGGGGTTGCGCTGGATCGGAAATTGCACGTGTGGGCGTCGAATCTACAAAGAAACCGACACCAGATGTTGTTGTTGTTTTCGAGACGTGACGTTACAGGCTACGTCAACAAACAAAACTGCCGCATTTGGAGTGAAGCTAATCCACAAGTGTATGTCGAAACACCGTTACATCCAGAAAAACTGAGTGTTTGGTGCGCTTTATGGGCTGGTGGAATCCTTCTTCAAAAACGATGAAGGCCACAACGTTACAGTCAATGGTGATCGGTATAGAGCCATGATTACTAACTTTTTCTTTCCTGAATTGAACAATCATGATGTCCAGGAGCTGTGGTTCCAACAAGACAGCGCAACATGTCACACAGCTCGTGCCACAATCGATTTATTGAAAGACACGTTTGGTGACCGCCTAATTTCTCGTTTTGGACCTGTGAATTGGCCTCCAAGATCTTGTGATTTGACACCGCTAGACTATTTTCTGTGGGGCTATGTAAAGTCATTGGTCTATGCGGATAAGCCACAAACGCTTGACCATTTGGAAGACAACATTCGCCGTGTTATTGCCGATATACGGCCACAAATGTTGGAAAAAGTCATCGAAAATTGGACGTCTAGATTGGACTACATCCGAGCCAGCCGTGGCAGTCCTATGCCAGAAATCATATTTAAAATGTAATGCCACAAGATTATCTTTCGAATAAAAAAAAATTCATGTCAATCGAATAATACATCGTTGTTTTATTGCAATTTAAAGTTCTATACCTCTAAAAAAACACCCTTTACAATATAATATTAGTTATATTGTATATTATACAATATAACATAAAAAAAGGTAGAGAATGACATCCAACGATGTAATAATTCTTTAGTAGCTTTACCTCCACTCAATTTTTTTTAATTTTCAAATTTGATTTAAATTTTTCTGATAACTTGTAGTGGTTTTCACGCACTGCTGTAAAATGTCAATTTGATGCGGTTATTTACGCAAGAAATAAAAAAAAATTAGGTGTTTAACAGCTTCACATATGTCAATTTCTCGTGAAATTTATCTCTCAACACACTTTTCTATCATCCGATTATAATGTTGTCTTATATTTAATTTTCAGGAAGAGGAAAAGCTCCAACATGACATGCGAGCTACAGAAAAAGAAAAACTGTCCTCAAATCATAGTAATAAAGATGAAGACGTGCTCCCGTGCTCAATTGTCACTAAGGATACAGTCCAAAGGATAAAAGGACATAACAACAAAGAAAATAATGACAGTGCCAACCAATTTGTTGCTTACGATCAAAATGAAGATGGCGTCCACCTGCAAACCCAATACCTTAACTCCGTGAATGACAACATGACCAACGAATTTCACAAACAGGCGATTGACGACATGGCATCATGTGAGTATGGAGACAGTGTAAACGCACCAGTCATCCAGCACAGCCAATCCGAATCAGTCAAAGTTGAGATACATGTAACAGTAAACACCAATGCTCAATTTTCGCCAAATCATGGAACATTGGCTGACTTGAAGAAGCACAGATCGGACATGAGAAGCCGCGGCAGTTTGCTTGCAACATCACAGCAGGATGTTTCTGAAAAAGGCTCCTGTAATGGTCACACATTTAGTGCAACCTACATGTATGACCGACCTCCATCTCCTACAATATCCCTTCGCCGTTTCTGCAGCGACCCTTCAGAAGTTGTTGGAGGTGAAGTTCATAAACAAGGATGTTGTATCATTATGTGATTCCAATTGTCCTTTGTTAAAGGTGATAAGAATTTGAAATGACTCAATGATTTAAAGACTTGCGTAATTAAATGATCTCCGTGGATTTTTTTGTCCATGATTATACTTATGGCATAAATAATTATCCCGACAGGATAATTTTAATTTTAACATTAAGGAATTTTGATGTGTAAATATTTAATTGTTAAAGACTTTTGTAATTTTTAAGATTTTTTTTTAATGACTGGAAAACTTTTACATCACCATACAGTTAAGAAGTGAACTACATTAAGAATGAATTTGTAGCTACAGGATATTGATAAATGTTTAAACTTGATATGTGATGTGATATAAAATTAGTCCTCTAGGAAGAGAAAACTTATGTATTTGTTACAAACTGATTAATTTTATTTTTTAACATGCGTACGAAAATGCCATCTGTAGAGATCATTCCAATGGATGTGCATATCAGAAAAAGAACCAATATTTTAAGTTATATTTGTGATAATTTCTTACAGGCAGTATATTTATTGTAAAGCATCTTTAAACTTTTTTGAAAGAAATCGATTTTTAATGATTGTAAATATCTGTTGAATTTCATTGTTCTTACCCACCAATATTTTAATAAAGGCTTAAAAATTTATATTGACATGCTTCTTTTTGATTGAAATCATTCCTCTTATTTCAGCACAAATTTTTTTACAATACTCCTTAAACAGTATACTTATTCGTGCTATAAGTTTTGATAAAAATATAACGAAGTTAAAATACTTTAGTATGATTTAACTTTAAATTTGGTTAAAGTTTTATTTTACCTATAAATTTAACATCTTGCACCTTTTATTCAAAAGGATCACCTTTTGATTCACTGTAGCTTTTGGGCCAATCATTTATCGCTGCACGCACTACCTGTATGGAAATTTAAATCGCTACTTTCCTTGAAGAACGTATAATACGGATCAAATTGGGATGATGATTTTAGCACATGTTTGCTTCCAATACTGACCACAATATATATTTGAATGGATTTGAATCTAGACTGCTGGAAGCCAATCCTTGTGTTCTATGCAGTCCAGCACATTTTCTTTAAAAACCACTGGATGGTCTTCATCTTATGAGCAGGACTCAAATCCTGTTGAAAAGTCGATCCTTTTTCACTGAGCAGGTTTACTTTCAGGGGCTTCACTATTAATTCTAAGATAGTGTTTGCATAAACTTTCGCTGTGGCTTTTTCGCAGGGCTGTTTTTAACCTCCCTAGGCACTTCCAACTGTTACGCCCCGCCCCACACACACACTATTTTCAGAGCGCTTCCTCCAATTCTTATCTTGCCAGTTTTGGTCCAAGAGAGATTTTCCCTTAACTTTATTACTTTTCTTTTGCTCTTTGGACAGGCTTTCCATTATTCACCAACTATGAACCCGCCTTATCCCGGACTGGCAACCAGCAGCGTAAGAAAAGGAAAATGGCATGGTTTGGCCACTCTTGTTCATTTCTTACCTTACGGCATCACGGACTACCAATTGTTTGCAATTTTATAAAGAGTATATATTATTAATACGAGTATATATATATTGTATGAACTGTTATCAACTTGTTAATTATCATCGTTAATCGCTTTACTATCTTTTACTTTTAGACATTCTTATTCTTTGTTTAGTTACTGTCATTGTACTCGTACAATAAATGTTTTCATTGAGCTTTGATCATTGCAAAACCATTAATGACATCATTGTACTTAATGTTATACGCTCAAAATATTACAACATCAAACTGTTAAGCTTTTCATTTTTCATTGATGTTTTCCATAGTTCCGCGTACGCGCTCGCACACCCCTCATACATGATTCGCTAGACGATGGTTCATTTGCTGTAAAATTTAAATTTTTTCTTTTTTCGCTCTCCAATTATTTGTGCCCCTAAATCTTTTGCGCCCTCGACACGTACCTAAGCGGAAAAGGGATCCTGCTTTCACGATTTTTTCGCAAAAATCAATCTCTGAGATTCATTCAAAGCTGACATCTCACTATATCATTACAGATGAATGATAAGCTCTCTGCATGTCTTTATTTTTTTTTAAGGTTCTTGGTCAATTCTTGCGTACACCTGGTCATTTTGATTGTTGCAAGATTTTTCAAAGTCAAGTTTTCTCGTCCATAAACAGATTTAGTCTGTAACCTTTATAAGTGTGCCGCCGCAGCAGTGATTTTGCTTTAAGCTACTTCTGGCACTTTAATTCCTTTGTAAGAAAATGACCAGTTGTTCGATAACCTCTTAGTCTTTTGTTTACTATGTAAGACATTTTTTTTATGTTCATTTGTTTTGCAAGGTTAATTTTTTTTCCCGACGAATCCTCACCCTGACTGGACGACTTCTAGAACGGTCTACAATGCTGTTGGTCTCTGAAAATTATTGTTCAACAAATGAATAAACTTCGAAATGTTTCGAGAACCTTAAAAATCTCCGATGGGCTCTTTTTTATTGCAGAGAAATAACTGCCGCTCAGTTCTATTCGTGTGTTCTTAGCTAAATTTTTTTTAAATCATTAAGAGCTGGAAGTACTTGACACAGGTTCTAATGTTTCAGACAATCTCCTACGAAATTTAAAATGGTCTGTGTTTGAGTCACAAGAGACTATCTCAAATTTTGTATCAGAACTTAGAGCACGACTAGATACATAGACTTATATCAAACATCAAAACAAGTCATGAATTAACCATGACCAGTAGCGCACACAAAAAAATTTCAGGGGGTCCGGGGTCGAAAGTTCACCATTCTTGTATCATGCTCCTTTTGATTTTGTCGATTTTCGGGAACAAAATACAGTAAAAAACTAATTATTGAATAAATAGTTAGCATTAATTAATAAAATTAATCATTAATAACAAATAATTAAATTTTACGTACTATGTACTTAGAATTATGATCAATCGGAGAAAACAATCAAGGGCTTTAGGGGGAGTTCGACCCCAGGACCCCCTTGTGTGTGCGCCACTGACCATGACTATAACTCATCTTACAGTGAGCTATACAGTGGCGAAACGGAAAATAATTGGGCCCCCCGCAAGGTCAAATCTTGGGCCCCAAACCGTATATATATATACACATATGTATGTATACAAAGAATTGCAAAACCGTAACATAATGTACCTTTAAACATCACGTAAAAATATTTAAATATTATTCTAACTGAATATAAAATCAACCTGTGTGTCTGAGTAAACAAAGTAAATAAAGTTTAACATTAGAGAGTATTTATAGTATTTAAAAAATGGAAAATCTAACAACAGTCGACTGATAACCTGGTAACTTAAATAAAAACGATGCACTAAGAAAAACACAAACACTGTAAAATAATATTTTTGATTTCAGATCCTCATGATAGAAAAAAGGCATCACTTACCAAATTCTTCGTTTATAAATCCCGGGATGAGCTTGACCTTAAGTTCGATAAAATTCTAGCATAAATTGTCAAAAAGTCAAAGACACAACTATTGTTACTAATAAGAAAGCATGGACACAAAAAAAGAATGCGCTCGCAGTACCACTCAGGTTGAACTACAAAAGTAACTAATTCGTTGGGTTGTTCGCGACACACACTACTGGCTAATATACAACACTACACTCAAGAAGTAGATCACAAAAAAAAAGCGATTCACGTCTCACATTTTTCTTAGCAAAGTCGGTTATTAATTCATACAATTCAATTTTTCTTGCTTCTTGTTGTTGAATACTTATCAAAGACAAATAGGAGAGCCTCTCTTCCGACATCGTACAACGTAGATAATTTTTTATTAATTTTAATTTAGAAAATGACCTTTCCGCCATTGCAAAAATAACTGGAAGAGTCAAAAACAATAAAACTGCAATACATACATCTGGTAAACTTGGCGCAGCAAACTTATTTTGAATCATCAAAAAATTACCAAAATCTTTTATCGAATTTAGCTTAATTAAATATCCACTAAAAACTGCTTTTAGGGACATAATTTGATTTGGAAATTCACTAGATAGGTTGAAGATTACTGGCTTCATTATATAAGAGATCATATGTAGTGCTTACAATATTTTTAGGAGAAAGAAAACTGAATGATTTGTAAATGCCATTCATACTCTCAAAGCGATTTTTTTTTAATTGAGTAGTAATAACAATCAACATTGACCTTAAAAACATCCACCTCAAACAATCATTCTCTGTCTTGCAGTTTTTTTTATCAGCATTGAAATCATCGAAAAACTAACTTTTCTATGTCTCTTTTTTTCAAACTCCGGGGTGATACCCTATTTTTTAGCCAAACCAATAGCTTCTTCCTTTATATTAGCAAAATTGTTACGAACATTCTCAATAGACGTTAAGCTAGAATTTAACGTGGTCTTAGCGTTTTCCATATCTATTTTTGGTTATTGTAATGCTTTTGAAGTTAAATTTATGCTTTGTAAAATTTGACATTGGAAAATTAGCAAAAAAAAAAACAAATTGGAACTTTTCCATATGTTTTTTTAATCGCTAAAGCTTCCTGTTTCTCGTCTTTCTTAGTACTGGTTAGTAAAATATTTGAAAGTACTTTTCAAATCAAAATGTAATTCTAACGAATTGATATTACAGAGTCAAATCGAGATGACCACCTTGTCATGCATAATGATTTAATAGTCTGCTGAATGTTCTCGTTATTCTGCACATTTTTCAGATCACTCCACCTTTTTTAATGCTGAGCCCAAAAAATGTGTAAATGTTTTGACAAGTCATAAAATTCTCTTACATGAGGCACGTTATTACATGCATCGTTTAGAACAAGATTGAGGTGGTGTGTTGAACAGTGAATGTAATTTGCTCTTGGTTGTTTGTCCTTAATTAATTTCTGTAATCCCCCATACTCTCCACTCATGTTGGCTGCCCCATCATATCCTTGTCCTCGACACTTCGCCAAATTAATGACCAGTGTATTTAGAAAATTTAACCCATCACTTTCCAAACTTTTTGCAGTCTGATTTGACGCCTCAATAAAGCCTAAGAACGTTTCGTTAATTCTGATATTATCTGGCTCATTATTATTATTAACATCAGTTGTTACATACCTTATTAAAATACTTAATTGGTCTTTTTTTTTTAAATATCCTGTGTCCAGAATAATAGAGAAAAAAGAACATTTCCAGATATTTTTAACAATATTTTCTTTTATTCTAAAGCCTATAATAGCAATAAGTTCATTTTGAATTTTTGGGGGCTAAGGTATTTTTGAATTATTTTTTCTGACAAATGAACATTGAGAAGAGGGTCATATTTAGCCAAGAGGTCTATTATATTCAAAAAATTTCCCCTTTGAGTCGAATCTCGATGTCCCCGAAAAGGAAGATTGTAAATCGCTAGAGTCATTGTAACGTCTATGTGATTCTTCGTAAGATTTGGCTAACCTTATTAACTTCTTTAAAATTGCATTTCAATAATGAATCCACCGTTTTATTTTGTTTCCAGATGTCATATGTGCGACATGCTTGGATATAAATTATAGAATTTTCATGCTCTTTAAATTTTTTTTTTTATATTCCTTGCCAGTCATTCACACCTTTACACCAGGCTTCTTTAAAATACATATTTGTTCTATCAGCAAAAAGCCAACATACCTGACAGTAAGCAACATGAAGTCGTGTTGAATAGCACAGCCATTTCCTTTCGATCTTTTGTCTTGCCTTGGATATGAAACTATAATAAGATGATGAAAAGCTCCTTTCCTTGGCATCTTTTTGGAAATTACCTTCTGGTTGGTATGGGCCCAATTTTAAAATTTGTTCCCTTAAATATGCATCTATGGGCGTACCTACATAATGCGCAAAATCATTTCTAATCAATTTTGTTTCTTCGTTTTCATTTTGCGACTCCTTTTCTTTAAATAGAATATATATCATTAGTTAAAGTGTCCGAAACTGTGTTTTCTTCTTGTGGATTAATTTTCACTTCCAGTATTTGTTCATCAAGTTCCCTGGCATTACTACTACTAGCACTTACACAAGTTGATGAACTTGCGGATATTAAAAAGTTATCCAATTTTGCATATTTGCTATTAATATTATAGTCCTTTTCCTTTCGAATTTTTCGTTTTTGAGAACCACTCAGTTTTTTTTAACTCTACTCATTTTAGGGCCGCGTTTCTTGTCTTATTAACAAAACAGTATAAGAAGCAGAATAATTAATTCCGTTTACAAAAAACAGTTCTAATATTACAAGAGAGAAGTGAGATCAAAATGTTTTAACAGCGAAGGAACACTCCCTATATTGAAGTGCATTGAATATAAAAATATATATGTTCTAAAAACAATTCTCATTATGCTTTATTTGATTGAATACTCATAAATCTACGGAAATTTCTGTGGGCATATGGGTTTCTAAATCATAAATCGAGACCATATGATCATTTAAAATGCTCTCTATGCGTTTTCAAGTATCGCAATATTATTTTTCATGAAAAAAGCATAACAGATGTACGTTATTTACGAGTTTGCTAAATGAAAATGAAATACATATGTGGGGGGAGCTAAAGACGCCAATAAGTTACTTTGCTACTTCAGTAAAAAGTAACATGTCTTTTTTAATCCCTACCGTTAACATGAAGTATACTAAAAAAAACAGTGATTAATTTTTTTTTATCTTTCTAGCATTTTATCCAATTTTCCGTCTGACTTTCTTTTTATCTGTTAGTAATTAAGGTTTTAAAAGAAAACCCACTAAAGAAAAGTATATCTTTCCTCGCGGGGATTACATCAAATTAAAATGCTTTTTTGATTTGGTTATTGGATCTAAGATATCTAATAAGCGATCAAAGTTTTGATTTTGAATGATAGATCGCCAGTTTGAAAATCGCTTAAAAATTGGATTAAAAAAATTTAAACCTAATTTTGTGAAATTCTACGTTAAAGGCGTCAGTGTAGCTTTGGGCCCCGCAGTGCGGGGGTGTTCGTTACGCCACTGGAGCCATATGTGTTTTACTTTTAACAAAGTAATTACAGACGTCACTTATATAACACGGTTAATTCATATTGTGTTATACAAAACTTTTTTTTATTTAATTCATTGCGTATGTACACTCATAGATAAAAAAAAAAATAACGCACCAAGAAGGAGTCCTCAAAATGAAACGAAATTTTACATACGTAATAACTACTTTGATATAAGTAAATGATCAGAAAATCAAAGAAAAAGGATCATTTATTTCTCAGAGAAAAAGGCAAAAGAACAGAGGATTTAATACCCTGTTGAAGCCCCTCTAGTGCGAATGAACGATGCGATACGATCGGGCATTGAAGCATTCAAGTTCTGTATGATGTCTTGAGACATTTCGTTCCATAAATGCTGTAACCTTGCCTCTAGTCCAGTGCTCCGTAACCTTTTTATCACTGCGGACCGGTCAACGTTTGATAATTTTACCGCGGCCCGCTGAGGGTGGGGCACGTTGATTGTTTATATTTTAGATTGTTTTGATTTAACAATTTTAATTTAGTTACATTTAAATATGCCTTCAGAATAATATATAGTTACACCAAAAGTGAATAAAAGTGATTTAACGCGTGGAATATAAAGTGATTTCCGTGGAAAGGCGCTAATCCGAGGGAAATGCACCATTTTAAATAAAATGGCAATAGTTTAATGTTCTTTAGGCGGCCCGGCACCGGGCCGCGGATCACTGCTCTAGTCCGTTCAAACTCGTGGGATGCCTAACTTACTGCCCCAAATATGCTCGATTGGAGACGAATCGGGCAGGCTAAGGAAAGGTAGTAACAGTGCGGAGACAGTCTTGCGACACCCTTGCTGTGTGAGGCCGAGCATTGTCTTGTTGAAAAAAACTCCTGGGAGCCGTTGCATGAGTGGCAACACATGTGGTTGCAGGATGTCATAGACATACCGCTGGGCTGTCATGCTGCCACGGATCAATACTAGGAATGACCGCTAGGCGATTGTAGGCGATGGCACTCCATACCATCACACCAGCTGTGGGAGCGGTGTGTCGTTGTAAAGCAAAGGCAGGATTAAGGCGTTCACCACGAGGTCTCCACACACGAACACGATTGTTATCACTGCTGAGATTGAATCTGGATTCGTCGCTAAAGACGACCTGGTTCCATTTCGCTGTAGTCCAGTTTTTCGTGCGCAGCACCACTTCAAACGGAGGCGTCGATGGGTGGGCGTCAAGGGCAGCACACGTAATGGGCGCCGCGTTCCCAAATGTCCTTAAGCCAGGCGCCTTCGTATGGTTCGAGAAGACACAGGGGCCCCTAGTGAAGATGCAACCGGTGCTTGGATGACGGCCTATGAAACAGTTGGCTGTACGCGTGCAATTCTTACGATGTGGCTGTCTTCTCGACGACAGGAGGTCTGTCGAGGGCGTCCTGAGCCTGGTCTTCGTGTAAATGACATCTCTCGGATCCACTTGTCCCAACACCTCCTCACAACACAATCAGAGCGACCTATTTGACAAGCTACTCGCCTAGCTGACCACCCAGCTTCCATCATGCTGATGATTCTCCGCCTCTCAAACTGCGACAGCTGCTCATTGTCTTCGAAAACGGCGTAATGGCAAGTCTACCTCAGTTCTTCCTTTGTAAACGATTCAGCACACTCAAACAAGAGCTTTGGTTATCTACTTTATACTCCACGGAGAACGACGTTAAACGCCCTCTATCGCCAATACGTAATGCGCTATCACGCTGCATTTCTAATCATTTGCATATCTTCTCGACATGTACCTTCATGCCAAGTTCCGTTACAATCCCACAATTATTTCTTGGTGTGCTAATTTTTTTATCCATGAGTGTGCATAATATAAACCGAGCCAATGTGTACAGTGTTATATCGAAATGAAGTCTTAAGGTGTAAAATTTTATGATAGCTGAAGTTTCATTCCAATAAAACATGGAAATGAAGTATGTTAACTTCAAGTTTTTAATCAAAAACAAAATATTACACCTAACATTGCCAGTTGAAAGATAAATAACTGCATATATTGTCAAAAAGAAAATCGGCGATTTTCTGTAGCAATAAAGTTGAGAATTCCTCTTACTGAACAAAAAATGATATTTAGTTTTTGAAAATCATGTATTAAATTCAAGTTTTGTCATGCAATATCGAATTCATGTTATAATAATCACAAATTTTATTCCGTGTAATACGGCAGAGAACATTTTAAAGATGTTTTTATTAGTAGTATATGTGCAATATATATTTTTACAAAATATGAAAATTATATTCTCTTGAAAAAGATCCAACTTAAAACTCAAACTAACTTTTAGCAATAATAACTACACTTCATTATCCACTCACAGGTTCCACTCCAAGATTTAAAAAATTTGATAGAAGCTACTTATATTGAAACTTATGTAAAAATTGCCTTAAAATGTGATCCAAACATATCATTCTCTTATGTTCTGGTATGCAGCTGTTAGATGGTTTTATCTCCTATCCAAAAACTGTACAAAGCATTTAGCTGAATTTTTTCAATTGAAAATATTTTGATTATTGCTTGAAAAACAACATTCGTATTATCATAGAACTGTATATTTGGCAAGGAATCAAACTGGATGATGCTGAGAAGTTCAGAAGAGACTAATACACAGTATAAAATCAACATCATTTGAAATAATAGTTTCCAGTCCTAAATATTTTTTGAAAGTTAAACCACTATTTTGTTTTTCATACAACAATACTTCCCAGAAAGACACCCTTTAATGAACACAGGAGTTCTTTATCACCCATATTGCTGTATTTGAATTCGCTGGTTGCTAACAGGTACAGATAAAATTAGTTTTCAATTTCTAGCAGAGTATTGACAAAACTACATTACCAGCAATTTATAGCTAATTCTGAGTGTAAGGAACGAAAAAAACTGTACAACAATCTATAATTAAAATTTTTATTATATATTACAAGAATAAGTTTTTTTTCAAAATAAAAATCTTTCAATCACGCCATGTGACGTCAACTTCATCAGTACGATACCTGAAAAAAATTATTATAAGAAAACAACTTATATGCATTAAAACAGAATTTTAAAATACTAATTACCTTTGAGTACAAGTTGTGTCTTCGAAATCTGTCACCTGGCCTGATCGGAACATTTCCCACCCTGCTTGTGCAATCATTGCACCATTGTCAATGCAATACCTGAAAAATAAATTTTTAATCCATCAGAATGGTTCAAATTAAGGAAAATCAGACGTCATTAATTTTTGCATATATAAGGCCCTCTATACAATATATTCCTTCCAAAATACCATCGTTCAGTGATTCTAAAACTTTTTATAACTGTGAACCCTCAAGATTTTGAACACACATCCTTGAATTAATATTTTTGATTGAAATATACATGTTCTAGTTACTTTTCATTGGCGGCAATTTTGTGATCTAGTCTCACATCTTTCAATTTTTCTACGATGCCTTTTTGAGAGTGGAAAAGAAGGAAATCTTAACAATAAATAAAAGACCTTCACAGAACCCCTAGAAAAGAGCTGCGGACTCCTGGAGGTCACCGAACTACAGTTTAAGAACCGTTACCATAATTTCTTTTAGATACAACTTAACACTAAAAGAGAAACTTATTTTTAATGAATTCAATTTCATTAAATGTATATATTTGGGTTATATCAAACCAATCATATAATTGACAGTAGGAAATCTGAATGAAATAGAAACCTGATTTTAGAAAAAATCATGTAGAATAACAAACATCTATTTTTTAACAATATTAATTATTCACATATTACATAAGCTAATTTTAAAGACTATTATTTTGCTTAGTAAGAACCACATCTCAGAGTCATTCTTGTTCTTCAGGTAATAGTAGTTATTCAAAAATTTATAGAATTAATTTATTAATTTATACTCCATTAGAATAGTAAGAATTACTTGAAATTATTACTTGTTGCACAAAAACTACTTGCAAAGTACAAGTTTATTTTGATTTTAATGCTGTAAGTACAGGAACTGAAGCCCAGTGGCTGAGCAGTGGGGCGATAAATGAGTAAAAAGCTTGCTTGGGAACTTAACACAGAGGTTTTTGTGTCAGACTGACCACCTGACCGGAACATCTGCTCATGCACTTCAGGGCCCAAGGTCACACATACTGATATGGGCACAGTAGGCCTTAGCCCTCATGTGATGTTGCCCCACTGAGTTAAGTATAGGAATGGGAAAAACAGCAGCGCTTCTGGGGATAAATTTAAATTAAGACACAATATTTGATGAAACCTCTGTTTGCATTAATATAGTTTAAAAATAAACAAAATTGCAGATATAATACTTGATTGTTGAGAGTATGTTCATCAAACAATTATTATTTATGGCCATGTGCATCATTGAACTTTCCTGTTCCCTTGTTTATTGCTCAAGGCAACATGATCTTATAATATTAATATCCATTTTTAAAATATGACTTGCAGATTATAATGCAAAATTTAAATTTCCTAGACAACTTCAGCTAGGTATTAAATGCTTCGTTCTTACAATAAAAAACTCTAGATATTCTTGTTTTTCTGGGTTTTCAGAAATTCTCTCTCAATTTTTTTTTCAATCTAATATATCTTTATATACTTATTAATTTTTGCTATACTAATTTTAGAGTCTTTGTACCTTTTTCTATATTTTAATTTATAGAGTTATACAGAGCATGGTATTTCCCACTCTCCAAACATATACATACTATTTTTTAATAATTTTTTTTTTTGCAGTTAGAATATACATTATTTTTCCTGCTCTAAAGGCTCATTTAAAATTTTGAAATTAATTAAACATACTTAAAAATTTGCTTAAGCATACTTTAAGTTTCTGTAAAGCACCCTGATTAGATAATTAAGAATCTAATATATACCTTTCAGTCTAAAAAAAGTAGCCTAACTTTGTTACAAAACTTATAACCCACAACATAATAAGAATTTGTCAAAGATTTCATTTAACATTACACATCTCGAATAATAATTTAAGTTTCAATGCATGAGCAATTATTAGAATCTGAAAAAAAAATTTATACAGATCATTAATAAAACATAACTGTAAGGCTGAAAATTATACCTTTCATCTGTTGCATACAATTTTGCACCTCTTTCCTCAGCCATTATCTGCATCATTTCTTGCAATCTCTTATTGCCTTGAAAGAAACAAAAAGTATTACATAAAAGTAGATATATTAAATTGCAACAAAAAATACATTCAGCATGATCAATTAAGTAAATATAGAAAGCACAGTACTTAAAAATATAAATTTTTTTAATGGGTACAAGATTCTTTCTCAAAATTTAAAGGCTGTAATAATATGATAGCCCAGAGGATCATAAGCTCAAAGCCTATCCTAAAAATGATGTTTTGAAAAACAATATGGGACATTAAAATTGAGATTTTACTTAATATTTTACTTCATGTTGAGATGATCTATTTCAAGTTGTTGAATAGAGGAGGCATCATTTAGCTGAAGGTAAACCATTTTTATTCTTCATTTAGGCATTTATACGATTAACAACAAACACATAACTACGGCAATTAACACAATCACACAAAGCAGTAACAATGTTCACATATTGAAGACAAAGAGAAAGAGTTTTCAGAGTTTTGGCTATTTATATGAAGTGTCAACAGGAAGTCTGGCAATCCTCATGACTTCCGCAGATGGAGGCTATGATTGGTGGAAAAGATTCTGACATAATCTTATTTTAAAAAGAGCAGGTTGTTAAGTTTCCAAGAGATGATTATGATTTAATCCAGTCAGGCGGACAAGCAATAATTATTTACGCACAAGTCCTGAAGAAAAGGACCATTAAAAATTAAAAAATTGCTTAGAGAAATTAAAGGGAACTATTATATGCATAAATAAAATAAACCATTAAAACAACTTTTGAAAAATGATAATCTAATAAGAATACTTTTTTCCAACTCCAAATTTTTATTTATACTAAGAAAAACAATTTAGCAAGATATCAAATCAGCAAAAACTTCTTATTTTGCATGAGTATGGACAATATATCTAAATATTCTCTTGTCAGCAGCTAACATTAATATAATTAAAAAAAACTTATTGCTCTTACTAACTTGCATTTTAAGATTAGAAAATGATAGTCCCATTTCATAAATGTAAAAATTATTATCGATTCATATTCATAAAGCTTTATATTTTTAATAAAGTACTTTAAAAATATGAAATTTTTTATTTTTTCATTAGCAGAAATTTTATAAATATACTTCATTCCCCTTAAATTTTCAAACATTTATTCAGAAAAAATAAAATTGTGACGTAGCAAAATTTGTCTACGCTAATTGGGGTACATATATTTTTTAGAGCCAAGATACAAAATTAATAAAAATCTTTATAAAAAAAGTTTAAATAGTAAGCCCATGAAAATATAAAAAATCCAAAACAAGAGCAATCTACATAGGTGTTTACCATCACTAACATCATTGTTGCACTATGCTCATATGAATAACATAAAGTCCTCAAAGAAACTATTCAGAAACAGATTCTCAATTACAAATAACTTACTGGAGATTTTAAAAATTGGAAATGGGCCTAAGTCAAAGTTTTTTTAAAGAAACTAACAAACATTTTTACTTACAATATCAGTTAGAATCTGAAGGAAATTCTCGAAAGTCACTGCTTTAAATTCTCACTACATTCTCAGCAACATTTTATATTTTATGCTTATTTTTAATTAAAGTAATACAATTAAAACATGCACACATAAGTTCATTTCTTTATAAAAACACTTTTAACAATATCAGTGAAAAGTTATAGGCCAAATATAAAAAGTATATAACTTACATCCAACACCTCCAACTATCAGCACTTCTTTAGAGTTACAATGAGCCATAGCTCTTTCTGAAAGAAAAAAAGCTTAATAAATTTGAGGTATCTGACTTGGAAAAGCAGTTCAAACTATTTTGCATATACAGCTATAAAAACTTAAAGCAATGAATTAATTTTTGGTTAACAGAAATTTTTTTATACAAATACAAAGGTATTACAAAGCTTAGGAGAAAAACTATTCTTTGAGTGAATTTAACCCTTAAATCCATGATTTTTATTTCAAAAAAAAAAAAATTGCATATAGATATTTAACAACATACAATATTTCCCAAAAATCTGGCATATAACTAATTAAATTTTCAAATGCAACATCAAACATTGTTAGCTTAACTGACAACAGATCAAAGGTAATTTTTTTTCAATTAGATAAATCACTCCTTCAAAGGAATTCAAAAATAGAAAACATATTTCCAAGTAAAAAATGAACTTAATCACCAACCCCATTCAAATGTATGTATTCAATATATATATATAACTAACATACCAAAAGTAATATCTTTTCTTCCTCACAATTTATTGTCTATGGTTATCAGCATGCATTCAAAAATGCACACACTCGGGTTTTTTAATAAAATTAAGTGGAACTGGAATGCACACAATTGGCAATAATATGTATTTAAGAGTTAATAGCAATAATAAAATTAACTGCTTTTATACATAATGTTTGAATAATTTGATTTATTTTACATAAGTAAAAAAAATGCATTTTAATTAGATTATAACTTTTATTATTTATTATGGTAGTAAAAAATAATCAAATTTTACATAACTTTTTAAGAATAAATATTAATGACTAAATGTTTTCCTTTTACTTCACCTAACAAACTGTTTAAGAACTTTAAACATGATTAATATTATATAACTATGTAATAGCCTCAAAGTTGGGGAAAAATTCCCAGACATTAAAAAATATATTTAAAAACATATTTGTTAATTTCTTTTGCTGTTTTTTAATACTGATAATACTTTAATTAGTGATTTTAAAAAATCCAAAATAATACTTCAATAATTCAAATGAAAAAATATATATATAGCTGCCAGAATAAATCCCTAGTACATTTGCTACTTGTGCACAAAATTTATCAAACAATAACACATGGAACATATATCTGCTTTCAGTAATTTGAGTGAAAACTGTTGCTATATAAAGCTTAATCATATTCTAAGAGGTTGCTGTTCTAAATGTTGAAATGATATTAAGATGATCGTAATGTAAATGAATCTTAAGAGTTAAATTAATTGATCATATTAAACATATTTCACAAACTGTAATTCCTCATTAGTAATAAGATAAATTTATGTTTAATTTCTTGAAATAAAAATATAAACAAAATATATATTTAATTTATAATTAAACTAATTTATATTAAATTAAACTAATTAAATTTTTGCAAAATTACTGATTGCATGCAAATTATGTATTTCATGCTAAAATTTGAAATAAAATGAGATAAAAAGTATATTGTTTATTCTTTATAAAAAATATAATTTTTATAATATTTCTTTTCACACAAAAACATATAATAAATTTTAACTTTAATCATGAGAATAACATTAATATTTAAACAATTCCATTGTATTTTAAAGAAAATTTACATAAGGGTTACAATATTAATATTTTTTTGATTTCTTATTTATTTTTGAGGCAATTTGTAAAAACTTGGTACCTACCTTCCCAGTAATTTATCACTTTTTAAATATTTCTTCTTTTTTTATTTGTTTTGATGTACTTTCATCAAAATTCAAAAATTAAATTTACTGCAAATAACTTTAAAGTAATTATATTATCTAGTAAGTAAAAAAAAATGGCATATTTTTCAATTCCGTAATTTTGAAATTGTTTAAAAAATCTAGATAATCAGAATTATAAATGCCAGTAGAGGATAGAATAATGCATTGGTGATCTTCCGACCCCAGAACCCCCCTGAAAAATTCCTGTGTGCGCTACTGATTGTGATAAATAAGAATGAAAAGGAGGAAAAATGCAGACATAAAAGTTAAAACAGATATAACTGATAAATAATATAAATTAATAAATCAAAACGTTTTTACATTCCTAACACAATAAAAAAATTTAAGAAATTTTGAGAAGAAAAAAAGAAATTTAGATGCAATCACATTAAAGAAAATATTGTTTGCACTTACCCTTATTTTTAATGATACACACAAAAAAGGAGAGAAATATTAACCAATAAAAATAATTCTAAAATTGGAAATAATTTTTTTTAGAAACAAGCTTTTATTTAAATGCGCTAAAAAGAATAAAATAAAATTTTCTTTTAAAACTTTTTTTACTATCAACTTATAACGTCATTACACAATTTATAATATAAAAGCTTGTTGCGAGATTTAAGTACTCATATTTACTTAGTTTGAAAATTTTAAAAATTAAAATCAATCAGATTAAGTTATTCAATTGTTTATCTACACAGGTAAATCTTATGACACGCTTTTATATCATAAATTGTGTAATGATGTTATAAGTTGATAGTAAAAAAAGTTTTAAAAGAAAAGTTTATTTTACTTTTTTTAGCACTTTATATATAAATAAAAGTTTGTTTTTAAAAAAGTTTTTTTTACTTTTAATTCAATTTTTACTTTTTAGTTATTGCTGGACAGGTTTCTCAGTCTGTTCATCTTATTCAAAACATTTATTGTTACAAGGTCGTTCGCCGGTTAATTTCGAACAATCTAGCTCAGGGGTACTCAGCCTTTTTTCTCGCCGGGACACATACATATGACAGATATTTCACTTGGGCCATAACAAAAGAATAATGGGGGGGGACAAACAGTAAACACTGTAAGACCAAAACAACTTTGGACAAAGCAAATTAATCAAAAAATTAAAACTTGTTTTTTTTTTTGCTTTTACTTCAATATTGTATTAAAAACGAAAAACACAATTTTTTTTAAAAATACGTAATTTCAAACCAATTTTTTCAGTCTGTACAGAATTTGGATAATACTATTCAACAAACGGGGGGAAATTTGCACGGTCATTTTTATAAATGATGGAGTTATAAAATGTTTATTAAAATTTTGAGTATTTCTTGAAAAATCGTAAAAATAAGTTTCTGGCATTATAATTTTTAAATGACTGATTCCAAAAGAGAAAACCATGAACTTTTTTAGTGTAGAATATTGATTCATTAACATGAAAAAGAATTATACCGTACTGTGGTGAAAAAAAATGATTTTTCTGATTCTGTAATTATTTTTTGTCTGAGTTTGATAGGAAGAATTAGATGGCTTTTTTAAAAACGTCGAAAAAAATCGGAACTTCTTTAAGCTTAATCCAAAAAGCCATTCCACGGGATATAAAACCAATAGGGGTAAAACAATTATGCATTTTAAGATTTTTACTTAATATCTTTTTAACTAATTGCAATATCAGAATATAAATGGTCAAAACATGCATTGTCATCCAAACTAAACGTGTATACAACATTTCAGCTCAATCAGTTGAAGACATCAGCCTCAAATTTGAGTTGCAAGATTCCACCCAAAAAAATTACATTGCAAGTTAAATAAAAGCTTGTAAAAAATATTCATTAATAGATTTTTAGCACATTTTAAATAAATTTTAAAAACAATTAAGAATTCAAACTAGAAAATATTTTTCAATAGACACTTCATGTATCTCCACCAATAAATTCTAAATAATAGATAATATTCTGAGAAAGAATATATATTAGGTTGGGGAAAAAGAAATCCATTATTTTTTTTTGGTAGATGGCTGTTGTGTTGATATCTCGTAAAGTACGGTTCAAACAATTTCAAATTTATGCTCGTTGTCAAGGTGACATTTCACATTAAAAAAATTATTTTGCTTTCTTTTGTTTGGTCCATTCAGTTGAGAGTTACAAGGTGTTAAAAATGGAAGTCAACAAAGAGAAAATTCAGTACATTTTACAGCTTTTCTTTGATAAAGGCGAAAATGCAAGCCAGGCAGCTGAAATTGTGAATGGTGTTTATGGTGCCGATACTGTAACAGCTAATTACGTGCAATTTTCGTTCCATCGATTCCGTTCAGGTATTCTGATGTTACCTCGCACAGGCAGGAACTTCGTCGAAAATGTCGATAAAATCACAGAAATATTCAAAGTTGACAGGCATGTTAGTTGTCGTAGCATCACCCAGGAGCTAAAGATCGACCATAAAACAGTTTTAAACCATTTGCGCAAAGTTGGATTCAAAAAGAAGCTCGATGTTTGGGTGCCACACCAATTAACACCAAAAAACATGATGGATCGAATTTCCATCTGCGAAGCCTTGGCCAAACGGATTGAAATCAACCCATTTCTTAAACGGATAGTGACTAAGGATGAGAAATATGCCACATGCGACAATATTGGGTGAAAACCATCGTGGCCACAGCGTGGTGAAGCAGCTCAAACGGTGACCAAATTAGAACTAACGGCCAGGATTGATTAATTGAATATTAACGTCGCACTGTTCAGCTACACGAGGGCTTTTGGCGACGGACCACGTAATTTTGAACCATGGTCAAGTGACGTGGACGACACCTGAGCTGGCACCCCCTCTCCTAACTACCACACCAACGGGAGGACGTTTCAGCTCTCGACAGATTTAACGTGCATCGCTGCCCTACACGGCGGGTCTTTAGTGGTACTGGGCTCAAACCCGTGACAAAGCAAGCCACGGTCCGATACCTATACCACTCGGCTACCGCGGCCACAACTAACGGCCAGGAAGGTTCTACCATGTATTTTGTGGGACTGGAAAGGAATAATTTATTATGAGTTACTTCCGTATGGCCAAACACTAAATTCAGATGTTTACTGTCAACAACTGCACCATTTGAAGCTAGCGATTGACCAGAAACGGCCAAAATTGGCCAACAGGAGAGGTGTTGTGTTCCATCAGGACAACGCCAGGCCACACACGACTGTAGTGACTCCCCAGACACTCTGGGAGCTTAGTTGGAAAGTTTTAATGCATCCACCATATAGTCCGGATCTGGCACCAAGCGATTACCACCTTTTTCTTGCATTGCAAAACTTCCTAAGTGAAAAGAAATTGGGATCAAGAGAAGATTGTGAAAATCAATTTCTAGAGCTTTTCGCCAATAAAGAACAAGACTTCTATGAGAGAGGCACCATTAAGCTACCTTTAAAAAGGCAATAAATTATACAACAAAACGGTACATATTTCACCTAAATCGGACAAGTCGAAACATGTAAAATAAAGTCTTGAATTTCATGCAAAAATAATGGATTTCTTTTTCCCCAACCTAATATATATTTCATATTAAACACACCTATGTAATTTAATCCTTTCAGACAAAGCGACTTTAAATACATTGGTTTACAATGTGTTATAACCTTCAAAAACATACTTATTTTTAATTACCTTTTTTAAATTCTTATCTAAGGAATTTTGAACAAAATTGTTATTTTTCACCAAGTATTGAATGCAAAAAGGAGGGGAAACAGTTCCCTTTTACAATACTTTATTGTTAGAAAAGAAAATTTCTTCATTTAAGATAATAAATAGATTAAAATATATAAATTATTAACATGAAATTTCCAATTTATATAATTTGGTTATAAGAACTATTATACCTGTTGTCTCTACTAACATAGCAAATACAGTTTCTTGCAATGAAAAACATAAATCTTCTACTGAATATCCATCATTCATTACAAGATTAGAAGCTCTTTCCTATAAGAAGTAGAAAATATATTATCATTCAACAAGGCATATAAAACATATTGTTACAAATTTTGTGTATAAATAGTGTAAATAATTTGTATTTGGGTGTGTTTAATGCATTTATATGACTCTATGTTACATTTATTTCATGTTAAAATTGTACTATTCACAAGCAATGCCCCCTTATGTTATAATTTCGATTCAATGAGAGCTTGGCGAAATCTTGGCGGTAGAGCCAAGTTGGCGCCAATTGGAAGTTTCTGCCGCAACTATAAATAGGAGTGCAAGCCGCAACTAGTGAGTCTGATTTTAACCAGTGAATAATGAGGATTGTTTTGACTAGCAATTAGCTTGGCTGTGCTTGTGAATAATTTTTTACATGAGTGTATTTTTAAACACTGATAATTGTGTTTGAGTGCTTTTGAATGTGTGAAGACCTTTGGAGATTTACTCTGAGAATATTGCTGTTGAATCCTGTATTTAAAGGATTGGTTTTTTGTTAATAAATTTGCATTGCTCTTAAAGAACTGTTTAATTTTCTTTGCGATTGTTTTGCATAAAATCTTCGGACCCGGATCTATGTAACAATATATAATCTAACTTTATTATAAATAGAAGTAGAAATAGTTTTAATATATTACAGAGATAATTCATTTACAGTATTTACAATATCAAAATAGTGCATTATAAAAATCTGAAAGACTTTTAAAGATGAACAATGTTTAAAATGTTTTATCTTAGTCCACCCAAGTAAGAAGGAATAGCAGTGAATTATACTATTCCATTCTTGGGACAATTTGTACTGATCAAACTAATAAAAACTTGCTTCTTTTTTATGTCTATACATATGCTTATAGAAAGGCATATTTCAGATTTCATAAAAAAATATTAATTTTCCAATACTTGATGTGAATATAGATTAATATTATTTTCAATAACAGCAATTCATCTTGATTATTCAAATGTGAATGAGTTTTTATTTGAGATTATTTATTTATCTTGTAATGAGTCACAACATTAAAATTATTTCTGTAATCTGGACCACACATTAAAAACAAGCAAAATGATGCAGTGATATGTGTATCATAAAAATTTTTTTAGACAATGCAACTTTGACTTTGTCAAACAAACCAGGAACGCAATAGTGCATATTTTATTTCACAGAATAAAATTCTGCTAAATACATCATTTTTTAAAAAAATGAAACAACTTTTAAATGTAACTCTAACTTTTATAAAAGGAACTCTTACCTATAACTAAAACTTTATACTTTTTATACATTTGACTCTATGTATAAATCTACATAAAAATAATGAAGCAAAATCAAATGTTAAAAACATTAAATTATTATTAAATTCTTTCTGAAAATCAATATCTGATATTCATCAAGAAAATTAATAATTGAGAGGTAGATAAAAGAAAAATCAGGTTAAATAATAAGCACACTTTAAATGGTTTCAAAATTTAAGTTTGAAATATCTTTTAAATAAAATTTGTTAGCTTGATAATCAAACTAATAATTACTTCTATGAATGACAACAAACCAGAAAAAGATACATCCATGCCTTTTACACAATAAGGTAAAGGAATAAACTTTTCAGCACTAGAAAATAAAATTCATATAAAATTTTGAAAAGTAAAAATAAGATAACTAAATGAATATCTTTAAAAAAAACATTTATAAATATATATAGTTAAAATGTTTAAAAATGAATATTAAAAATAAATGTTATCCAGAAAAAATAAATCTGTATACTTCTAAATTGTTTAAAAACAATGATACATTTATACATTACTACTCTCTATATCAGCCTCTATATCCACATATTACTTAAATCAGGAATGAGAAATCTTTAAGATGGTAAGTCACATAGGCTTATTTGTAATCTAATAACATCAATAAAAATAAAGATACCTTTGAAGAAGTTATATGTATGTTACGGAATGAAAAATAAGTACTTGTGAATTACAAAATATTTAATAAATTAAATTGTTTAAACTAATTTGAAAACATTACAACTTTGAGAACAATATGATAAAATACCTCTTTATGGAGAAAAAAAAGATTCATTTTAAAAAATTTCAAAAATTAATCAGAAAAGTATTTGATGAAACCAAGAGAACTGCATACATCAAGTTCATAAGTTGGTTTCTTTTTCCTTTAGTCTAAAAACAACATAAATATATACATAATTCATAACATTTCTAGCATTATAGAAGAATTTGAAGCAATTATGCATTATCTACTCAATTTTATATTTTCTTCATATTTTAATTCATTTTGCATTTCTAGAGGAATTTATAAAATTCAACCTATTTACGAATAATTCAATTAGAATTTATTCAAAACTAACTCAAACAGAAGAAGTTGATTTTCTCAACTAAAAATGGAAAGAGTATAGAAATTTGAAAAAGAATTATAACTTACCAATTTAAATTATATTTTCAAGAAAATATTTTTATATTTCTAATGAAAAAACCTAGTATACTTAAATTTTGCTTTTTTCATTTGAAAAAATATATTTCTATATTTATAACTTCACTCACAGTTGACATTTTTTTCTTTCATATCAAACATTTTAATGCTTCTGAACTACTTTCATCTCTCATTTAAAAAGCACAAGAAATTAAAAGTTGTTTCTTCTAAAAAGTGTTATCCTGCCATAAAATAAATTAGCTTACAAATTGTTCAAATGTTTACAAATAGTAATGATGAAATTTTGTCCAAGAAAGAATTAAGTTTTTGAAAAGTGCTGATAATGGCTGAAAAAATGCAGTTCACAAAACTTTTATGCATGCTTCCCTAGTAATTAAAAGAAGTCTGATTTAAAACTTTTATATCCAAAGTGATAAATTAGGAATAAAAATATTCTATAATATTTTATGAGCTGTTAAAAAATAAACATTAGAGAAATACATTGTTATTTTCTATAATAAAAAAAACATACGCTTGAGCTGCGACTTCAATATTGTACCCTGGACTAGGTTCATTTGATAACTGTAATGTAAAACAAACTATCAATAAAATATTATAAAAATAATACAAATTCAATAACAGTGAAAAGAAAAAAATGCATACCTTCAGAACTCTAGCAAATCTGTCAAGGCAATTACCCACAGCTATATCAATTGTTTCACCAAATATTCTATAGCGTTTCTCATTATAAGCAATTATCTAAAAAACATTAAAATGCATTACATCATATGTTAAATTTATTTAAAAAGTGTAAACATTTTATTTAAATTAATAATGACGTTACAACTAAATTTGGAGGTGGGAAAAACACGCATATAATTATCAATAAATCAAGATATTTTTAAATGCTACAAGTAGGCAATCTCTGTTAAAAAGAATTGCCTGTGTTAAGTGGGCCCAAAGTGTTTTGACTTCCACTTTTACATCTTACATCGACCTGTTATTGATTACGTCTCTCAGCTTCCTGTTATTGCTTCTGACAATGCATTATCAAAGTTGGACATTGTTCAAAATAAAGCACTTAGATTTATCACTGGTGCAGCCACCTTGATCTGTATTGCTGCTATGCAACTGCAGACTGAAATTTTTGGTTCATCTGAAAGACGTCAATACTTTGCCCTTTCTCTTGGTGAATGATTAATGAGAAAGGAGCATTTGTGGCCTAAATACATACCTTCCCAAACAAGACTTAAAACTCAACATACACTCTTGTTTGAGTTCCAGAGACTAGAGCAGGCATGCCCAACCTGCGGCCCGTTTGGAGAATTTTTGCGGCCCAATTGAAGTTTCTGTCTATATGTTGATGGATGAAGGAAAGCAGATGAGCTTGGGTGTATTATTCCGCTTTCAACGAGAACTTCGTTGAGAGTGAGTAGTGTATTTAGTTCTATTTGTCAGAGAAATAATTTATGTCTATATTTTTAAGTTCAGATTAGTAGTCTTTTTCATGTTTTATTTGGCAATGAAAGAATCCGATGATGGATTTAATGAGTTGCCTCAGGACTGTTAGACCAGCTAGTAGAAATGTTAAGATAATTTCGGCAGCAGATTAAAAATGTTTAATATTTTAACCTTCTGAAATTATGTAAATATTTCATTTTATGATACATATTTAATCACGGTGCAATAACTAATATCTTACAATAAGAAACTAAACATTTGGCTATCGGGCAGAAAAAAAACTTTTTTTGACAAACAGTGTAATAATTACAAAGCTGTTCTTAATTGCTTTTTTGCATTTGAAATAAAAATTTTGAAAATCTAAATCAATTTTATGCAAACATACTGTAACACACAAGTATAAAATGTGAAGATGTTACGCACATAGTTGTTATACTACGTAACCTCAGATGGCAGCATAAATCTATTGTAGATAAGAACCTTGTAGGTTAAGAGATATTCTTCCACCAACAAGTGCAATCGGTCGACTTTCAACTTTGTTGTGATTGTGATCCAGTAAAAGGTAAACTTGGTGTTTTTTGATCATATCAATAATTGAATGTTGATCATATCATATTTTGAATGCTGCACGATAGTAAAATATTTTGAATATTTTTTTTTATTTTGATATGTGCGGCCCACCTCAGTGTAGTAAATTTTTATGTGGCCCACAACCCAATTTGGGTTGGGCACCCCTGGACTAGAGTGACATCTGCTTTATATTGGACTGCACGACACCTTATGTCCGAGAAGACGTTGGCGGGCGTAATTTAAAAAAAAAATATTTTTAAAAATACATGTTGTTACTGCTAATGCCACCTGATCAAGTGATGTCAGATCGAGGTCTATGATATTCATAGTGGTAAGAGGCTAGTTTTTTATGCCTGTTATTATCCATAGTTTTGAGGACTGTACAGGTGACAGTATCAGCTAAATGGCAGTGTCTCCTGAACAGATACTGTACTACTCTTATAATTTTATAAATGTTTCCAAGTTTTAAGAACTGATTGAACATTTTTCATAGAGTACAACAATACTTTTTCTTTAAAAAAATGTTAAAGCTTTTGTTCTTTCTTTCTTTCTTCAACAATTTTAATTTCACAATACAAAGAAAAATTTTTTAAATATTTTATAAAAAGCATAAACAAATTTTAGCATCATAAAATATAATACTTTTCATTGATAGCAATAATAAACCATATAACCCACCAATAAGTTTTAAACATTTATCCATTTTTTCATAAATTTAATAATATATATTATCTTGAATTTGAAAGTTTTTGACAAGTTTATTTTATAAAACTATACAAAACATTTGATACATTTCAAGTAAAACAAAAAAAGTAAAAAATTATTGTAACTGAACAAAAACATTAAACATAGTAGTACAAGTATATTCTATAACATTTACCTGGGTGTTTCCACCACTGACATACAATACTATGGGATTATCTGCACCTGTTATTAGCCTTCCCATTTCAATGTTTAAGAATGTAAATTAAGGATTTAACAATGAAAAAAAATTTTTGTATGTACTTAAATCAAAAGATGTTTATCAGCATACATATATATTTTTAGAAACCAATAATAAACACTCAAATTTAAAGAAACTTCAATATTGTGCATTCAATTTAGGATATTTTTTAATTATTTGATTGAGCTTTAATAATGACACAGAATAGAACGTAAACATATAAATTTTTAATTATTTTTCAAATAACTGAAAATATTACTTTACAAAATTCTAAATTTACTTTCTTAAAATAACAAAAAAGTATGATACAGATGCACACACTAAAAAATTAAAAAGCAAATTTTAGAAAGCTATTTAGAGCTAGGTATCAATTTCATAATTCTATTACTTTATATGCACCTTTAAATATAGTTTTTAAAAATATTTTTTCAATAATTCAGTAAGATTCAGACTCAGATTCCAATGTGGAAGACTCAGACTTCAAATTTAACAATGTTAAAATTTCGCTCTCTTTTTTAAAACAAAGAAAAAGAAATTATTATACAAAGCTTAAAGTAACTCCTCAGGCAAAATTTTATAATTTTGAAAAAGTTTAAATAATTATTTAAATAAATCTCTTTAAATATACCTTGACTGCAGCACAAGTTAAAACATGTTATAAAAGGATATGACCAATGCAATGATTTACTCCAATTATAGGCTTCTTCCATAATTGAGCAACTGTTCGAGCAACAACAGCAACAGATACTAAAGGAGCTGCTATTCCAGGACCTGAAAATAGATAAATTCAATTAAACAAAAAGCATAAACATATACATGTAATTTATTTTTGACTTTTCAAACTTGCATAGAAATTACCTCAGGTTTAAGAAAAATAAAACCAAAGATATAATTAAAAAAGAATTTAGAATCTTACGGTGAGGGAGAGTAACATTAACGTTGCACTATAAAGCTGCATGAGAGCTATTGTCGAAAGACCTCAATTTTGAACCATGGTCTAGCAACAAGGACACCTGAGCTGGCACCTCCCTCTTTTAACTTCCACACCCCACCAACAGAAGGAAGTTTGAACCTTGACAGATTTAATGTGTAGTGGCCCCCTATACATGGCAGGTCTTCAGCGGCACTGGGTTTGAACTCATGACATGCCAGCCACAAGTCCGTGACCTTGACCGCAAGACTACCATGACCTTGTAGAATCTTAGAATCTCAGGTATCATTCAACGAAGTGTGAGCACACTTCATCATACATATATATACATCCACAAGAATACCTTAGTACTGTTAATTGGTTCCTTTAAAGTACTACATTAAATAAATATGCCTCAAGTAACACATTTCTACTGGAAAATAAGTAATTTGTTCCCATCAAATTTTGTTAAAATAGATATATTTATATTGTATAAATATATTATATTTACTAAAAATTAATGAAAAATAATAAAAGATTGAAAGGCAAAAAGAATGGAACACTTGTATTGCTTAATTGTTTGCAAAATGAAAAAGAAAAACGCTTTTTTTACCTATAAAATTAACCAAAGGTTTTTGCAGCAATTTTTTTTTCAATATACAATATAATTACATAGAATATCATTTTTCAATTTTTGCCTAGTACAAAAGCTCCTTTTTCTAATAATTTTCTTCAATGAATTCTCATACTCTTCCAATGGCATTGAATAATTTTTCAAGATAATTCAAATTAAAGTTTTTTTTTCCTTCTGCTTACACTTTTTAATCTTCTTTACTTCTTCATAAGCTCACTCTACATCAGTGCCAGTGAGAGATTTGTCATTAAAAAGCTGAGAATCTATCTGAATATACTACATAACATTGGCACCATCCAATGAGTCAAAGCCGCCTAAATCATGTCCATTTTTCCCAATTGCTAATGATTTTTTTTATTTTTGATTCATTATAAATGGGTTAAAAAATATAATTATTGTAAACAAGAATGAATCAATTTATATGAATTGGAAGGCAAGAATAAACAAATGTTGAAGCTATTCTAAAGAATGAAGGTAAATTATCTTTGTTGATAATATCTGCCATAAAATCTTGACGATTGGGTTAGTACATATGAACACATTAATCATCACCTTGGACCTTGACCAATTAGCATCATTCATCTTTACAATATTAATTTAGTAAGATTTTGGCAAGAATGTTTCTGGACAAATTCTTTCCAAACCACAAAATAATGAATCAATCAGTACTATAAGCAAAATATATTACTCAAATTACTAACCATACTATAGCAGAGACTTTTCTAAATGAAGGCCTACTAAATGAGGTATTCTGTATGTGTATATAATAAAATGGGCCAAAAATTTCAAATGCCTTTTCTTAATTATATATTAATATAATTATTCTACACATTTCTTTTGCTAAACTACATTGATATTTTGATATATTATCTTTCATAATATTAACATCATAGAATTCAGTAAGTATTTTCTAAAAAAAAATTAGTTCCCAATGTTTAAAAAAAGGTCAACTGATTGTTATATTATACACTGCTGGACAATTGCTAAGGACGGATCACAAATTGCTATGTAGCATAACATTAAGCGAGACATGAGGCCTAGTAGGATAAAATATAGTTGCCACACTGTTCAGACATTAGGATAACGAATATTTATTGTTCTGGAAAGTACAAAAGCTGTGAAACATCTGAAAGAAAAAAAATGTTCATTTGATCTGCGTACGGAGAAATGGAACAATGCATCTAAAAGTCAGCAGGCACCTTAACGAAAAATATCAGTACGGGATATGTCCACCGTGGAGTGTGATGCAACATTCCACACGTCGTACCATACTTTGCACAACATTATCCAGCAGCTGTTGAGGCAATTTATCCCATTCCTCTGTGAGTGCACGGATGAGGGTGTTCTTGTTTGTCGGAGGATAGTTTCGACCAGCAACTTGCCTCCCCAAAGCATCCCACACATTTTCAATGGGGCTTAGATCTGGAGAACGCGCTGGCCATACGAGACGTTGAACACCCTCGCTGTCTAGACAATCCTGAACAGCGAGTGTTCGATGACATGTTGCGTTGTCGTCCATAAAAACAAATTTATCACCGACAGCACCACGGAAAAGACGAACATGAGGAAGTAGAACTTCATCAATGTATCGTTGGCCCGTCATAGTCCCATTCGCAACCACATGTAAGCGCGTGCGGCCATTGATCATGATGCCGGACTGCACCATGATACTGCATGTCGGATATCGGTCTTTTTCCTGGATATTTTCTGGGCGATAAGCAGTACCACTCTCGCACCAGATCAGTTGGCGTCTACAATCCGATGACAGACTGAACCTACTCTCATCTGAGAATAGTACGCATGCCCAGTCCTGTTCAGTCCAATTGTGATGCTCACGACACCATTGCAAACGGGCAGTACGGTGCTGTCTGGTCAATGGGACACACACAACAGGTCTGCGTGCGTATAGTCCTCCTCCCCTCAAACGTCTGGCAACAGTTTTTCGGGAGATCTGCTTTCCTGAGGCAGCAAGAAACTGATTTGCCACCTGCTGAGCTGTGGTGTGCCTGTTCCTTTTTGCTGATAGGACGATATATCTGTCTTCTGCAGGCATCGTACTTCTAACACGACCTCCCCGTGCCGTCTACTACACATTCCAGTAGTTTTAAATGACTTCCACAGCCGTGAAACAACGCTGTGAGCGAAGTCGAACTCCCTGGCAACATCTGTTATTTTTCGACCTTCTTCGATCTTTCCAATAATTCGGCCACGCATAAAATCATCTATGTGATGTCGGGAAGACATGCCAAAAATTTTAAGTTCGTCTATTAAATCTTTCCTGTGAAATTTTGACTTGAAACAACAACTGTCCACACGCGTCAAAACCTTTAAAGCTCTTATGAACGCTATCACGTGATGAACAGACGTGGAAAAAAAATTGCATACTCATACTTCTTCTTACTAATATCCCGCACTTATTCTAATTTTCCACATTTTTCTTCCTTTCATTTTGTGGTTGCTATGGATGATAATGTTATCCGTCCTTAGCAATTTGTCCAGCAGTGTATTTCAAATAAGTAAATGAAGAGGGAAGTAAACATGGTTAGAATCATTATCCAAATAAATGTATTACATTAATCTGAGGTGATCCCTTTGTCATGATTGTGACATTCATGGTTGGTGAGGTTCAAGCAGTAGATTTGTGTTTGAGTAGGTTTGTGAGTTAAGTGTAAAATCTTCTTGTGGCATAATATGATAGTTAAGAGAAACAGGCTCACACTGAGGTTTATCCTTAATACTTGAACACCATTTAAAACTATACAAGCCCTATAACCATTAGTTCTTATATGATACAATCCTCCACATGAATTCCAACCAAAAAATATCAGAAACAGAGTGAGAATTTTAAATACATTTCAGAAAATCATAGAATAAAATAAAGGGTGTTAAACACCCTAGTAGCAATTTTTCATTTAACTTAACAATATTTTAAAAATAAAAAGATGTTTTTTATCGCATTACTTAAAAAAATAATGAATACAAAATGCAGCATAAAGAAAATTATATAAATACCCTTTGTATAACAAACAACATCAATATCAGCTGGTTTAATTTTTGCCACTTGGAATGTCTTATCCAATAAGTCTAATATATGTGCTTGATGATGGTGAGCAGTATCTCTAGGTAGAAAACCTATAAGAAATATAAATTGAAAAACTATAAAAAAAAAATTCATTTAAAGTAATACATTATTATTAAACATTGTTAAATGGAAACCTTAACTCCTCAAGAGGTTTGCTATATTTCATACATATAAAATAATGTGTATTATATACTCAATTAAAAATGCATTCTTATTTTCATGTATCTTAAAGATTGCAAGATTACACACAAATTGTACAAGAAACAATATTTTGCAGGCATTAACCTTTCCTTTATTTGCCCATATTAATAAGCTGAAATAAGATAAGAGAAAAGAGAGTTATTAAATTTTTTTAACTAGAATGAATTAGTAAAAAGAGCAGATATCCAACATCCATCAGATTTTGGAGAAAACAAGAGAATTTGGAATTGATACACATCATCTCTATTGATTTTAAAACTGCTTATGACAGCATCAATAGAAAGGCCTTTATTACAGCCATGAAAGAATTTAAAATTCCTGATATTATTAAAGCTTGTAAGCCTGACATTAAGCGAAACAAAGATCATGGTCAAAATACAGATTGATCTCAGACCCATTGGAAATAGAAAATGGCATTAGACAGGGAGATACACTGATGTATCTTCTTTTTAATCTTGCATTAGAAAAAGTGGTAAGAGATTCCAACATCAATATCAGAGGAAATATCTTTAATAAATCAATACAATTATTGGCTTTTGCTGATGACATTAATATTTATTGATCGAACACCCATCACACTAAGACAAGCTTTCATATCTTTAGAGAAAGAAGCTCTCAGGATAGGATTGAAAATCAATGAGAATAAGACCAAATACATGCCTTGCACTAAATCATGTTTTAACAATTCACACTTTAAAATTGAAGAGTATAATTATGGAAGTTGTTGACAGTTTCACTTATTTGGGTTCTGAAATTAACAATAGAAATGATTGTAATACTGAAAACCAAAAGAGAAAAGTACTATGACTAATATATGTCTTCAAGGGATATGAAAATATATGTGAAATTGAGTTTAATCATAAGAAAAACAAAGGTTCTATTGTATAAAAGTCTTTTAAGAGCAGTATTAACTTATGCATGTGAAACTCCATCCATGTCTCGAACATCAATATCTACGAAAGGAAGATTTTAAGATTTAATTTTGGAGGAATTCAGGAAAATGGAACCTGGCAAAGATCAAACTTCATGCTCTCACTCATATTAAGAATCTGACATTGTTAACTTCATCAAAATGCAACAAAGTAAATGGGCAGGTCACGCTGTCAGAATGAACAAAGGCTGCACCACTAAAAAAGTCTTCAATCTCAACCAATTAACACACAGAGAAAAGGCAGGTCAAATCTAAGATGGATTGATGGCCTAGAGTTAGATCTCCTATTTTTGAGAACTAAAAATTGGAGAACACTAGCAGGAATAAGGCTTCTTGAGAAGGCCAAGGCCCACCCTGGGCTGTCGAGCCACAGGGGAAGGAAAGGAATGAATCCTAATAATCATATAATATAAAACAATAATCAAATTACATAGAAAGATGTAAGAAATTTTTACACTAAAATTAATTTGTAAAATATAATAGCTACAACCAAAAATAACAAAAAGTTGAATACCAATTTCCCTATAAATAACCAAAATATTAAAGATAACAGAACAGCATTTAAGGATAAAAATATTCTTCAGAGAAAACAACAATATGTTTTACTTTGAATTGCATATATATATATATATATATATATATATATATATATATATATATATATGTTAATCAACTATAACTCATATAAAATATGAATACTATATATTTAAAACACAAGTAAAAAGGGTCAATTTTGATTTATGTTGCACTCTGAAGCTACAAGTGGACTTTTGGTGATGAATTTCATAATTCTGAGCTACAATCAAGTAATGAGGACTTCACCTGAGTTGGCATTTCCTTTCCAAACTTTCACACCATGCTTAATAGGAAGACTTTGCACCTTCACAGATTTAACTTGCGTCAGCTCCTCTATACATGGCAGGTTCAGAACCTGCAACTCACCTATGTCAACCATGACTTTGTTCACTCAGCTACCACGACCAACAGGCAGAGAGAGTTCGGCAACCTTTACCCTTTACAGTGGTGTAGACAAAAATTCCTTAATTTTTACTATAGAGATAACACCTCTGTGCTTTTGCCAGCATGTTTTTTAAGAATGTAACTCCCATAAGAAATGTCGGTACTTTTCCATTTTGCTGGCAAAAATCTTGCCAAGCAGGCTTTAAGTGAGACAATACATATATATAAAAAAATGTTATAAATGTTAGTTCTCATTGATTTTTCATCTGTTTTTGATGTATTCTGAAAAAGACGTTATTATAAGAAAAGACAGCAACTTTTCATTTTGGGTGACTTAATCGCTTGCACCAGCAAAACGAAAAAGAACCCAAAGGTCTGTATATGCCATTGTCACCTCAAAATGTTTGCAAAAATTAAACATTGTTTGTTTTATGGGTACTTATGTATTAGTGACACCACAGCAAAATTTGAGCCTTGCAAATCACGCCATGATATCAAAACAACAAAGATTATAACAAGTTTTATTTAAATAAAAATGATTCTCATGGTGCAATTTTGGCAACAGTGACGCTAATACACAAGTACCATTTCATGCAATTAATGTTGAAAAACTGTTAAAGGTAAGGCAAATAATTTTTTGAGATATAAAAGCTTATTAAAATTACTCATAATGTAAGTAAGGAAAAAAATACAAAACAGACAGGGAATATTGATTTATAGAAAAGGACAAAATGAATACTTCAAGTATTATTAAATATGCTTATAGCACAGCTTATATTAAAAAAACATTCAAATTATAAGTTTCACAGCAAAACATGTATATAATAATAAAGGGTACTTTCGTATTATCACAACCTATTGGTGACATTTTATGAAACGAAACACGTGATTGCCAATTCAATGACACGTGCAAAACCGGGGTTGCCAACTTGGTGAGTTATCTTAAACATTGCCAATTGTTGCAATAATACATAAGTAACCCAATAAACTTATACAGCAAAACATCTATGAATTTATAGTTTGAAAGATTTAACAAATTGCCTAAATTTTGATTTTTTTTTTACAGTTAGAGAACATTTATGATCACTTATTAATGTAATATTTTGAAGCTATGCTACAGCTAATAGTAAATGATCCTTTCACTTTTAAGTCTCAATCAACATGAAAGATGACATCTCTCTCCAAATGTCCACACCATCTCAACATGAGGACTTTGAACCATGGCAGATTAAACATACCAACACATCATCCTCTCAATGTGGCCCAAAAAGTTAAGGGATCATTCCATTAAAGAAAAAGTATATTAATGCACACACTAAATCTATTTAAAACAGACAAGTAGCTGCTACAATAATATAATTTCTAGATATTTTATTTAGTTAAAATGTAATCGGGGTTTTTTTTCTCTAAATAACGAAATTCAAGAGTGCTTTTCAAATTTTGCCAGGGAAATCTAATCAAGCAAACTTTATTGGTGACAGCACATAATATACACAACTGTTCTAGGCAAAACTCAAGTTTTCGTCGTTTTTTTACTAATTTTTGACACATTCGGGAAAAAGATGTTAATTCAAGGAAAAGTCAGCGACTTTTTTTTAAAATGTGCCAGTAAAAAGTTTCTAGCTAGAATGTTCCATTTTGGTGTTGGTTATAACATTTTGGCAATTTCATTGCCTGCACCAGTGATATGGAAATGTACCAATTAAAGTAATGAAATGCAATTTATATTTATTTGTTTATGCAAAAAAGACTTTTACGTAAATTTTTTGCGAATTTATTGATCAAGAGGTTAATGAGCAAGTATCTAATTAAAATAATGTCATCTTTGGGGTTTACAGAATACATATATGTGCTAGTGGGTGCACTTTCACAAAATAGTTTCTTAAAATCTTACTATTCACTTATAAAAAGAAATCACGAAGAAAAATTATATCACACTGGTGCACGAAATCTTTTTATTCCCTCCTGCTTATAAAATAAAGAATCGTAAGCCATAAGTAATTTTCTTGGAAAATATATTTTATTGTCAGAAATGTTTATTGTGATTTTCTCTCAGATATGTTATATTTCGAAAATAATATTTACCTTGTCCAGCAGGAGTTATGTAGGTTACTCTTTCATTAGCAAGAACTTCTCCATCTTTCATAATTCCAATGCCTAGTTTATTGGCACTACCTTCAAATCCAATTGCTATAGTCATTCTACGATTTGAAAAGACAGAAAAACGCAATCTACGCAGGTTTCCAAAATTTCAAGTCTCACGCTGTGTGTGTTTGTTTATTGAAAGTTTTTCCGGCAACCTGAGAAACTTAGTTGATTGTTTGATTGCTATTTGTAAGAAGCTTTTAATAGTAGAATGCTCACTCTAAAAAAAGTTTTAAATGCTTGGGTTTTTTTTCCCCCTCTATTTTATCCAAATGTAATCTAAAAGTCATATTGAATAGTGGATTGCGTTTATTAATCAGATTGCTTCGATGAGATATACATTTTAAAAAGGATGCGTTCTTCAATGAAAACTTCATTTACGCGTATAGAAACTTTTCGAAATGACATAAAATCGCTGAATGTAGCGGGTTACATTCAAATGTGGTAATCATCCAAGAGAATTTCGTACTTCTGGTTACTTCTTCTGGAATGACGTAAATAAATTCTGTAAATAAATTTATAAGTTTATCGCACCGTGCCCATCCGGTAAAGGGGTTCTGCTGGGCCGCAGGGCATGTTTCGAATCCCGGAGAAGGCATGGGTGTTTGTAACTTCGTGGCGAGTTTGATTGATTGATTGAATATTAACGTCGCACTGTTCAGCTACACGAGGGCTTTTGGCGACGGACCACGTAATTTTGAACCATGGTCAAGTGACGTGGACGACACCTGAGCTGGCACCCCCCTCTCCTCACTACCACACCACACCAACGGGAGGACGTTTCAGCTCTCGACAGATTTAACGTGCATCGCTGCCCTACACGGCGGGTCTTTAGTGGTACTGGGCTCGATCCCTTGACAAAGCAAGCCACGGTCCGATACCTATACCACTCGGCTACCGCGGCCTGTAACTTCGTGGCATGGGACACTCTAAATATTCGTCGAACGAGCCACAACTCCTCTCGTGAGGTTGGTGGGGGGCCTTGACCACCCTTCAAGGTGTTTTCCTTCAAAATTGGATAGAACTGAACCAAATAATGCTGTCATCTGAATGCATTTTTATGTAGTACCTGCTTCTGTATTACATAAAAAAAGGTCTAAAATGGATTATAAGTTTTGAAATGTGACTTCGTTGAAAAAATACATTAGCATCAGATATCTGCAGGGAAGTCCTAGGGCATGGGCCAACTGGGCCCTGGCCCAAGGCCTCACCTTCGGTGAGGGACCCGTTTCGTTTTTGACTCTGCCCTAATAAGATCATGATCCGGATAATTTTAACGGTCAAATATTATTCCCGGACATATTCTCCGAAAAACAGGGAACTTTAAACTGCATGTCAACAAGCAAAAGTGGTCAGACTGTATTAACATGTGATAACCGTTATCTACGCCTAGGACTAATACCTTAAGGCTGTTTTCGGCTAATGTTAAAGAATAGGGCCCAAATTCGGAATATTTTTTCAGATATAAAAGTGCTAAAACATTAATATTATATTCCTGCTTCACTAGCCTGTACAGAATCACTTACTTTATCATACTACTCATTTTTATCCGAGTTGGCATATTTTTTCTTTTATAAAATGTGTTTCACATTTTTTTCTCCTTTTCCGTAATGCTACATGTTAAAAGGAAAACTATTTATGAAATATTTTGAAATTTTAAAAACAGTATATTATAAACAAATGCATGAGTTACAATGTCACAAATTTTTATAAAAATTGAGGCATTTTTTTCTGTCCGAAAATGTGTTCCGCGTTAAGTTCACGCTTTTGTTTATATGGTTCAGCTAACTCGTTTGGTCTAAATGCAGCCATCGGTCGAGCCGGTTTGTGCGTAAGTTTTTGATGTTGTGAGTCGTGCACATTTATTTGTTTCATTTGACAATGCAATCTACATATTGTCTATTTTTAAATATCTCAGGTGGAGCTTACTTTTGCATAGAGACCTGGGGCCTCTCAAAAAAAATCTTCTCTGGGCCCAGGGCCTCAAAGTGTCTTAAGGTATCCGACTACGTTCGATACCGTGATTTTAAAAAGGCGCATAAATGGATAATTTTCATATTTAGTGTCACTTAGATTAGAATACATGTATAAAATTGTTTTAAGGACATTTTGACAAAAAAAAAAACTATATATATATTTACGGCAAAAAATTAACTTAGAATAACCTTTTTTGAAAGTGTTCTCCTTTTGTGAAAAATGCTTCTATTATAATAATACTTTGCCCCTGTATAGAGCTCAGATCTCTGTATAGAGGCTCAATTATGATTTTTGAAAAACTCACATTATTTTCCCAATTACAACCATTTGAAATAATTATCGGCGATTTTTTCTTAAAATTTCTCCCCTCTGTTGTTGTAAAACATGGATATAAACCCACTTCTAAGTTATATATATCAAAAATTCTAGTTGAGCCTCTGTACAGAGGTCTGAGCTATATACAGGCAAAATATTATTATAATAGAAGCATTTTTCACAAAAGAAGAAAATATTTTGAAAATGGGTCATTTTTTGTCAAAATATTGTACTTAAATAATTTTTTATTGTAATACTATTCTTAAAACAATTTTATATACATTTTCTAATCTTATTGACACTAAATATCATAAATATTATCCATTTATACGCTTTGCAAAATCACGGTTCCAAACGCGTAGTCGTATACCCTAAGGCGTCCAAGGTTATCTACTATAATTTTGCTTTAAAAATTTTCCAATAGTTTAAAAATATTTTTAATGTTAAATAGAATAAAACATATAGATTATTAACTCTTAAAAATAATTCTTTTTTTTCTTTAAAGTAAGATTTCTAATCTTTTTTAAACAATTTACATTCTTTTAAATTTCGGAAATCTTCTCATTAAAAACAAAATAGAAAATTGTAAGGCTTATATAATTTCTGAATGAATAAATAAACTGACATTTTTCAAGTTTTTCTCTCTTTTATATTTAATAATGCATTATAATAACCATTTACTTTGATTGAATAATAATTTGTTAAAGGAAAATTTAATATTTGATCTATTCAAATAAGTAAACAAAATTACAAAATAATGAAATTTTTATGCATTTTCTTTAATTTTGCTACTTTTCAGAAGAGATATTTCTATTTTCTTTTTAAATATATTTTTTTAATGCTTTTAATGATTTTTCTTGAATTAATTATACGAACATTGCCAATTTTTATAAACAGGTTTCGATTTTTCAATGACATTTTGGATAAAAAAGACCAACATTTTTACTGTTTGCGATTTTTTTATTGAGTGTTTATTTATTTCGATGTATGTGAAATTTAATAAGGATTTGTTTGATTACATAATTTACTATTGCGATTATATAATTTACCGTTTTTCTTAATTAATTCTATTTACAGTTTTTAGACTTGTTTCAATTTTATAATTAATAATAATAAATTTCTAATTGTTGGAAATTTTATATTTGGTACTGTTTGATCCGGAGGACTGTATCGAAGATGGTATCTCATTTCCCAAACTACCACACCACGACACATTTATAATAAAAGAATTTTATAATCCTTTTAATATTTTTTCTGTAAGTTAGTTTATAAAAAAATGAATGCAGGTTTCGATGTTATTTTTTTAATACGATAATATTTCCTGTTGAAATTCTGGGATTATTTCTGAAAATTTTTAAAACTATTTTCATGCAATTGGTATTTTTTAAAATTTTTCATCATAATGAATGTCAATTTAATTATTTAAATATATTTAAAATTGTTTCATTGTTTTGTTAATAAATTACGCATAATTTAGGATTAATTAATTTTTTTTAATTTAGTGCTTGTAGCGATGCTATTGAATAAAAATTTTCACACATACAAACTTAATATATTGTTACGAATTTTATGTAAAGAATGCTTAAAATAATGCAAATAATTTAAAATTGTACGTTAACATTACTTTTTGTTGTATTTATTTTGTATTAGAATTGTAATATTCGGAAGCAACGTCGTTCCTTACATTATATTCAAAGGAAATTTGACGAAATCTTGGCGATAGAGCTAAGTTGACATCATTTTTGGTGACCATGTTGGTGACTTGGCGAATTCGTGACCATATGGATTCTTCTGGAAATTACTGGAGAAATTTACTAATTTCATGATCTATGACGAAAGAGGATTTTTCGAGAAAATTCCGTGCAGACTATGAATGGGGATTATCTCGCCGAAACTAGTCAGTACTATTGTCTTGACCATGGAAAAGTCGACCAGCGATTAGTGATTACTTCGGCTGTTGAGTAGGACGAGGACTGCTTGTGAATAAGCTTTAAACATACTTGTATTTTAGACGTTGATAGTTGTGTCTGAGCGCTGTAGAAAGTTTGAAGACCTTCTGGGATTTATTAAGCATATTTAAGTATTATATCCTGTGCATGAAAAATTCTGTTTCTTACAATGGGGCTAATCACTATCACAGCTTATAAAAAGAAAGAGGAAAATGTTTTGTTACAATTCTGGAACATTAAAGTAATGACAAGAAAATTGAAAACAATTGTAATTGGATTGCATTGTGCGTGTGAGGTTCATTTCTTTCCAATAAAAACAAAAACAAAATACACTGATTAAAATGGAACGTTTAACTTTATGTGTGAGATCTCAAATAATGTTTCATTTAAGATTGTGAAGCATATTTGAATACATTTTTTTTAAAGATGCATTCAATAGCTTGTTTTTCTATAGCAATCGGATTCCCCACGAACTGTAGCGGCTCTTATATAAGCCAGTAACAGCCTCCAGACAGTGGTGATCACTTTTGTCTAGTGGTTAAGTTACTCGGCTTCGGATCCATAGATCACGGGATCTAACACCGACACAAACATCCTAATAGGAGACTCTAAATAATTTGTAATTGATTATTGAGTGCAATTACTCCATATAAATAATCAAAATAAACTGCAATCATTAAATTCCTTTCGAGAGTAAAAATATTGTGCTTTCACCCAAAAATAAAATAAGTTTCAATTGTGTAATTTTAGTTTAGTAAATGTGTAAGTTTGTATTCTCTCTCCCAAACTCTTAAAAATTTTATTACAAAAAAAAAGGAAATGAAATTTATACAATAGATCTTGACACAAATTAAAAAAAACAATTTCTAACGAGAATGGTAAAAAGACGGACACACAATAGTGTGCATTCTTTTCGCCGAGCGAAAACTTACTTACCAGCCAACCTGCTGGCTGTCAAGAAAGCAGATGTCAATGTCTGCATGCAAAAAACTCTCGTTATTTCTATAGTATTAACTGTTTTGATATAATTGTAACTGTGATCATTTTGAATGTGTTTTTAGTTTGAATTTAGAAACGATGAATAAAAGTTAAACTAAGCTATCAGCCGTAATAATTCTTTGATCGCAGTTTTACAAATTAAGTTATTTATGTTTCAGATTTAAAAAGAAGTACGAGTTGGGTTTGAAGTTCTCATCTATTTGAAAGTAAGGGTTTGTTGTTGTTACTTATGCTACCTGATCGACAGTAACATCAGTATGGCCCACGAAATTCATCATGGCAAAGGGCTACATTTAGACGAATCATTAGATGTAGCTTTGAGCACCATACAGGTGACAAAGCAATTTGGCTTGATTTCACCTTATTTTGATTTTGCACCTTGACCCTGGGAGTGGTCAAGGGCCTCCCACCTCTCTTTCCCTTCCAACCAACCTCACGAGAACTTGCGGTTCGCAATTCTTTCCAACCAACCCAAGAAGAGAACGCGATTATGTAAATTAGGAAGTGTATATATTGGAGCTTTAATATTCACGTGGAGTTCTAAGAGGGGAAGTGCTAAGTAAAGTTCTAAGAGTTCTAAGGAGGAGGTTCCGGTAGTTTTAAGGAGGAGGTCTAATAGTGCCAGTGAAGTTCTAGGAGAATGCTAGGAGAGTTTTAAGTGAAGTTTGAAATCAGAAGATTATCCATTTGCCGGATCAAGTTGGAGCAAGGAGTATATTGACGATATAAGGACTGCAGCTGTTCGCCGTGGTATAGCGGTAAGAGAGTTTAGATTAAGCTTTAAGACTAGAGCGGATTCCAGTAAGTTAGGAAATCCTCTATAAATATAGATTCGGTGGTTTATTGCGCTATTTGATAGAATTATAGTTTATGTCTCACTACTCCTGATCATAAGCCTCCTAGACTTGTGTTGCTTTGCTGAATATAAATTGAGATAACAATAAACTAATTTTAATATGGAATCTCTGAGTGGTCAATCTTTTATTCCCTCAAATTTAGGTCGCGTGGATGATGAAGAGATGATACCCACATCCCGTGGGCTATCATGAGACATCCATGCCTTCTCCGGGATACGAACCCAGGTCCAACAGTCAGAGTCACTAACCACTATACCGGATGGGTGGCAAGTAAGAGTTTAGTTCAGGAGTGGAACTAAGTGGATTGAAAATTTTACTACTAGTAATGAGAGAGAGCGCGCGCGCGAAACCTATCCTGTAGATCAGGGGTGGGCAGACTTGTTCAGGGTGTGGGCTACTTCTAATTTTTTTCAAGATGTTGCGGTCCACCCAATATCAGTGGCACATACAAAGAGGGAGGCTCCACGGGTCCGGACCCTCCTCTGTAGCCCATGAATTTTTCCCCTATCGATTATAATCCCATGTGTACAGTACGTAAATTTAATTAAGTATTTATTATTAATACTAAATGTTATTAATTAGTGCTAAATTCTTATTCTATAATTTATTTCTTACTGTTCTTTGTCCCTGACAAACTGCAAAATGGGGAAAAAAATGTTTGGCTGCGTATTGGGGTAGGATATGAGAATGGTAGACATTCGACCCTAGACCGCCGCGTCCCCTTTGTAAAATTCACGAGTGTCGTAGGTGTGGTGAGGTAATGAAAAGGTCTCAACACAATATTCATTATAACTTAATAATAAATACGGAATATGTACTAACCTACGTAAATAAAATAAAAATACCTCACTGTTTTTGAAACCGCGTTTAAAGCAAAACGCAAAATACAAACATAATAATAATAACCACAAATACAATAAGATCAAATGATGCATTTATAATCAAACAATTCAAAATAGATTAAAAACAATTAAAACATTTTAATGTAAAGTTAGTTCTTGTAACTATACCTGCAGTCTAGAAGACTTAGTTTGCGTATCTTGAATATTTCCGTTTATAATTACCAACTAATAATCTTCAAGCGGTCACTACGAATTGTCTTGGCGGTCCACCAGTCGATCGCGATCGACGTAATGCCCAGCCCGGCTGTAGAACTTCTCTACTCTATGAAAGGAATTTGCTTACCAAATTTTTCAAGACCGTACGTCTAATAATTTAAAAGTGGAAATAATTATCTATATAACGCCCCTTAATTCTCCGCAATGCCAGTTGGGATCGAACTCATTAAATCCATTTTGTAGCAGATGTCTCCTCTATGAAAGTCATCTGCTTACCAAATTTTAAGACTGTACGTCTAATAATTAAAAAATGGAAACAATTATGCATAACGCCCCTTAATCCCCTATAACGCCACTTGAGTGTTCAATTTCACAAAATCGATTTTGTAGCGGTTTTCTAGTCTATGAAGGGAATCTGTTTACCAAAATTCAAGATCGTACATCTAATGGATTAAAAGGGCAAATAATTACCTATACCGTCCCTTAAACCCCCGCAACGCCACTTAGAGATTAATTTTCACAAAACCCATCTTATAGCGGGTATCTACTCCTTGAATGGAATCTCAATTTCAAGATTTTACGTCTAATAGTTTAAAAAAGGAGATAATTACCTATAACGCCCCTTAATTTTCCGAAACGCCACTTGAGGGTCGATTTTCACAAAACCCATTTTGAAGCGGAACTGTACTCCAGGAAAGGAATCCGCTTACCAAATTTCAAGAGTGTAGGTCTGATAGTTTAAAAATGGAAATAATTATGTAAAATTCCCCTTTGGCCCCCGCAACGCCACTTGGAAATCAATTTTTTCAAAACCCATTTTGTAGTAGATCTCAACGTTATGAAAGGAATACGCTTACCAAATTTCTAGACTCTACGTCTAATAGTTTAAAAATATGAATAATTATGCATAACGTCCCTTGTAGATCGATTTTCATGAAAAGTATTTTGTAGGGGATTTCTACTCTATGAAAGAAATCTGCGTACCAAATTTCAAGATTGTACATTTAATAGTTTAATAATGGAACTAATTATATATAACGCCCTTTAATCCCCTTGGGGTTCGATCTTTGCAAAATCCGTTCTTAGCTGATGTCTAATCCATGAAAGGAGCCTGCCTACCGAATTTCAAGTCTACAGGTTTAGTAGTTCCGAAGATATCATGATTAGTCAGTGAGTGAGTCTCTCGCTTTTCTCCTTTATATACTAAAGTATATTACCAACTTTATATATTAAAGTATTACTCCTTTGTACATTAAAGTATTACCAACACAGAAGCTAGTAATCTATTTTATGCTACAAATAATCATTCGGTACAGCATTTAAAACTGGGAAGCGAAGAAAGCCCTACATAAAAGGATACCCGTTTTCTGGCATTGTTTGAGTATGTCGTAGACTAGAACCCGCGACCTATGGATTCGTAAGCACGTAACATACCACTAGACAAAAGTAATCACTCTTGTTTGGAGGCTGTTACAGGCTTATTTAGATATTGCCACAGTACTCCACCAGTGAGTCGGTGGATAGGCGAACAAACTAGATATTTGTTATTTTGGCGAGCGTGAGTTATTACTGTTGCGTCAAGTGAGTCTGACGATTTTTCTGCGACAAATGAGTCTGACGACTTTTCCGCGTCAAGTGAGTCTGACGACTTTGCTTGCTGTGTCAAGTGAGTAGATGGCACCCCGACACATCAGAAGGCTTGCATTTTTCTTTTCAACCAAGGTCACCAATGTTGGAGATTAGATCCCGCAACCTATGGATTCGTAAACACGTAACATACCACTAGACAAAAGTGATCACTCCTGCCCGGACGCTGTTACTGGCTTATTTAGATACAGTCACAAGTCTCAATTCTAACCAATATATTCCCACAGAATACAAGGAAGAACATGTTCAGGTGGCATTCTCATCAGTTCATTTTATCAACAATAGTCTGTTACGATGCTTTGGTGCAATGTTAATACAAATAAATTAATTGAAAAATCGAAACTTGAATGTATCATGTATTTTCTATAACAATTCTATACTACAAATTTTTTTTAAAAAAACATATAAGGGGGTAACTAATTTCAAAAACCTTACCCGAAAGCAACATTCTTATATTATGTTATAAGGATTGCCCAAATGAAAAGTGGACAAGTTGAATAAATGGAATATCTTCATTGGTAATCAAAATAAATCACCATGGGCATTGTAACACATTATCCTATCTTTTCGACAGTATAGGTCTATGCCTTCTCGCTGCAGAAAGATAATATTGATTCTCAAAGAAGTCCTGCATAGCTTCCTTTCCCTCATCGTCTGAATAGAAACGTAATGCTCTCTTTAGAGGAAAAAGTGTGGAAGGTTTCAAGGAGACAAATCCGTACTGTAAGTCGGGTGCTCCAACACTTTTCTCTCTCAACGGAATTTTTTTAAGGTTGTCTGGGTTTCATGGGAAACGTTTTGGCTGGCATTGTCATGAAGATCTGATATCAATTGCCACCCTTTACAAAACTTTTTGCTCCTAATGTTCGATCTAAGTAGTTCTCGCTATAGACTGTCCCATTCGCTGATAGATGCCCGCATCCAGTTCAGCTTTCCCATTCAGAAACCATACTACCACGCATTGTTTTGATATGTACACATCCATGAAGAGCACGACTTTATATACACACTTTTGATCTATTTCTTCTACTAAGAACAGGTTTCATTATTGCACATAGAATGCGGTGTATATCCATGTTCGGTAGCGTTGCTATAGCTGCAATCCTTCTCACATAATTAAACGTGCTCACTTTTCATTTGGGCAACTCTTATATAGACTGTATTTTTTTCAGGTATAGAAGTTTAAGTTGGCATTACTTTCCAAGATGGCGACCGATTTAACAGCTGTCAAGTGATTTATTATCAGTTTGGTTTGGCAATTCATCAAAACGATCATCAAGCAAGGCGTAGATTCGTCGAATGGGCCCAAAACGAGATTGCCGTTGTTCCCGATATTCATAAGCGAATTTTGTTTAGCGATGATGCGCACTTCTGGTTGAATGGCTACGTCAACAAACAAAACTGCCGCATTTGGAGTGAAGCTAATCCACAAGTGTATGTCGAAACACCGTTACATCCAGAAAAACTGACTGTTTGGTGCGCTTTATGGGCTGGTGGAATCATTGGTCCGTACTTCTTCAAAAACGATGAAGGCCACAACGTTACAGTCAATGGTGATCGGTATAGAGCCATAATTACTAACTTTTTCATTCCTGAATTGAACAATCATGATGTCCAGGAGCTGTGGTTCCAACAAGACGGCGCAACATGTCACACAGCTTGTGCCACAATCGATTTATTGAAAGACACGTTTGGTGACCGCCTAATTTCACGTTTTGGACCCGTGAATTGGCCTCCAAGATCTTGTGATTTAACACCGCTAGACTATTTTCTGTGGGGCTATGTAAAGTCATTGGTCTATGCGGATAAGCCACAAACGCTTGACCATTTGGAAGACAACATTCGCCGTGTTATTGCCGATATACGGCCACAAATGTTGGAAAAAGTCATCGAAAATTGGACGTCTAGATTGGACTACATCCGAGCCAGCCGTGGCAGTCCTATGCCAGAAATCATATTTAAAATGTAATGCCACAAGATTATCTTTCGAATAAAAAAAAATTCATGTCAATCTAATAATACACCGTTGTTTTATTGCAATTTAAAGTTCTATACCTCTAAAAAAACACCCTATATATAATATCCTAATGCAAATCTAATTTGAAAAGGTGACGATATGAATCTTAAAACAAAGAACTCGCCACCCCACTCAGTATGGTGGTTATGACACTCGGCTTGTAATCGAGTGGGATCGGGTTCAATCCCGAGTAAGGCAGAGATGTATCTTTGGGAAAAGAAATCGGACTTTCGCCTGCAATGGATTCCCGTCTCGAAAGAAAAGCAGCGTACCTCTTCTCTTCTTTGCTGGGATCATTGTTTGTAATAAAAATCTGTATTCTTCTGTGATTGTGTCATATGTTTCTGTTCATCTATCTGAAGTCTTTTGTATGTATTCCAGTAATAAACACACGACAACAACAACAACACGGAGCTCCATTTCTAAAAGGTTTTTATACGAAATATTTTGGATGCAATGCAAAAAGCTGACAGCTAAGCTGCAACAATGAAAATCTGCAATTTAAAAAAATGTGGATCATCTTTCAAATGCAGGAAAAATCTGCGTTATTTATAGGCAGGTTCTTTTGGAGAAAACTGTAATTAATTCTGTAATTTCAATATTTATAGCAGTATAAACAAGAATCAACTAACGCTCACATAGAAAAAAATACATACAAAAAGCACAATAGCATGAATTCAAAAAGTTTACACTTATATACAAATTCACAATAACAATATTGCATTAGATCAATGAACCACGCAAATCATTCTCAAATGAGGAATTAATTGTGGCTTTTCTGGCATCATTCTAATATAGGCTGGTCATGTCTTCTCGAATTTTCTATAGAAATAATCAACCTAGACCAGTGGTTCTCAAACTTTCAATACTCGTGACCCAATATTCAATCATAATTTACATTGCCCCCCTTCATACAAATAACAAGGTATTGAATTCGATAATACCATACTTTGACACTAAAGCTACTATACGACTTTAACCTCTTAAGTGCTGCCGGCGTATTTAAACATCTCGCTTAGCCCGTGCGTAAATTTCTCCGGACGTATATATGCGTCGTCATAAAGTACTATATTTTCTGTTCACTACTATCCATAGAATTATTTCGAAGGCTTTGGAATGCAATAAAATGACATTGACAGTGTTTGCGAAGTATTTATTTTTATTTCAGAGGATATTTTCTTATTTATTCCCTTTCCCTCCCTCCCCCTTCAATACACCACATACGCTTGCATACGTGCAAAACAATGGTATTGGGGAGATCAACTTTTAATCGGTTGTCAAGGGATTAATTATAAAACATACAAATGATCAAGATAAGTGTTAATTTTTGCATCCAATTTTATATGTGACAAGCCCGAGGGGGTCTCTTTTAGTTGTTAAATTGGTTCTTAACTTAGTATTGCTAAATTAATTATAAAATACACTGTGCAGTACTGATACATTTATAAGTGTATTATATCAGTGTAAATGCTTTTATATATATGTCAGAATGTATGTTGTTTGCTTGCTTTCAATAAATGAAGTATTTTTTTAATAATCTTTTGTTTTCTACTTTTCAATATGCTCACGCCCCCTTCTAGGGTTATCACGCCCCCCGCCCAACAGTTTGAGAAGCACTGACCTAGACCAGAAGTGGGGAACCTTTTTATCTTCAGGGGCCACATGTAAATTAAGGTAGTAATAAAGGAGACCGCATAGGTTGATGTACCTATAAATGCGACTTTCACAAAATTTTTTTCATAGTTTTAACAATTTAATGCATTATGCAAGAAAACATTACAAAAACTTTTTTAAATTAAATTCTCTTTTATTTATTACTAGCTGGTATACCAGTTCTTCACACGGGTGAACTGAAAAATTAAACAACACAGATTGAAGGATAAAGAAGTTTTTAATGAGTTAATTTTACGTGACTTGCAAATTAAACAAAAAAAGCTTTTTGCATATCTCAGCTAAACAACAAAAAAAAGAAAGAAAAAAAACACCTTTGTTAAATTTTAAGTACCGTATTTTCCTGTATATAATCCGCGGATTATGTGTTAAAAAAGTTTCAAATTTCGTTGTGCGTATTATACGCCGCCGCGGATTATCTGAGATAAAACATTCTTCATCAGAAAAGCTAATAATAAAGTTTTGAAAGAAATGCCGTTTATGTTTTATAAAATAAATAATAGATGGCGCTTTCATGACTCGGATGACGTATGTCAGCCATAACTAGTTTTTGTCCAATTACATTCAAGAACGAATTCGGTTCCTCGGAAGGAAATAGCAGTTACAAGTCGCTGGCGTCATTCACAACTTTGTCTTGACTAGAGGTGTTGCATCCTTTGAAAGTTTTTATCATGATGAAGCGTAAGCTTGTTAGCTATACTGCAGACTTCAAATTAAACGCTGTAGAGAAGGTTACCGAAGTCGGGAACGAATTGAATATTCGTTTGTGGAGAAAAAACAAGACCAACTTCGAAAATTGTGATCGACGTTAAAGAGCCGATAGTCGTGGAAAATCTCACAGGCCAGAATTAGAGGAAGAAATAAATAAATGGATTTTAAAAGAAAGAGACAATAAAAAGAAGAAACATTTTTTCCGCGTGCAATGTTTTGTTTAACAACTCAAACATAGATGGCAGTAGCAAAGAATTTTTTTGTTTTATTGAGATTAGCGTGAAAAATATTATCATACATATTTAAAGAGAAGTTTCATAATAATTTTTTTTTCTGTACAATTTCTTCTATTTTTAATTATATTGTGTATTTTTTATCTTATATGACGCTCATTATCGGCAGTTTATATTTTTGGATTATTCGCCGTAAAAACTGCCGCGGATTATACTCCGCTGCGGATTATACGTTTATTTTTTTTTACTCGAAAAAAAGGCTTTGCGGATAATACGCAGATGCGGATTATATACAGGAAAATACGGTATGTAGATCTAATAGCTGATAAAAAGGACTTTTTTTATTTATAATTCCCCGTAACACTCTTGAGGGTCGATTTTTGAAAATACCTCCCTAAGCTGATCTCTGCTCAGCAAAAGGAACACATTGTTAAAAGTTTTGCGTAATGAACGCTTAAAATAGTGTGAATAATTTATACCTGAAAGTGTAATACATTAATATTACTTTCTGTTGTATTTATTTTGTTAAAATTGTAATATTCACAAGCAACGCCGTTTCTTAAATTATAATGGCGATTCAATGAAAAACACAGCGAAATGATAACTACAGAGTCAAGTTGGTTAATGTCTAGATACTTTCAAAGCTCGAGCTTTATTAGAGCTTTGTAAGACCCGCCGTGTAAGGGAAAAATGCACGTTAATGTTTTATCTACCACATTATGATTTACTGCAGTTTTTTTCATGCAATATTTTTTTTGGATCACTACATTGAAAATTAAGGGATATATATAAACGAAATATACTCCACTTTGGGAAATTTAATCCGTTAGAGATAATAAATTAATTAAAGATATTCCACTGTAAAATTAATTATATACACCGTTCACTAAAAATAAATAGTCAAATCGTTTTCTAAGGTCTTCATTAACACACAAAAACATAAGACACTTAAATATTGAAATAAACTATTTTTTCGGGACAAAAATAATAATCATTGCAATCCGCTGAAAACGCATATCTGCTGCAAAACTGTTCGCCCCTTCCCCGCTAAAATACTCATCATAGAACCCGTGCTGCCATATATCTTGGAAGAGTGGATTTCAAAGAATATTCCTTCTAAGTTGGTGTGGTGTGGTAGTTAGGAGAAGGGGGTGCCAGCTCAGGTGTCGTCCACGTCCCTTGACCACCACCCTCTTTCGTTTGCCTAATCCTCAATTCTCTTCAATCCTCTGTTCCAGAAATCGCAAATCTCTACTACTTATATCATTCATAGAAATAAGAATTATTCAATATTTATAACATATTGTTACGAGTTTTGAATAAAGTAGTGTAAATAATTTGTAATTGTATGTGTAATGTATTTAAATTACTCTATGTTATATTTATTTTATGTTAAAATTGTAATACTCACAAGCAACGCTGTCCCTTACGTTATAATGGGGATTCAATGGGAACTTGGCGATAGCCAAGTTGGCACCATTTTTGGCGACCCTGTTGGCGAGTTAGGGACCTTCTGGATTCTTCTAGAAATTTGTGGAGAAACCCACTAATTTCCCGATCTATGACGCAAGCGGGTCTTTCTCGAAATTTCCACTGGGTCTATAAATAGAGCGATGCTCGCTGAAACGAGTCAGTCTTGTTTCAACCAGCAACTAGTGAGTGGAGTATTGTTTTGTCCGTGATTATCGATTAGCTCGGCTATGCTTGTGAATAATCTTTTACATACGTGTATTTTAGACACTAATAATTGTGTCTGAGTGCTGTTGAAGGTGTGAAGACCTTCTGAGATTTATTTTGTGAATATTGCTGATGAATTCTGTATTTCAAGGATTGAATTTTCGACAATAAATTCGCATAGCTCTAAAGCAACTGTTTTTTTTCTCTTTGTGACTGTTTTGCATAAAATCCTAGAACCCCGATTAACGTAACAGTTTGGTGTCAGAAGTGGGGTTTTATGCCAATAACAAGAGCGACGGATGAGCAATTGAAGGCTCTGTTGGAAGGCATTAATGACTTGAAAAACGGCCAAGAAGAGACAAAAAGAGGCCAACAAGAAATGCAGAAAGGTCTGGAAGACCTGAAGAATCTTGAAGAGAAAATCAACATTGTGGAAGAAAAGATCGGAGTAGTTAAAAAGAATATGGAAAAAAATGGAGGAGAAAATAGAAAGGATTAAAGAGCAAGTTGAGAAAAGATATGAAGAAGGGGCTGGAAATTTTGGCCTTAGTTCTCAATGAGTAGAAGATCTCGAAAAGAAGCTTCTAGCTTGCGGGAATGCAACAAACGAAAGCAAGTTTGATCCTGCTGCTCCACTACCTGTGCCTTCTTCTGCAGTGCCTCTGACTGCCTTCCAGAGTCAGTGAAATTGTCCAAATATGACGGGAAAAAACCAAATGAGAGATATACAAGACGCAATTTTCTATAATTGCTGAAACCAATGGATGAACAGAAGGGGTCAAAGCATCTCAGCTAGCAGCATCCCTTAGAGGAGAAGCCGCTGAATAACTTCTTTACAATATTTCATGGACTGACTGATAGATGGAGAAATCCAGAGGGATGCAAAAATGGCAGATGTCTAAGATCTTAAATATGCCCTGATATATGCCCTAAAATTGAATGTCACCATTCAAGCCAGTCGCAGAGACCACCAGTCCATCCGAGGAGCTAGAGTGACTGCAGATGTGCCCTAAGAATCTCCATGGATAAAGGAGATTTAGAAATTGGTAGAGGAAATGCAAACCACATAAAGGCTGGAATTTCAAACCAGGAGAAATGCAACTTCAAGTGCTGGGGATGCGGTGGAACAAGACACCTAAGAAACTGCCCTCGAGCAAGAAAGGAAGAGAATGCCGTCTCTTCTTCCAAACAGGAAAAATAATATATGGCCATCTCGCGGGGCGGAGGGTGCAAGATAATGAAAAGCCCCATCACAAAATTCTCCAGATTACGGCAGTGAATGGCGGCGACAATGGACTCTACGTGATAGGACAGATTAATAACATCTCATGCCGTATGTATGTTGATACTGGAGCCAATGTGTCTATAATCAGAGAAGATTTGGCTCGAAACTCAAAAGTTAAAATTATCTGAACGCCACCCTGCGTTTCCTTGCAAACAGTGACGGATGACAAGGGAAAGCTAACATCCCTAAGATTTGGAAATATCGCCTACCGCCATACAGTTTCTATAGCAGATATTACCGATTCCTGTGTTCTCAGACTGGATTTTCTGAAGAACAATAACTTCAAACTGCACTTTGAAAATAGCAATATGCATTCAAAATTTGAAGACATCACTCTTTTTGGCGTACAAACTCAATTTGAATCCAATCAGAAAATAGCAAAAACCAACATCTCTTTCTTTATCACCAAGTCCTCGCATATCCTGAAACTGGGAAACAATTTATTCTGGATACCGATGCAAGCCATAAGAACATCGGAGCTGTGTTGTCTCAAGAAATAGATGGCCAGAAGCGTGTCATCGCCTATTTCAGTAAGTGTCTGTCCAGACCAGAAAGAAATTACTGTGTGACCAGGAAGGAACTGTTTGCTATCATAAAAGCCGTGGAGCACTTCCATCCTCACCTCTAAGATTGACGGTTTCTGCTGCGAATAGATCATGCCTCATTGACCTGGCTGCTAAATTTTAAAAATCCAAAAGGCCAAGTAGTCAGGTGGATACAAAGACTACTAGAATGTGACGTAGAAATTCGTCACAGAAAAGGATCAGCACACGGAAATGCAGATGCCCTTTCAAGACCCTGTCCCGAGAGCTGCAAATACTGCTCGAGAGTCGAAAAGAAATTAGGTTTAATGGATCTAGTAGTCCACCAAGTTACAACGCCGTCAACATCAGAATCGGACTCGTGGAGAAATGAGAGCGTCTGAAAAGATCTCAACTGACTGATCCTAAAATAAAACCAATAATAGAATTCAGTCATCTGATGGAAAGCCCAGTTGGCAAGACATCACCCCCATTCCATTCTACAACGAAGCGTTGCTGGGCTCTTTGGGACTCTCTCCATCTAAGAAATGGTGTTTTACATCGGAAATGGGAGTCTGATGACGGGAAAACATTCAGGTGGCAATTAATACTCCCAAAGACAAGAGTTTCAGCAGTACTTAAGGAACATTGCTAGTCCAACTGGAGGTCATTTAGGTGTTAAGAAGACGCTTCAAGAAGTTCAAGAGCGATTCTACTGGAACAATGTACGAAGTGACGTTGAGAAGTGGTGTCGCACATGTGAACCCTGTGTGCACGTAAAGGTCCGAGAAACCGCCCTAGAGGAAGACAGCAGCTATATAATGTGGGAGAACCTTTCGAACGAATAGCTTTTGATATCTTAGGCGAACTTCCGAGATCATCAGATGGCAACAACAACATCCTGGTTGTCATAGACTACATCACTAAATGGCCTGAAGCCTATCCTATATCCAACCAAGATGCCCCAACTGTTGCAGAGGTTCTAGTTCAACACTGGATCTCAAGATATGGAGTTCCTGTACAACTGCACTCCGATCAAGGGAGAAACTTCGATTCTGCTGTTTGCAAGAAACTGTGTGAGATACTCGGCATCGTCTAAACCCGGACAACAGCTTTACATCCTCAGTCTGACAGCATGGAAGAGAGGTTCAATCGGACCATCTTGAACAGTCTCTCTCCTGGTATCCAGTAATCCACAGGACTGGAACAAGAAATTGCCTATTTTCCTGCTTGCCTACAGAAGTGCCGTTCGCGAGACCAACAGCTATTCCCCATCCCACATGCTCTTCGGACGTGATCTTCGTCTGCCTGCAGATCTTTTGTTCAGCCGGCCACCAGATGCTCCCTTGGCACCTGAGGAGTATGTCGAGAAAATACAGGCAAGGATGGAGGAAATGCATCATTTGGCTAAAGATAGAATCGGCATGGCTTCAGAAAAGATGAAGACCCGATACGACGCAAGAGAAACCGGACACGACTTCCACGAAGGCGACAAAGTATGGTTATGGAATCCGAAACATAGCAAAGGACTCTCTCTGAAGCTGCAGACCAACTGGGAAGATCCTTACACAGTCTTAAAAAGACTGAGTGACGTTGTGGTTCGGATACAGAAATCACCACACTCAAAACCGAAGGTAATACATTACAATATACTAGCCCCTTATCTTGGCCATGATGAATAAGATCCTTAAGTTCACACCATGGTTACTACTTATTTCGCAAAAAATGTAAATTATTTCTCTTTATATTAGTTATAGCTCTCTCAATTTTATATTTGTGCTGTAAATTATGTTTGTATTTGTTCATGTATTTTGAACTCATTTACTTTGTATGTGCTGTTGAGTATTTATTACTTTATATATCTGATTATTATGTTAGTCTATGTCTGTAAATAGAGCCTCGTACTCAGGGATGGTACTGCCAGGGACGTGTTGTCTTTGAGGAGGAGGCCGTGTTACAAATTGTATATAAAGTTGTGTAAGTAATTTGTAATTGGATATGTAATGCATTTAAATTACTCTATGGTATATTTATTTTAAGTTAAAATAGTAATATTCACAAGCAACCCTGTCCCTTACGTTATAATAGTGATTCAATGGGAACTTGGCGAAATCTTGGCGATAGAGCCCAGTTGGCACCATTTTCGGCGACCATGTTGGCGAGTTCGGGACCCTCTGCATTCTTCTAGGAATTTGTGGAGAAACCCACTAATTTCATGATCTATGATGCAAGCGGATCTTTCTCGAAGTTTCCACTGGGTCTATAAATAGAGCGATACTTGCTGAAACGAGTCAGTCTTGTTTCAACCAGCAACTAGTGAGTGGAGTATTGTTTTGACCTTGATTACTGATTAGCTCGGCTACGCTTGTGAATAATCTTTTACATACGTGTATTTCAGACACTAATAATTGCGTCCAAGTGCTGTTGAAGGTGTGAAGACCTTCTGAGATTTATTCTGTGAAAATTGCTGCTGAATCCTGTATTTCAAGGATTGGATTTTTGACAACAAATTTGCATATTGCAAATTTTTTTCTTTGTGACTGTTCTGCATAAAATTTTCGGAACCAACTCCAATCAACGTAACAATATATTTATGTGCACTAATAAAAGACAGTCAACTTTGGTAAAAAGATTAATGTATATAAAGAAAACAATACTTTTAAATATTTTTAAGTATAATGGAATCTGTAATACATTTTGAAGGTAAATAATTTTGTGAGATAATTATATTACACATTTTTAGATGCTTACATTTTTAAAAAAATAAATAATCAAAAGAGTAAATAATACACATTTTAAAATTTTGTAACAAAAGAAAATATCTTACACAGTAAAAATTTTTATAAAATATAAAAATCTCTTTTATCTTCTGTAATAAAAATAGTTCTCCATATAAATTTTTCACATCTGAAAGAAAATTTTCAAAATGAAATAAATGGTACAAAGTTGGGTTTCATAAAAGTAAAATTTTAAGAACTAGTAAAACTGAAACAAATCGTCCACATTATTGAATGATGATCCTTTATCCATTCAAAAATTTCAAACAGCATATTAAGAATTTTTTAAACATATAAGCACCTTTAAACAAATCTATTTTAGTATAATATTGAAAGAGAAAACTATTTTTAAATGTGAAAATAGTAAACATAAATGCAATTTATTAGACATAAGACGAAATGAATAAAGCTTCCAAATTATTCAGCATTAAACAAAAATAATAACTACATAAATGTTTAATAAATTGTATCAATATACATAAAGAAAAATTAATTAGAAAGAGAATGAGAAAAAAATATTAAAAACAATTTTTTCTGAACTTAAAATTTGTAATTAAATTGAGATAGAAAACTCAAGAATCTTTAAAAAAAGCAAAAAGAAAATAATAATAATAATACTAACATACTATTAACACAAAATATAGATTGAAAATTCACATTTCTATAAAAATATTACTTACATATAAAAACAAAAGCTTATTTCAAACCATCAAGAGCAATTTTACTTGATTCCAATCCAGCTGAAAATTCTAAATTGTCCGGATCTAATTCAACAGCTTTTTGAAAATCTTTTACAGCAAACTCAAACATACCTTAAAAATAATTAAAGAAATTAAGCAACTGAATCAAGTTTTTTAATGAATAACCTTCTTTTCCAACAATATTTACAGCTGAGATCTTACAAAAGAAAAATTGTGTTTATAAAATTCTGTTAATGTGTGTGAGAATAATATTTTTAACATTGTGCATGTTATTTTTAAATTACAAAGAGATTTAGAAACATTTGAATCATAAAATTAAACCACATACAGGATGATTTATTTTTCTTATTTGAATAAAAGGAGTATAAATCTCATAGTAGCATCTTATCATTTTACATTATTTTATCATTTTATAAGACCTATATATTAAATTGCAGAAAAACAAATGATTAAGTATAAATTAGGAAATATCCAACAAAAGAAAAGATAAAAAATTTAAATTGCTAAAATCTTATATATTGATAGCCATAAAAAATACTGTTGATAAGATAGATACATTTAATGCAGGAAAAGGTGCAAATTTTTGTGCTACACTGTTAATTATTCTCAGATAACAATCTGAGAATAATTAACATGCTAGAGATAAGGGAAATTTCGAAGAAACTCAGTTTCTCACAAATTATTATAAACATCTGAAAATTCATCACTAAGCAATTAATAGGAAAGCCCTTAAAATCTACACTGTAGGCAATTTTATTTTGAGGCTATAAATATCAACTTTTATTTTTATTTATTACAATTCTCTTTACTTAAGTGAAAAATAAGGTACCTACATTCATGAATGTTCACATGACATATGTGTATAATGCATAAATAAAATACTCTGAAGCCCAGTGGCTGAGTGGTTAGTGCCATGCACTTCCACACCACAGGTCCAAGATTCAAACCCCAGTCTGGGCAAGGTGGACTCAGCCTTTGATCTCTCCAATGGGTCGATAAATGAGTACCAAGCTTGCTTGGGAACTTAAAATTGGGGTTTCGCGTCTGACTAACCACCTGACCAGAACATTTGCTCATGCACTTCAGGGCCCAAGGTCACGTATACTGAGTTGGGCACAGTAGGCCTTGGCCCTCTTGGGTTATTGCACCACTGGGTTAAGTTAAGAAATACTCTATATCAGAATTAGAGAGAAAAATTTAGGATTAAATTTAGCTGTTAAACCAAACAAGTTATTTCTTTTTGTCCGCAGAATAGCTATTTGTTCCTAAAAGGTTAAAGAGTAACAACATGCTTTTGAAACTAATCAAAAAACATCTGTTTAGCAAAAAGAAATTTTACCTCTGACCATAAAAGTACTAAAACTTGCTACAGTGTTCAGAAGAATTAGATAAAATAGAAGCATTTGTGTGTGTGTGTTTTTTTTTTTTTTTTTTTGAATTTTATATTAATATCATACTAGAGCAATTGAATGTCAATATGAAACATTGCCAACAAATCCTATTATTGAATCCTAATTAGATGATAAAAGTGACATCTGAGCTGCTATTTCATTGACAGTATTTCTAGTCAACATAATAGGAAGACTTCCTTATCTAGAATCAAATCAGAAAAATCCATCTCTCAACAGGACAGTTATGGGGAAATTGAAATACAAATGTACTGTGGTATTAGAACATTAACAGTCACACAGACATTAATCATTTCAAATCTAAATTACAGGGTTAAGCAATCTGCCTCTGTTTCAGAAATTACTTTTAGTATTCAAACATATATAAATTAAAAAACTTGATACATAATACAATATTTATTGCAACTTCAACCATTTAGCTGTATTCTCAAAGTAATTTGCTTTGTCTTTTAAGCTTCTCAATAAAATTACTGTGATGGAGAAGTACTTAAATTAAAGGAGGAAGTTACTTTATATATATATATATATATATGTAAAATATCTATTTTAAAGAAAATAATCTTTTCAACTAATAGTAATAAATAATGAAAAGAGAACTTACAACTCACCTAAACGATAGTTAATAACTCCATGATTATAATAAGCTGGTGCAAAAGAAGGATCCGTTTCAAAAGACTTTTTGTATAATGATTGTGCTTTAATAAATTCCACCTTTTTGTACATAATTAGTCCCAAGATGTTAAATGCTTCAGCAAGCCATGAGAAGCTTAAAAATTAATCAGTATTAAGAATGGAATGTATTATTACTTAAATATACTTTTATGATTGCATTTTTACAATAATTTTTATACAGAAGGGGAACATGCTAAAGATTTACTTGAAATAAAATTAACTTGTCGAAAGAATCTTATTATTTGTAAGGCTAAAGTTTAAGAATCCTATAAATGGTTAAAAAATCTATCAGCTTCTTCTGTTATATAGTATATTAAAAAAATGACTATAAATTCAGCAGAAGGCCTAAAAGTACCTAAAAATCTTTAGGTTCAGATCAAATTGTCTAATCAATACACATTATTGTACTAAATATGCATTCAAACAATGTTTGATTTTAATTATAAAACTTTTCATAAAAAAAAGTTTGAAAATAAATAAATTCCCAATCAATTTGAATTTTAGTCATATCAATGAGTAAAAGTGAGATTAATCAAAGATCAAATCATTACACACTTCAATAAAGCTTTCTTAAAAAAATCGTAAGCTATTTTAATTTAATTAAAAAATAATTATTTAAACAGTATTGAGATTAATTAAAATAATTTAAATTACTAAAAATTATAAAGCAATATTAGTGGTATTTCCAATAAACTATTAAAGCATTAAAAGATAACATTAAAATGTTTCAATTTATGATTGGGAAATATATTAGAAGAGAGGTATTATATACATCAGTAAAATCTTAACTTATTTAGAGTCATTCAAGATTTTAAAAATCAAAATAAAAGAATTTGCCTAACATGATTTTTTAGGAAAGATTAAACTTTAAATAATATTAAAAGAAATTTATGAAGTATGTAAATTTTACCAATACAGAAAATGAAAAGCTATTAATAATTCACGAGGAATATAATTATTATATACATGGCAGCTGCCTAAAAAGTATTTGATCTTGAATCTTCCCACACAGTAGAGAAGTTTGGGTGGCACCACTTTGTACAGTGGAAGAAGATAATTTAATGTAAATGCTTGCATTTTTCTCCATAATTGAGAGTGTGCTAATCACTCCCTAATGGCCGCTGAGTTAAATGTTAAGTGTTTGTTACATTTTTTATTTCTCTCAAAATGAGTGACTGAATTGATAAATGATAATATATCAAGTTTCACCACAACTTGTTGATTTTTAAAATAAAACATTTGATAAAATTCAGCAGGTAAGATGATACTAAGTGGGTAACACAAATGAAGGAGTGGTTCAACAGATTAAAAAATCGCCACATAATACAGAGACCAATATTCTGAGAGGCTCCAAAATATTTAGAATACAGCCATTGGCGTAGCTAGTCTTGAGTGGGCCCTGTATCTAAAATCCTTGAGGGCCCTTTTTAGGGGTCCCTAAACATTTTGTGATTTTTTTCTTCCACATTTTGGGGCCCTGCATAATTGATGCGACTGATACTTCAGTAGCTATGCCCCTGAATACAGCTGTTGTTGAAAAGGTGAAAATTTTCTGTTAAAAGGAGACTATATGAGATATTACTGAAGAAAATAAGATCAATAAAGATTCTGTATGTGTTATTTTTCATGATGATTTAAATATGCAAAATTCATCTGAATATATAGGAAAAATTTCATATTCTCAGTGAAACAAGAGATTTTAGTGTTTCCCCAACCTCCCTCTTCTGAATCCTAAAAATTTCCGGTAATTTCCAAAACTGTAGACACTATTGAAAGGATCTCATTTTCAGAGTGAGAAGAAATAATGCAAAACAAAATGGTAGAGATAAGAATCATTCCAAAAGATGCCTCACAAAAGTGTTTTTGGCAGTAGGAAGATTGGTGGACAGTGTGTGGGAGTGCTACAGGTCTATTTTGAAGCAGATTAGGGTCACAATCTTGTTAATGTAATTTTCCCAATCAAAATCATAATTTTTTTAAACAGTTCTCATGAACATAATAAACTTATCATAAATTATCAATTTATTTGAAATATTTACATATGTATAGATACATGCATACATAGATACATCATCATCATTGACTTAACAGTCCTGGTTGGGCCTTGGCCTTTTCCAGAACATTTTTCCTTGCAGTTCTCCTTGTCATCCATCAGTTCCATACATATACAGATACATACACAGATACAGGTACAGGACAAAATAATAGGAAAACCTGTGAAAAAATGAAAATTTTTAATTAGTAAGGTGTTGGGCCACCTTTGGCCCAAATGACTGCTTGCATTCGGCGTAGGATTGAAAAATAAAGGTCTTGAACAAAATTCATAGGAATTTGCACCCATTCTACGTGCAGGACAGTCTCGAGTTCAAATAGTGTGCGAGGAGGTGGAAACCGACCACGGACTTTGTTCTCTAAATAACCCCATAAAGGCTCAATGATATTGAGATCAGGGGACTGAGGACACCAGGTTAGATGTTCCACTTCATCATCATGCTCATATAACCATGTTTGAACACAGTGTGACATGTGAACAGGGACGTTGTCGTCTTGGAACACAGGACATTCTCCTGGAAAGAGAGTCTGAAGCATAGGGTGAAGAGATGATCTGCGAGAATGCTTCGATAATGGTCACCTGAGATCATCCCCCTCAAGACAACAAGAGGCCCCAACCCACGGGAAGATATTGCTGCCCAAACCATCACAGAATCCCCTCCATGTTTCACAGTTGGAACCAGGCAATCAACGTAAAATGCTTCTGTCGGTATTCGCCAGACGAACACACGTCTGGTGGTCTGGAATAATGTAAATGAGGATTTGTCAGACCAGTTGTTCCCATTGCAGTTGCGTCCAGTTTAGGTGGTCTCGGCACCACTGTAATCTCTTTGCAGCATTTCGCCCCAAAACTAACGGTTTTCGAATAGCTACTCTGCCGTGGATGTTCGCAGTATGCAACTCTCGTTGAATAGTTTTCATGGATACGGGGTTCAGAAGGTGGGTGTTCATCTTGGACGTTATCTGCAGCAGTGTAGTCTTATGATTTCAGGCGACTATCCTCTTCAACACCTGTCTATCATGGTCCTTCAACTTCAACTTTCGCCCACTGTTGTGCTTCGCAGAAGACACCTTACCCAGGTTTGTGTAGGCTGTCATAACCCTTGACACAGTGGTCCTTGAAACACCCACAAGGTTGGCTGTTCTGGACACGGAGGCTCCAGCGAGGCGAGCTCCAATTACCATACCTCTTTTCACGTCAGAGAGGTCGCATATAATCCTGCTTAGCTGGGAACAGAATTTTCTCAAGCAACTTTCACACTATAAAATACTTGACTGATACCTTCCTTTTCGTCGCCACTAAGTGGCACACTGTTGTGACACGTGGCAGTTGTTTATTGGGCGGTTGAAGTATGACTCATTTTTAAATGAGTGTTCCTATTATTTTGTCCTATACCTGTATATATTAACTGACTAATTATTAAAGTTGTACAATGAAGTAAAACAAAAGCATTACATATAAGAAATGAGTTAATCATTTTTTTCTATAATATACATGTAAATTAATTATCATGAATAATTACCTTACGGATCGGTCTTTCTGAAAACTGATAATATCACTACATAACCTTTCAGCATCATCATATTTCTTCAAATCCATCAACTTTTCTACATTACTGAGACTTTCCTCGATATTCATTTTCTCCCTTAAATAAGTTTTAAAGAAATGCACGCGTCATTAAATTAGAATAGTACTGCGGTTTTGAAACTTATGAAAACACAGTAGTAAATGAAATTCAAAAACCAATGAAAACATAAATATTTGAGTGCTCTTTATTCCAACCTTTTTATGGAAACAAATACTTTTCTCGTCAGTAGAAAGATAAATATCAATAAAAATATACGTTTATAAGTTATTGGGAAAAGATCACGGTGAAAACGGTAGTTTTCTTTCTCTTCACAGTATTGTACCAAGACTATAGTCAAATGTTACGTCTAACCAAGCAGACGACAATATTGTTGTTTTGAATTCAAAGGTAGAGGAAATAGTAGTTCTTTTTTTAGTCAGAAAAACCGTAACTACACTAAATATGAATAACGGAAACTCAAAAATAGCTTTTCATTTTAATTTAAAAATCATTTCCGATAATTTGTATAATCTTTTTTAAATATTAATTACCTATAAGACATAACAGATAAATAATTCAATTTGAATAACTTTTTTATTTTGAATTACTTATTTATATATTTTCCGGAACTAGTATGAACCTCCAACTTCATCCCGAACCCACTTGACATTGAGTTTTGGAACGCTATTCATACAGGAGAAAAGCGACTCACTAACACATTCGTGACGAGTTCTTTGGAGCTATTAGACGCATTGACTTGAAATCTGACTGGTATGTTTCTTTTGATGAATAGAAATCTACTAAGAATGGATTTTCAAGAAATAGATAGAGCTGCGGTAGCCCAGTGGTCAAGGTATCGTGTTATGGCAGGCATGTCATGAGACCGAGCCCAATACCACTAAAGACCCTCCGTGTAGGGCAGTAATGCATGTTAAACCTGTCGAGAGCTCAAACGTCCTCTCATTGGTATTGTGCGGTAGTTAGGAGAGGGAGGTGCCAGCTCAGGTGTCGTCCTCGTTAATTGACCATGATTCAAAATTACGAGGTCCTTCGCCAAAAGCCCTCGAGAAGCTGAACAGTGTGACGTTAATAATCACTCTCTCTCTCTCTCTCTCTCTCTCTCTCTCTCTCTCACTCAAAAAATAGATTCCCAATGAGGCTTTTAGAAATGTTATAGTAAAAAGAAATTTTCAATTTTTGAAAATTAGGTCTACAGACTTTATAATTGACAAGTATGTTATTAGTAAGGACCCTCTAACATACACTGTACGAAAGTCAACAACCAGGGGACGTTGTGGGAGCTGTATAAATAAAAAAAACCGTTTTTGAACTATTAGGAACTTGCACGTATAGATTTCAAATTTGGCTCGTATGTGTGTGTGTGCAGGGCCAATCCTAGCAGGTGTGAAACGTGTGCACCGCACGTGGGCAGCCGCAGGCCGCCCTATAATTCTTTCGATCAAGCATAATTTTTTGTGAATTTCTCAAAATAAAATTTCTAATAAGTTGAATAAATATGCTGAATTTTAAATAGTTATTGAAAAATCAAAATAAGTCTCGATAGCATGATATAGTTCTAGGAAAATAAGAATGGATTTCAAACTATGAGGAACATTCCTTCTCATCAGGGGTGTAGCCTGCCTTATCAGGAGGCCAGTAACAATGATACAGCACCCCCTAGCCCCCTGTGTAAGCAAAAAGTCGTAAAATGTTATTAACGGTCATATTAAGAGTTCCTTTCTACGTTTATAAAATAGTATGTCACTGGCTTCAAACGATATAAATTTTCCGTGTGAATTCTGAATCTCAGGACTCACTATAAGAAAGTTTAAAAGCTGGTAAAGAAACTCAAAATAATGAGAAAACAAGGAGAGTGGTATGTGGTCAGAAAGGAGGAAAAACTTCTCAATCAAAGAGGTTCGACAAAAAGATCGTTTGAAGTGAAATACAGATAACACTTGAGATGGGAAAAATACATTCAGAATGTTATTTTCTTCTAAATGAAAATACCCCCATCGTCTTTTGATTGATTGACTGTGTCGGAGGGAAGATTCAATCTGAGTACCTTCCGTTCCGAACGTACGAATGAAGCAAGTACGCTAGCCATCACGCCAAAACGATCGTCCTCGTGGGATGTTGGTACAAGTTCATATAGATATCACACCGCCGCATAACCCCTGCCAGTGTTTCGGCGAATAGGCGAACGAACGATACAATATTTGTGGCGAGCATGTAAGCAGTTGCGTCACTTTGTGGGTTGTGTCATCGTGCGTGACGGCTTGAGAATTGCGTCATTTGTGTTAGACGGCTTATTTGCGTCAATGTTTGACGGCTTGGTTGCTTTTGCAATGGATAGATGGCGCCACGACTGTGGCGCACGAAGGGTGCGGATCATTTCACGGCCAGGGTCACCAATCTCGGGTTGCGTGGTTAGACATTCTTCACTACAACACGGTTGAATGAAATAACAATAAACATTTATTAACTTTAAAGATAAAAGATTAAATGAGCAATTAAGAGGTAAGCTTCCAAAAACTACAACACATGGTAAACCAGGCTCGCTACAAGAATAACAGATCAATTCAGTTCAGTTTTGGAGTCGTTTTGTTGAGCTGTAAGGTCGCTGCAACTGTAATAAACGTCGCACTAAGAAGCTGCACGAAGTCTTGGCAGTTGGAATTTTCTTTTATTTCTGTAACAACCAAAAGACCGAATGCGCATTCAGTCAGCAAGGGATCTGCTTCCCGTTACGAGAAAAATCTGGTCCATAAGCGCCAAAAGTCTTCTGTCACCCTCCAAGTTTATAGTTGATTATTTTTTAATGAGTATTCATGAGTTCTCAACGCTGGTCCCAAGGGGAAAGGGGAAGGAGGCGTTAAGGAAGAATTTCGACACATCGGACAAAAGTGACGAAAAGCATGACCAAGATTTATGACATGCTTAAGGACGAATGAGAAGATTGGGTCAGAATGACCCTAAAAAAAAGACCCCTTTTCGAAGAAAACAGGAAATTTTGCGTCAATTTGATTTCCGAACTAATTTCTTTTAGACAAGACAAAAATCGGAACAACAAAAACAGTTAAACAACAAAAAAGGTAACTATATTTTCACTTTTAAAATTCTTTTTTCGATTTTTAAGATTTAATGCCCAGGTATTTTAATCATTGTGTAAGATAAAGTGAAAAAAAATATTTTGTTGCATTTGTGCTATAACTATTTTATTTATTTATTTATATAAATATAAATAACATTCATCAGTTTCTTAGAATACTTTCATGTTGATTTGATGTATGTTTTCGTAGCTTGAATGTACCGTAATCTTCTTAAAACATTTTCAATTGACATTGTTATTCAAATGTAAGAATATTATTTGCCTCTCGTATAAAAATAATTTCTTTAGTCATTTATGGAAAATGATAGTAGTTCATTTAAAATACAAAATGTTAATGAGCCTTTTATTATTTGCCATACTTAAAAGGATCCTAACAATAGCGCGAAATTGAAATAAAACATAGTTATATTTATTTTAATGATTTTGTTTGTAATCATAACGTATTACGATAATTTTGTTTAGTAATAAATGAAGCAATCTATAATTTCTAAATATTTAATTTAAATTGATCAAACTTTGAAAAGAATTTTCAAAGAAATAAAGTATGTAAAGTAAAGAATAAAGTATGTTAAAGTTAGAGTATGTTAAGTTTACTTAAAGATACATACACATTTTTTGTTCTTTAATCGAGGTAACATGTGAAATAATCACATACATTTTCGCATACAAGAGGAGGAGGGGAGAGCTTGGGGTCCGGACCCCCCCAAAGTCCTTGATTTTTTTTACGTTTGATAATAATTCTAAATATATAATACGTACAATTTAATTAAGTATTTGTACTTAATGATTAGTTTTATTAATTAATGTTAATTATTTATTTAAAAATTAGTTTTTTACTGTGTTTTGTTTCTGAAAATCGACAAAATCAAAAGGAGTATAATACAAGAATGGTGAACTTTCGACCCCGGACTCCCCCCACACCCCTTGAAAAATTCCTGTGTGCGCTTCTGAACACATAATATTTCTAATATACTCTAAGACTGCTAAGAGAAACATTATTTTGTAAGATTGAATTTGAAAAGCACAAATTCTTTTTTCTTTTTGTATTTATTGCTATTTTAAGAGTGATTTGCGCGATACCTTCTTGATTAAGGTCTTTTGCCCAGAGAATTTGAAAGAATATTTAATGCAACCTAATAATTAAGTATGTGTATAATTAATTATGGAAATACATAAAAATCGTATTATTTCTTTAAAATATTGAGTTGCATTCTGTATGCTTCTAATAAAGTTCATCAAAATTCATCTATAAGAAATTTCTTATAAAAAGCTTTTAATGAAAGGTTTATTTTTACAGAACAATAATAAATGTTGAAAAATATAAGGGAATACTTTTTAATATAAAACTATTTAATTAAAGTGATAGCAAAATGCATTACAGAAATAAAAATATGCTAAACACAATTTATAAAGTATATAAGTGATTTCAAACAAAACAGAAATTTGAAAAATTATTCAATAAGTAGTAAGGTTGTATAATCTTGAGTATTTTTATTGTAATATTAAGATACAAGTTTAGTTTAAAAAATTTAGATTTCTTTTGTGATAGTGTGGCCTTTGTCAAAAAGTTTTGAGTTATCTTAGAAATTTCAAATTATTCTACAAATGTTTTATTGTCCTGTTTAGTCTCAAAGTATTAAGATATTTGAAAAAACAAACAAGTATAATAATAATATTAATGTTTTAATAACTTATATTTAGAAACTTTAAAAGGAAACTACAAATTCAGAGTATTGTGATTGTGTTCCTAGTTTTTTTTTTTTTTTTTTAAAAAACTTTAGAATTTTTGAAAGCTTTCTTTTGGTTGAGATATTTTAATTATTTTGAATAAGTAATCTGGAAGCCAAGTTATGTTTAGTTCTAGGAAGGAAACTAATATGCTTAAACAAACAATTAATTGAACAAAATATGTTTGTATTAAATCAGAAATTTCATAATTCAGTCAGATAATTTGAAAAAAGATGAAATGAAATTTTTTGAGAGTTCGGGAAAAAAATTAAAACGCGTAAGATTATTATTTTAATTTTCTAAATGTTTCATGTGGACAAAATTTACAGTTTGCAATAATAAATAGAAAACTTTAAATTCTTTTTTAATCGAATCTAAACTTTCATACTTTTTAGTTATTTTTTTAATCCAAAACTTATAGCTTTATTTTCAAGCATTTACAGAAATTTCTTCCACACTGCTACAGAGAAATAAATTATATGACTCGGAATCGGAAATCGTCCCTCGGGAAGGCCCGAGGCTTTGCGCAATCATCGAAGTTGCAAAAGAAATGGTCTCTATTTTCCCTAATGTAGGGATACTTTTAAAAATATTTTTAACTAAACCGATATATAATGTATCAGGTCAGAGATCTTTCTCAGTTTTAATCCGGCACTTCCCGCGCAGGGTATGTCATACCCACCATCTTCCTTTTTTCAACGCTCTTTCTAAACCTTTTTTCGGAAATGGATAGTTTCTCGTGTTGCTGACTTTAAGGTCATATCCTTTGAGGAGGCTTAGCTTGTAGGCGAATTCTAAATATTTATCTTTGAATAACGCCTCTTCGGGTTTGTCATACCCTGCGCATGAATCACCGTTACAGTTCTGAATGCATGAGCATCTTATAAATCTTCCTTATCCTATGGCGTATAATTATAGTTACGATGAAGAAATGAGATATTTAAGTAATTTAATAGATACAGTATTTAACAGATATAGTACAATAGTATTTTCGTATGAAGAAATTCTGTACGAGATTATGATGAGGAAGAATCAAATGATGAAGAGTATAACAGCAAGTATGATTCCTCCACTGAAATCGTTCCAGATTTAGAAGAGGGAGACCAGATAGAAATAAATGTTTTATATGTATAGACATATAAACATTTGGGTAGAACATGACTTTAGAGGGGACAACTGATACACATCCACTTTCAGACGAATTTTTGAAAAGAAAAAAAACTATTGCTGCAACAATAAGAGAAAATAAAAAAGAAATTCCAAAATAAGATTTTGATGGTATACAGCTCTTCAATGAAATAAGTTCATTCAAAGATATTTTTTTCTGGTAAAAAAACAGCAAACTGAGATATTAGAAATTATAGTGAAAAATGATCTTATTCCCTGCTTTTTCAATTTCGCTCTAGCATTAAGGGTTTTTTAAACCTAACCTGTTTCTGTAGCTTCCGATGAAAGAAGTTTCCTTAAATTAAAAATTACTTGAGAAATAATATGACACAAGCGAAAGGCTTTCAGATTTGGCCAGTCTCAATTGAATCCAAAATCTCAGAAAGAACTGATTTAACCGAAACTATTAACAAATTTGCTTCTCAGAAAGCCAGGAAAGTTATTTTATAGTTACAATAAAATCTGGCGTATAACGTGCCCCTGCACATATTCGTTGTATAACACGCACACCCTTTTTTACGAAGAAACCTGAAATGCATGTGCACAATGATCTTATGTTTTGAAGTCCTTTATTCCAGTATTATTCCAAGCTTTAGTAAAAATAGTGTACTTTCAGAATTACAACCCTTTAAGTTCATAAGGAATGTTTTTTCTTTCACAGAAACAGTATTTCGATTTATGTAAAAGTCTGATCTTTTTCTATGCTCCTCTTTTTTTTTTGTATTTTTAAAGCTCTCCTTTTTATACTCGGTGTATAACGCGCAACCGTAAATTTCAATCTGGTTTTTTTTTTAGTTTAAAGTTCGTGTTATATCCCGTATTTTACGGTATAGTTTATTACTTAGTCTTAGTAGAAGGGCTGATTTATATACTTTTCGTTTCATGAAATTTGTGCCTTAGTATTTAGTTTTATTAGATTGTATTTTTTAAGTAATTCTGTTTTTTTGAATTTATAATTATAAAATATTTATTTTTATTTTAAAGGTTATATTTTTGTCAGTTTATTATTTTGTTAAAGCATTTTGTCGTTATTATAACTCATTACCTGGCCAAAAAATGAAGTTCTGCACTTAAAATTTTATTTGAGTTATTACTAATGTGTGTTTTACTTTTTATTCTTATATAAGAAAATGAGTTTGTAATATCAACGTTAAGTATTAGTCAAAATATGAAAAGTTCTCTAGGGGAGTGGCCGATACCCTATGATCGGTCCTGTGTGTGTGTTTCTTTCTTTGTTATGTAGAGAACTGCTAAGAATAGATTTTGAGAAAATCGACTCCCAAGGAAGAGGGAAGGGGGAATTACGGGGCTTCAGCGATAAATATATTTTGTTTCAGAAATTCAAGTTTTGTCCATTATATCAAGAGTGAAAGAGTGAGTATAAAGCTACACAAGAGCTATTGGGGATAGACCTCATAAACATTGTCAAGTGACGAGTATAAAACTCAGCTGGCGTTCCCACTCTCTCCTGACTTCCACAATGGAGGACGTTTGAGTCCCGACAAGTTTAACGTGCAGCGACTCCCGCTGCTTGCAGGTCTTTGGCAACACTGGGCTCGAACTCATGACACGTCGGCTACGAGTCCACCACCTTGACCATTAGGCTAGCACGGCCTGTTAATTTAGAGACTACAGCTGTAAGAATTTTCTAGAGTGCAATCGAGACGAAAGCTTAATGGTAGAACGTGGATATCAATAACTTAAAAACAATATATATCCATGCAGTATCACGAAATACCCAGCAAAGTGAGTGGGTAGAGGCTAGTTATATGAATTAAATGTGTAAGTGATTAACTTCCCTATATGATTAATAAGTAAAATCTCCGAATTGAACTAAACTCCCATCCGTATTCTAATTTTGAAACAGATAAATACATAATTAATTTTTCATGATTTGTTTACTTAATAGCTTAGATAAATCTTGTAGACTTCTCTAAATGCATATTATTACAGAGTTAGCTGAGTAGAACCAGAAATCCCCCCCCCTCAGGGTAATGCCTGTTTCAGTAGTTCGAAAACGATATTAAGGGTTATGCTTTTAAAGTGTATTCATAATTTCTCAGAAATACTTATTTCAACACAATAATAGAATGGGATTAATTTTCTTAATATGAGCGTTAAAGCGCATAAAAATTTAAATATTGATAAGTTTTTTTGTTTTATTTTTTCTTAAATTCTTGATTAAATATGTTCTTATTTAAAACATGCATTTCAAATACAAAGAATCATGATTTTTGTTGCGTAATTAATTTTCAGTTTTTTTTAACAATAAATATTTATTAAATGTCGTGAAAAGTGTTGAAACTTTGTTTAAAAAGTGTATTATAAAATGTTTTATGCAGTAGTGACAGTAAGTTCTTTTTATATTTGTTTTCCGAAAGTGATCAATTACAGAAAATTAACAGCAAACATTTATTTTTCAAAAATTAAGCAGCAAATAGTTAATTATAAAATTTAAAAAAAAAAAATTCAGCACTCGAGGAGCTAGATTAAATTTTGAGTAATTAAATCATAAAATAAAGGAAATCATTTAATTATAGAATACATTATCAATTGCACTTTTTAGAATACTTTTAATGTTTATTTTATATAAAGATACAGTTGCTGTGTAAGTTTTAATCCATTTATTTTTAAAACACTCGTATAAGTATCATCAATAAATGCTCATAGATAAGAAAATATGGTTTCTGTTATTTCAATTCCTACTATTAACTCACACTTTCTATATATTTATTTGTTTGTTTATTTATTTATCTTGGGGGAATTTTCAATCGTTAGTAAAATACATTTTAAAGGGCTCAATTGAGCTGAAATTTTGTATACATGATTATTTTGGATAACAATACAATAATTTAATCATAATTAACAAAAATTAATTGATTAAAACTAATTATTTAAAAAATTACAAATACAGCCACGTTAGCATCATTTTTGGCGACTAGTGTGTGTGTGTGTGTGTCGAAACTTGAAAAGGTTTTTTTTCTCACATTTTAAAGCGCTCGTTTGAGCTGCAATTTTCTATACACTATTGTTTTGGGTAAAAATACGATAATTTAATTATAATTAATTAAAACTAATTGACTGAAACTAATTATTCAAAGAATTACAGATACAGCCATGTTGGTTTCATTTTTACCGGTTTTTGAAGCCATCTTAGATTCGTCTCTATTGTAACAATGTAACATAAAATAAAGACAAAAGTTGGCATCGAAAACCTGTTTTTCAGCCAAACCGGGTTTCCATTGTTACACCAGTGCAGGCAAATCATGCTCTTTTTTCAATTCCTACTATTATTTCACTCTCTCCCTATATATATATATTTATTTATAAATATGTATATCTTATTGAAATTTTAAATCGTAATAAAATACTTTCTATTCATCCATTCAAAGTAGTTGACTTAAAATTTTTTTTATATTACTTGTTTTTTTCTTAATTTACTTCGTTTTATTTTTCCCAAATAAAGATATCTCATGTGCGAAATTACATCGATAGAAATTATTTAGATTCTATAACATGAGGAGAATTTTGTATGATATTTTTTATTTTATCTATTTGTGATAAGTTCTCTAGACATAAAAATATGTTAAAACGCCAAACCAGACAACCCTGAATGTGATCAGTCCAATTCATTACACATGCACCAATCAGAAACGAGCTACTCCATTGAGCGAGCGAAAGAGAATCTGACGTAGGAGCAACATGACATCTCACCCTCCCTAACGCAATGTTTTAATCTGTCTAGGTTCTATTTAAGATACGAAAAGATAGAGAAAAGAGTATATATTTAATCACAAAATAATTCATTTTAAAAGTTATTTATACCATTTTTCGAATTTTGTTTCAAATCATTAAAAGTTTTTCAGATAAAAACTGAAACTACAAGTACTTTTGATAATCGCTAATTTTTTTTCTGGTGTGTAAAATAGTTTCTATTTGAAGTGTATCTTGCTTTCATTGTTATCATAACAAAAGCTTTTGGTACACTTCTAAAATGACATTAGAGCAAACTACTTGTGAAGGTACCGTAGCAATGCTTATTTTTATTTTAATTTCTAAGTTTATAACAGTTTACACATGTTTTAACGAAATTTACTTTTTAAATTAAGAAGTCCATAATTATAATTATCGCAACATATTAGACTTATAGCTAATGTTTATCTTCTTGAAACTTTATATCTTTTTTAATTTTAGATTTGAAAGCATTTGAAAGAAGATTAGTGGAAGTTATAGCTTATTATCAACCTCAAACAAAGCGATGGAGAGGTAAGTATTATATTACTTTCCAATAATTATCTGTAAATATTTATCGTATAATTTATTTTGAAATTCATACCGATATTGTGTCCTATTAGGTTAGATATTTTGATATAGTATTTGTTCATGTATTATTTTTACTAACCTTATCTTTCATTTTAAATATGCCCAACAAATACTCTTATACAGAATGCATAAAAAATATTGCAAGGTATTTTAAATGTCATAATTTTCAATTAATAACATTACCCCCAATTTGAAAATATTGAATTTTGTATGTGATGTTTGTGTTTTTTTTTTCTGTAGAAAATAGCCCAATTTATATAATCAATCCAATTTCTCAATATTTCTTTCTAAAAAAGTTAATACTGTTTAACTAATTATGAACAAGTTTATTTTAAAATTTCCAAGCCACTTTGTGAATTTAATAGCTGGATACACAAATTTTTTTGTTAATAATAAACTGAAAAAAAATTTAAAAAGTGACATTGTAGCATCACTTGAAGAATAATATCTATTTATATTATGTATCAACTAATCTGAAATGACATTAAGTATAATTTGCTTACATCTCTATTCATGTAGCTTCAAGGAAGGAACTAGTTTGGTGTGCAATAATAGCAAAATTAAATTAATATTTGAAATTATTAATGATACTACTGAAATTTTGGAAAAATCGCCAATTTGGCGCATTTTTGCGTGTTGTGTTTCGAAGTTGCAACCGTACCACAACACGCAACGCCGAAGCGCAAAATTCAAGATCACGGAAGGAAAATCATTAAAAAATAGCATTGTAAAGTTTTGAAACTGAAAATTGCTGTAAAAATCAGGTATTTAAAAATGGAAATAATTTCACTTACCTTGAAAAAATACTTCTTTTCCCGACATTTATGATGACGATGAGTTGCCTACTGAAATTATACCAGTGTGCTACTGCATATTTCTGAGAGAACCTTCCAAAACATTTTTATTTTTGCATCACTAACAAAATGGTGAACAAATCAATGTTACTCAATTCAAACCAAAACCCTTTCCTTATATCCTAATCACATGATGGGTATCCTCTTTCACACTGGACTGAATTTTGCAGTAGCATTAAAAAATCATTCACTTTCTTACCCATTCTTTCTCTCATTTCCATACTTTTTACATATTTCGGACATACATACGATGATCTAATCAAACCTTCTTTCAGGCACCATTTTGAAACAGCTTTCTTTCCAAGCACAGGCAACATGGCAAAGAAACATTTAACAATAGTAATCGTAATTTTTCATGCATTCATTCAAATTAATCCTAACAGCATCGCTGGACATCATGGTAATCTTTTGAAATTGATGTGGAGAAAGAAATAAAAATATTACCTATAAAAAGTAATTCCCAAAATGAAGCCGAACAGCTGACCCAACCGGAGCAAAAGAAATAACCGTTTCCTCATTAACAGAATTTTTAAAGTAATAAAAGCTTTCTGCTCATGCGCGAGAAAGACCATTGAAGAATTGAACTGTTAAAATAAAATTAAAAAAAAAACCAAATTACGAATGCGCTAACTTGCAACGATATCGTTAAAACTGTTAAATTAAAGAAATCTGCGCATGCGCCAAATTTCGCCAAAAAAAAAAAAAAAAAAAAAGAGTTCTTCACTGGAGAACAAATTCAGAAGGGTTACCAGATTTGGCGCATTTATCGATTTGGCGAGAAAACACTTGGTGCGAGAGGCGCCCGATTCGACAAATCAACCAAAATTTTTGCATAACTACTGATATAAATCTTAAGATCCCTTACAATTAAAATAGTAGCAAAAGTGGATTTTTTTTTCTGTATTTTATGAAATATGTCACAATTATGAAAATTTAATAATTTCTTATATAAATCAATGCATTTGTGTATTGTACTTTAAAAAACAGCAATTCTTAGTGAGAAAATTAGTAAAAAAATATAATTCAAAATATTAAATTTTATGTTCATTAGTAATTGTGAATGTATTTTACTACTTACCATATTTTCCTGTATATAATCCGCAAAGCCTTTTTTCGAGTAAAAAAAAATAAGCATTGTATAATCCGCAGCGGCGTATAATCCATGGCAGTTTTTATGACGACTAATCCAAAAATATAAACTGACAATAATAAGTGTCATATAAGATAAAAAATACATTATATAATTAAAAATAGAAGTAAGAAATTGTACAGAAAAAAAAATTATGAAACTTCTCTTTAAATATATATGATAATATTTTTTACGATGATCTCAAGAAAACAAAAAAATTCTTTGTTGCTGCCATCTATGTTTTAAGTTGTTAAACAAAACATTACACGCGGAAAAAAACTTTTTTTTTTAATTTAGCAAGTTAACAGCAAAAAAATTAAGACCAAGACGGCTTTTCCATTGTCTTTTTCTTTTAAAATCCATTTATTTATTCCTCTAATTCTGGCCAGTGAAGTTTTCCACGACTATCAGCTCTTTAACGTCAATCACAATTTTCGAAGTTGGTCTTGTTTTTTCTCCACAAACAAATATTCAATTTGTCAACGTTGAAAAACCTTGCAGCTTCCCGACTTCGGTAGCCTTCTCTATAACTTTTAACTTGAAGTTTGCAGTGTAACTTAATGCTTTCGCTTCAACATGAGGAAAACTTTCAAAGGACGTAATAGCTCTAGTCAAGAGAAAATTGGAAATCGCGCCAGCGACTTGTAACTGTTTTTCCTTCCGAGGAATCGAATTCGTTTTTGAATGTAATTGAATAAAAACTAGTTTTGGCTGATATATGTCATCCGAGTCATGAAAGCGCCATATATTATTTATTTTATAAAGCATAAACAGCATTTCTTTCAAAACTTTATTGTTAGCTTTTCTGATGGAGAATGTTTTCCCTCAGATAATCCGTGACGGCGTATAATACGCACAACAAAATTTTAAACTTTTTTAACACATAATCCGGGGATTATATACAGGAAAATACGGGTACTTAAAGTCAGATTGTATGAATCAAAAATTTATTCAGTGATGGTAAGATTTAAGGAGATTGAAAAATGTGTTACCATTTGCTTTGTTTTTTCTAATTGTTTCAATTTATCAACTGAACTGGGCTTTTAAAGTTTGTTTTTCCTGCTTGGTTTCTTGTATATTTCATTAAAATTGTTTTGATAAAAATATTTTTCTAGGGAATCAATGTTAGGAATTTTCCATAGTGCTAATTTTTAAGGGCTGAAACTGGGAATGGAACATATTGTTCAATCTGATATATTGTTTTTATGGTTTTAACATATATCTATTATTCCTAGTCATGTTTTCATATTTTTTTCTTGTTACTAAAAATGAACTCCACAATATATAAGAAGAAATACAATATAGCAATATTCTTGGGGAATTTTATAAAATTCATATTTGGACAGTTTTGTAATGTTGCATTCCCATATGTAACAAAAAATTTTTATGTTTTAATCTGTAAATCCTGTGTAATTTTGAAATAGAAGGAATTTTCTCCATTTGTTCATATTGAAAAAGCCATGCAATAGAATTAGTCACTTGATTAGCATTCCAAAATACACTTATATGTTAGTGAATGCATATAGTGCTAGGAAATTCCTTATCTCATTAAAAAGCATTATTGCAAAAAAAAATGATAAATACCATAAAATCCGGCGTATAACTTGCACTTATACTTTCAAGCTGCATTTTTTAATTTTTAGGTGTATTTGTCATATAACGTGCACCTCCCCCCCTTCTTCATGAAGAAATCTAAAATGTTAATATACAATGCTCTTATGTTTTGAAGTCATTTATTCGAGGTATCAACCCAGACTTTTGAAAAAATAGTATATTTCTAGAACTCTTTTAGTTCATAAAGTGTCATTTCTTTTAAAAAAACGGGATTTCAATATATGTTGAACTAAATTTTTTTTTTATGCTCATCTCTTTTTGTTAATTTTAAAGCTATCATTTTTATAGCCTGGTGTATAATGTACAACCCTTATATTTTTATCTTATTTTTGGTGTTAAAGGTGTGCATTATACACCGGATTTTACGTTACCTGTTTAAAGCTTTTATCTTTTTTTTTTCAGTTATGTTCGTAGTTGTTGCACTGTGCACTGCAATTGGAGCTTGGCAGTGGTTAACTGATCCATTGACCTCCCAAGTATGTATCGATCATATTCTTAAAAAAAATTATAGGAAATTATTAGTAGTTTCTTAAAATTTTATTACATTGCACTCTGAGATTCTATTTATATTGATAGAAAAATTATTATTTTTATAATTACTGACTAAAGAAAGAAAGTTTGTAAGTGACAGGTTTTTTTTATAATAAATATGACTAAAGGGGGGAAAGGAAAGGGAGAATAAATGTGCAGTATCTTGACTATCTATAATTTTTCAACTTTTACAAACATGGATGAGAGGAAGAAGAATGATTAATAAAGCAAAAAGTTATTTGTTGCAGTTGTATACATGTCAACATTTCTATATGCATGGTATGCTTTAATTATTTAGAAAATAGTTTTAAGCTGTTTTCTGTTAGTTCTCACTCCTTCAGGTAGAAATTTCATTAATATAGATTTAAGAATGATTTTAAGTAACTACTTTTGTTTTTTTTATCTTGGCTTGAAGAAATAATTATTTACACTCTATGCACACATGCCTCTTCATGGATGATGTACATCGAAAGTGAATATTTTTGGTAGGGACACTCAGGCTGTTCTACTTTGTCCAACTAAGTTTTGCAGAAGTAGGAGTCAAGTCAGGCTTTTGCAATTTAGTTCTTCTGCCTTTTAGTCCTAAAATGCTTCTCATTTTAGACTCAATCTATGATTATGTGACTCCCAATTTCCATTCTATCTCAATTGCAGTTAATTATAATGGGACTGTGTTATTCAGGCTTAAATAACAGCCGTTTATCAATAAATATATTACGGCCCTTTCTTCAAACTTCTAAAGACACCCCAATTTAATATTAATGAAGTTTCAAGTAATGAATATAGAATGAAGCTGGACCAAGCAGAAGAACTTATTGATACCCATGGTGCATAGATTATTTTTTTTATTTGAGAGAGAGTTGAAGGATAGTACTTCCCTCAAGATCAATGGTTGCGACACATTTTAGATTGATAAACATGATAAAAGTAGAAATCACATTTTCTTCCTCACTAGATGCATAAATAACCAATGTATGAATATCGGTAAAATATTTACTTCAAATTACAGGGCATTAATATTGCCTGAAGCAGTAAATCTCTCAATGTCTTTACTATATATCATCCACCCAATATTAAAAATTTACCTGTTGCTCTGTATAACCTGTTTATTGAAAATTCTGTTTTCTGTATGAATCTCTATGGGAAATGTTCAAATTGTGGGTGTTCTGGTGGAAAAAGATGAAATGCAGTGCACACACACATTCCTTCATGTGATTGGAGATAATAGTTTTATTTTTCTAAGTATATATATTGGCACTTTTACTCATATATCTATTAACATGGAAAAAGACCATGGATATTTCTATTATTAGTCCCAGTGATTTTTCTTTATGTAAGAGGACAGTTTTTGAGAAACACAATTGATTTATTTTGTAATCTTGAGAAAAGTAGAAGGAAACTTGTGATTAATGTTAACAAAAAATGCTGGGATTCTTAAGAGGATAGATTGATGCTTTATTTGCTTTCTGAACTTACAGTGTAGTCAAGACAAAGTTATTCATTTGGGTTCTAAATTCTGGTTTTCTTATCCTAGAAAAACATAATTAATGCTGCCAAAAATGCCAATATAGTGAATTGCTTCTAGCCTTTGTTTTTTTATAAGCTGGAGTTAAACTGAAAAAAATCAATACACTGAAATTAAACAGACTAAAGAGTATTAAGAGAAATAAATGTGAAACAAAATTTGTAGGAATCTTGATCGATGATCATTTAAAGGTAAATTATGGAAACTGTTGAAAAATATAAGTAAAGAGCAGGTATAAGTAGATTAAGGTAACACTTCAATTTATGGATGAACATATCTTCTCAAGTTGATCGACAGGCTGCTAACCAACTTGGTTTATACAATACTAGAAAGTCAACGAACTGAATTTCTCTTTTATGCGCATATATTAAAGAGGGGGGAGCAATAATATATACTGTTCATGGTTGTCAGAATGAAATAGATTCATGTTTTTAAGATTGCATATGTACAAGTTTGAGACTGCACTGGTAGAAGCTATTTTGAATAAATCTTCTGGATCTCTATATATGATGATCTTCCCTTTGATGAAGTGTAGAATTTTTTTTCAAAAGCCTCGAGCTTAGTTTTAATATTTCAAATTTTGCTTTTGATTTCCTTATAATTACAATCAATGGAAAATTAGGTTTCTAGTCAAACAATTTCTATGTAATCTATATATCAATTTCTATGTATCAACCTTTTTGTAATGGGTAAATATCTTGGTTTTTGTTTGGATTTTGAGGTAATCGACAACACAAACATATAGAGGCTGTGGTTCAACTCTTTTTGAGTTTAAACTTGAAAGACATGGATCCCCATTACACATATATAATAATCCTAAAATTAAATATTTATATAGAACATTAAAAGTTAACAATTAAGCTATTCCTAAAGGAAATATTTATTTGTTAAATTGTTGAAAGATAATTATTGAGCAATTTAAATAAATTATAAAAAAATATAAACAGCAGATTTTATAAATATTAATTGCTAAAATTGAAAAATATTTTTACTTATAAAAATAGTTGAAAATTATAATGTATTGTTACAAACATGTGCAAAGTTATGAAGATCATTAAATATATAGGCCTTTTTACTCAAGACATATTTGTGGTTGATTTTATTCTATATTTTTTTATATTAGTGTATAAATACCTAGTTCAATTTTTTGGAAAGTTAAAGCAAAACCATGGGTTTTTTTCTCCTTACTAATTGCCTGCTACTTATGTATTTCTCATTTCTGTAACACTCTCTATACTTCCAGAAGGTGCATGTGAAAAATCCACAAGTAATCTTGATATATGCTATTTAAGCAATTATCTTCAATTTCAAGCATCAAAAATTTAAATGTGGAAAAAAAATTATAAAGTAAAAGTTTAAAGAAAAACCCTTTAAAATTGAAAAATTATCAGAAAAGTAACATTTATATATATTTTATATTTCATGGGGGATTCAGCTACATCACTCTTCACCCCGTGAGCTACCACTGTCTGTAGATACTTTTGAAGACATAATTAACACAAGTATAGTAACTTTCTGGTAAAATCCTAGGAGAGCCCAGACCCTTGGTGACAAACCGAAAAAAGCACCAAGCCAGAACGAGATGGCTCCAAACGAAACCAACAATGGTGGCAAGTGAATATAGCAGGACAAGGTGGATTACATTTAGAACATTCATAATTCGAAAAAATCAATTCTTTCTTCCTTCTTACACCATCCAAAAATTTTTTTCTTACATTTCGCATTCAACAAAGTAAAAAATTCGAAGGTATATTACACACGTACCGTACTTCCAGCCTAGTGACCAACAACAAAATGACGAAATTCAAAATTCCCCCTGCGACAAAATATGAAAATTCCAGAAATAGTTAGGTTTACCATATCTAAAGTATCAAAGTTGGGTTACCAAGATGGTGCAATTATCGCCAACCAAAATAGTTCGTGCCAAGGGTGTGGGCTCTCCTAGGACTGAACCTAATTGGTGCTTAAATATTGATTTCTCACTTTAGATTTTCTTTCGACATAATTTTTTGTTTTCTGTCAAATAAAAGAAACTTTGAGAAAATACAAATATTATCTAATCTCAAATTTATTTTTATTTGTACTCTTTATTAAATTAAGATTTTATTTTGAACTTCTTAGTTCATATTATGGGCTCCCAAAGTATAATTTTTTTCTTATAAATCTCCTCAAAGCTATTACAAACCATGCTTAACATACACTGGTATAAATCATCTGGTGCTGAAAAGCAGGGGGATATCTTTTAGTATCATAAAATATATCATGATTAGGAAGCTGATTCTACAACTTTTAGAATTACAATCGGACCTCTTTTTAACGAAGTCGCTAAATTCCGCCAAAAAAGTTCGTTATATGGAAAATTCATTATATAGAGGTTCATCTTTCAATATACTTAATAAACCACATAAAAGAAATTTTAAATTCATGAACACTTTATATTAAAAAAAAAAGCAATTCACACCTTTTTGTAAATTAAAATATATTTATTTTATGTATCTTACCCATCAAAAAAAGAAAAACTGCAAAGAAAAAAGAATGCCACGTTTACTGACTGTGTTTTCAACATTAATAATTTTATGTTGAAATTAATGAATCTTATGATCATTTTTTTCTAATTTAAAAAATACAAATAATTTTAAACATACATTATTTTATAACTAGAAATTCCACACATACGTTACCACATGCATCCTTAAATTTAATTATTCATAAAATCTGTTAATTGTGCCTGAGTTTTTTGGTTTGAAAAAATACTTTGTTCCATAACACGCCTCACATATTTGCAGTGCAACAAAAACCCTTTCAGGCGTATTTTCTTCACACTGTAATCCATGTCGAATTGTTTTAAATGATTTTATCATTGCATCATAAGGTCCAGAAATATTACAAAAATAAGGAGAAAAAAGCTGAATCACAAAAGAAAAAGTTTGTTTTATAGAAAATGCATTTCTTTATTGAGAGGTTATTTTACACAGAAAATCATTAAATGTTCTTAGTTCCAGGAAAAAGTTCGCTGCACAGAAAAATTCACAATATAAAGGTTCGTTATATGGAGGTTCGACTGTATTTACATTACATTTAGACTTATTTTTGGAGTAGATTGCTCTTCTTATTACTAATAGTTGTTCTGATGACATAGTACTTTAGGAGGTTGATTTGAAGTCAAAATCTTTAGAGAAGCTCATGTCCAGTAAGATATTTTAACAAAAGCAACTCTGGACCCCAAAATTGTCAATTTGCTTCCCATATGGGTTGTTGCAATAGTCAAAAGTTGAGGAAAAACGTTTTATTCAATCAAGTAGTCTTAACAATTTGATCACCAATTCTGTAGGCAGCATTATTTGACATAATGCCTTTATTTATCACAGTCTTTTCCTTGAGTTTAGTTCCGAATGAATCTTCCAATCCTAGTGAATAAAAAATTTGATCTTCCATTTTTAAAGCATGTGACTCATTAGAGCAGGAGTACTCAACCTTTCCCCCTCTGGGCCACTAAGACATGATAGGTATTTTTTGTGGGCCGTAACATGCGGATAATGGGGAAAAAAACACCATAAAACCAAAGCAACATTGACAAGCAAAATTCAACAAAATATTAAAACTCATTTTTGTCTTTTATTTTAATACTTTATTAACTTTCTATCAAACACACACAAACAAATATTTATTTTTATGACTTTTTTTTACTGAGTTGTGGGATAATTTCTATTTCCTTTTGTCTATGACTAAGCCTCTTGCTTACATTCTACTATTAAAAAAAAAACAAATTGATTGCAAAATAGATATATTTAATTGCTTGATTAATAGAATTTCCTGCTAAATTTTTAGCACATTGTTCTCCAATAATTGAATTTCTTACTGCATTGGGTCATGACTGGGTCACTCGGAAAAGACAGGCAGGCAGGCTACATGCGACCCATGGGTCGCAGGTTGAGTATCACTGCTTTAGAGAATTAATGAAATACCTATGGATGTTGTTGAAATAGGTATGGATAAAAGCAAGCACAATGGAGGATTGTTCAGACTGGGGAATCAAATAACTATTAAGTACAAATCTAGTAAAGGAATCTTGTTTGTTGTTCAGTTTTTCATTGTAAATTAGTTATCATAGATGTGTATTTCAATTTGATTATATTCTTCCTTGACAAGAATGAAATCTGTATTTTGTCTGACAGATGAAATTCTATTTACTATTTATCTAGCTAATAGAGTGTGGAGTAATATAAAATGGTTATTTTAAATAAGTTGATGCAGCTTTCTTTGTGTTGAGAGATTCTTCTACAATGGAGGCCTCTTTATCTTGTATGCATTGAGATTGTAGATACAATGACTAAAGGAGGGGTCAGAGCCGTTAGTTCCTTCAACCCTTTAAACATCTATGAGACTGTGTTCCAAAATTAAATGTAAAGATTACCCCCAGGTTTACCACACCCATTTATTAGTTTCATCCAGGAACAATTGCCTTTTACTGCAGCAGACAGAAGCAAACTACTTTGACTTGCCTTTTAGATTACAGCTTTTAAGACTTCAATGGAACTTTTTTTTTCAATTCACACCAAATGTTGTTACAATCAAATCTCTCTATACCATATCCATGATTATTTTAGGTTCTCTAAAGAGAATCTTCATATCAATTCATTAATGGTTCTGAATGTTCTTTAGACGTATAATACAATCGACTTGTCTAGTCCTGGAAGTCTTTGGGGACTTGCAACATCAGAATAACTTTTCTTTGAATATATTCAAATCTCATATCATTAGCCCTTGTGTTGCTTCTCAGTATAATGGTAATAATAAGCAAGCAATCAATCCACACCCTTATTTTTTGAAATTCACATTAAGATAGAAAAAGAAAGAATAAGTATAATAAAATATAGAAATGGAATACCGACAAATCTTTTACTGTTTGCGAAAACAATAGGAAATTAGTACATACCATATTTAGTTGAATGTAAGCCAAACTTTTTTACAATATTAAAGCCGCTGAAAATCGAGTGTGGCTTAGAGTAGAATTTAAAAAAATGCGTTAATGGGGCAATTACAGGTTTTAAACTATTTTACTCTTTTTCCACAAAAACTTGTGGATAATTTGGGGTGAGGCTTAGGTTCAAGTAAATACAGTAGTTGTCAAGAAGCACTCTCATCATGCTGTCCAGTATTTTCATCAACATGGTTGCAGTAGTACTTAAACAAGTCTTTTCATCTTATTGAACTATAAAAATATTTTACCCCTACCACTATGTTTTAACTTTATCTTAATTATTTGCAGTATTTTTTTATATTTGTTTTAAATAACTTTTCCTTCGTAGGTTGGTTTCGTTCAGTCATTGGTCAATCACCTATTTTTTACAATCAGTAGTGCTGTTTTAATCACATTATTTGTTATGGGGATTCATAGGAGAGTGGTTGCTCCTTCCATGTATCCTTTTCAAAAGTATTTTTTCTGTCAATATATTGTAAAATGTATATAGTCGCAAAAAACTAATGTGTATTAATTTGCATAATTTTTTTCATAATAGTATAAAAAATTTTTAGATCTTTCAACATTTGCAATATTTTCAATTATTTTTTTTTATTACTGATAAAGAACAGTGTACATGCTACTTTAGTTGTAAGAATAAAATGGGAAAATTTTTAAATTATAGTTTTTATATATCAGAATTTTTCACATAAAATTATGTTGTGTTTTTGTTATATGTATAAGTATGGAATGACTTTAAAAAATTGCTTGACAGAGAGGGTTTTATTAATTAAAAAAAAGAAACCTTTTCATAATTGATGAGCTAACACTTATTATTGTTTACTTTAAATAAATTGGAATCAAAATTTAAACAATTAGCATGAATCTTTTTGTAGAAATAACTTAGTATAAATGATTAATTCCTTAAATTACAGTATTGTTTATTTTATTAAATCGTGGTTATAGTTTTTTGAAAAATATTTCCATTGAAGTTAAAAATATGTAACTGATGTTTTTGGTTAAAGAAGGTCAAAATTGTAGTATTTTTTTTATTGCAGTACATCACTACGAGTTCATGATTTATTTCTTATGAATATTACATATCTGAATATTTTACAACTTACTATTTCTGTCAAAAATCCAAAAATGAAGTAAAATGATTCATAATTTTTCTCAGTGGATTTTGAGGTTAAACAATTTTCATCTCACAGTAAATTGCTATTATTTTATATAATTATTTTCACATTGCATACAAATACTCTGTAACATTAAGCCTGAGCAATTTTATGTTATTAAAATTCAGAAAATTTTTTCATTTTTCAATTAATGTTGTATTAAATTTAATAGATTATTTGTATTGAACTACTGAAACTGATATTTTAACCTCAAAACCAATTTTTACTTTTTTTAATTTGAGAACACCAATTCAATTCCTTAAATTTTACTTAAGAACTAAATTCCTACTCAAATCTAGGTATTTCATTTACTTTTATTATAATATACAATAAAGTATAAATAATATAGGGTGTTTTTTTTAGAGGTATAGAACTTTAAATTGCAATAAAACAACGATGTATTATTCGATTGACATGAAATTTTTTTTATTCGAAAGATAACCTTGTGGCATTACATTTTAAATATGATCAAGCAAGGCGTAGATTCGTCGAATGGGCCCAAAACGAGTTAGCCGTTGTTCCCGATTTTCATAAGCGAATTTTGTTTAGCGATGAAGCGCACTTCTGGTTGAATGGCTACGTCAACAAACAAAACTGCCGCATTTGGAGTGAAGCTAATCCACAAGTGTATGTCGAAACACCATTACATCCAGAAAAACTGACTGTTTGGTGCGCTTTATGGGCTGGTGGAATCATTGGTCCGTACTTCTTCAAAAACGATGAAGGCCACAATGTTACAGTCAATGGTGATCGGTATAGAGCCATGATTACCAACTTTTTCATTCCTGAATTGAACAATCATGATGTCCAGGAGCTGTGGTTCCAACAAGACGGCGCAACATGTCACACAGCTCGTGCCACAATCGATTTATTGAAAGACACATTTGGTGACCGCCTAATTTCACGTTTTGGACCCGTGAATTGGCCTCCAAGATCTTGTGATTTAACACCGCTAGACTATTTTCTGTGGGGCTATGTAAAGTCATTGGTCTATGCGGATAAGCCACAAACGCTTGACCAGTTGGAAGACAACATTCGCTGTGTTATTGCCGATATACGGCCACAAATGTTGGAAAAAGTCATCGAAAATTGGACGTCTAGATTGGACTACATCCGTGGCAGTCCTATGCCAGAAATCACATTTAAAATGTAATGCCACAAGATTATCTTTCGAATAAAAAAAATTCATGTCAATCGAATAATACATCGTTGTTTTATTGCAATTTAAATTTCTATACCTCTAAAAAACACCCTTTATAAATCTTATTTTTTATAGTTTAATTATTATTTTTTTTTAGTTTGTTGTCTTAATTCTTAGCAATAACCAATGTGTGGTAGATAGTTAAGTAGAGTTAAATTACACATCGATATTTAGCCACCCATCTGGTATAGTGGTTAGTGACGCTGGCTGCTGTGCCAAAGGACCTGGGTTTGTCTGTAAATATATAGTGCCTTCGCGGTATGGAGGTACTGTAAATAGCTGTCGAGCCACAAGTCCTCTCATGAGGTTGGTGGAAGGATACAGCAACAACGCATAGAGATTTAAAACTTCTACATTTTTAATTTAACAAAAATCACTTAATTATTCTGTGTTAAATTGCTTTGGATGGTAATTTTATAAACATTACCTTAATATTTATATTGTTAAAAAAGTTATGGAAAATATATATATATACATCTTATAAAATGAGAATTTTTTTAATTCTATTTATAATCTTATTGTAAATACAGTCATGATGGTCACAGGATAACGGCAATCATGTATTTTCCATTGATTAAAAACTGACATAACAGTTATTCAACTTGTTAAGTTTAAATAACATTTAAAATTTGATGATTGGGTCAAGATTTCATGTGTTATAATTCTTCAAACAATTTTTAAAATTAAAAAAAAAAACTTTACATTACACAAATACTTTAAAATTAAGTGCATTTTGTTCAACTATGTGGATTATTATATTGTTGACAAATATTTACTTTTTAAAAGAAAGTTTCTGCAAAAAGCAAAAGTTGGCAGCAATGAAGCACATGAACTAATTGGCTGGAAACGCATGATTACATTTATGATGTCAAATTAGTTTATGAACTGATTGGCTTAAAACACGTGACTGATTTATCATGTGATTATGATGTCACATGAATTTAGTCCATTGTTGAAATTTTAAAACTTCTATGTAGCAAAGAAATACAATATTTTAATTTTGAGTCACATACAAGGACAAAAGTGGCTTTGGATTTCTAAAATATTCCTTTTACAGTTTCAAACTATTTTTAAAAGGTTTTAATTAATCATATGAAATATGATTTCATAATATTTGTTTAGTTTGGCTTTTAAACTGCTTGGCAAATTTACTGACATATGCTGTTTTTATCTTTAATGTCATTACTAAATAACATGTCTTCACTATTTTATTTTTCTCATGGAATGATTCTCAAAGGAAAAAACAGAAATCTATTTACAAGCATTTGATGTCCTTCATAGTCTTTCCTTTTCACATTTATATACGTTAGTTGACGCAGCATCTATGCTTTAAATGTTCTTATTTATATTCAAGTTTTCATATGACTTTAAAAAATTGATAAATTATCCATTTTTTCTTTATGAAATATATTAATTCGTTATTATTTCACCTTTTATTAAAAGTAAAGAATAAATTATTACATTATATAGTTTATTAACTTCTTTGCATTATAATTTTTTTTGTGTATAAAATTAATACTTTTTAAGATCAACAAATTTTACAAATTGAATAATATTTTTCTTAATTATTAAAAGTATTGTTTCTAGAGTACGTCAAGTTTTGGCTGACTTTAACATGTCTTGTGATGATGTGAGTATTTTTTCTAAAATTGATTCAATCTTTATATTTTATTATAAAGCAGATATTTTATTATTGTATTAGAATAACAATCAATTCAAACTTGTAAGTATATTTTTAAGTTTTATTGTCTAAAACTTAAATAAATTTGCTTCATAGAAAAATTACACCTATAAAAAATATTATTTTAGTGCACTGTATCTGTAAATATTGTTAGTAATGATATTGAAAAAGTCATTTTAATGCAGAATTAAAAAGTGAAAATCTATTTGTTTTGAATATATTTAATATTTGTTAGATTTGCACATACTTTCTATTATATAAGTATTTAATAGTCAAGATATATTAACTTCACGTCTTTTCTAATTGAAATTTTTCTTTCAGAATGGAAGATTGATTTTAAAACCAAGACCAACTACATGACCAGGACTATAAATTAATTTTGCATCTACTCAGTTGCAATTGTCATTGAGAATATGCAATGTCATGTTTGAATGGAGTGTTTGATGTGGCTTGCAGTTATGTAATTATCATATATATGCGTTTTGTATATACCCCATGTGCATCTTGAAATGTTTTTACTATAAAATTTGTTACTTTGAATGCATTAGACTTTATTGTGCAATGTTACAAATCTTAAAATTTTTTTTCTTAGAAGATAAGACCCATCTACAAAATCAAAAGTTTAAAACACCAATTTCAATTAACTGTGTAATTTGAATGGGAAAAAAATGCCATTCAGTGTAATATTTGTGTGTGTGTAATGTATTTGCATTATGGATAATTTTGTAATAGTATTCCAATGGAGAGAAGTATTTGATCTTCATTGGAATATTGTGATGGACTTACAGGATGTTGAAACACTCCAAGATAAGAATCAACAGCTTTACAGGCATAATGGGATTTAAGATGCAGCAGCTCAAATCACAATGAATTTAAGCTGTCATAGTTCCATCATTGTAAAAATACAGAATGAGCATAGTAAATAATTCACAACTTTCTTTGATTTCCTGTGTTAAATTCTTTACAACTTCTAAAAGGTTGTAATGAAAGTTCGTCACATTTTCTGAGAAAAGACAACACATCTAAGTTTGTGTTTTAGTTACAGGGAAGAAAATGCTAATATAAATTCAAACTTTCAAAAATTGTAATTTTTGTTCATATTGTTGTTCTGGCGATAGCACAAATTTTGTCATCATCACTTACCATAGTTCAGAATTACAACATTAGCAAATGCTACATATATCTTATGTATTGATGCAATAACTTTATGCAATTTGCACTATATTAGCAAAGCCTAATCACTTCATCAGAGTTGGAAAACCTATTTATACAAATATCAAAAGGTTGAATTTCTGAATTTTTTATTTTTCCAGGCATGACCATATTTCCAGAAATCTAGCATGGGTTAGTTTCCATATTTAATTTACCACCTGCTAGTTTTCTGATATGTTTGATTCATTGCATCATAAAAGAATTTTAAGAAGGGTTTGTGTGTGTTCTTGGGGAGAGTGCAAATCAATTTAAGATTGGCCTGCGTAACTTTCACTATTCAAAATTAAATTGCATATGTAATTGTCACTTACTATAGCCACCATGGTACTTAAAATAATTTTTATTTTCTATTGCAATGAGCATAATCCTTACACAGTTGATTTAAAAATGTTTTAATAAATAGAATGAAATGTTATTCATTTCACAATAATCTATAATGATAGATACATATTAACCTTGTTTAAAGTTATCAAAAATACATTGTACTTGTCTGCATGTTATCATTTCTGAATTTCTTTCAGAAAATCTACCCCGTTTAATAATAAAAGTAATTTGAATACAAATAAAGCATAATTTTTTTTCTCTTTACACATACAGGAGCATGTTGCAATTTATAGTTCAGCATTCATCCCTGAATTACAGAATAATTTTACAAAGCCCTCTTGTGCTGAAGCAATGTTACTCAAATCCACCCACCAAATCATTAATGTCAGAAAATGAATTAATTCAGAGATTATCTTATGAAAAAAAAAAGACTACTACACATTAAATAAAAATTGGCCTAAAATCTTTGAGTGATATGGAAATTAAAGAAAGATGTCAGTAGTTCTCATTACTTCAGTATGGTTCATTATTACAAGATTTTTTTATGTTGGGTTTCCCATAAGGAGGGAAATATTGTGCTCCCTTTAGCCCATGCTTTGCCGGAGGTAGCAACTTTGAAAATCAAGCAAAAGATTTTTGCTCAATTATACTTTTTGGTTGCATCATTTTTCACTTCTAGTCTAATATCATTGCCCATATGTAATTAGTTAACTCCTCCGATTAACTCCAATCGACTTCTATCTACCCAGGAAGAATAATATGAATGTCAAAAAGTAAAGTTTTTAGATGCCTATTTATACAAATATCAAAAGGTTGAATTTCTGAATTTTTATTTTTCCAGGCATGACCATATTTCCAGAAATCTAGCATGGGTTAGTTTCCATATTTAATTTACCACCTGCTAGTTTTCTGATATGTTTGATTCATTGCATCATAAAAGAATTTTAAGAAGGGTTTGTGTGTGTTCTTGGGGAGAGTGCAAATCAATTTAAGATTGGCCTGCGTAACTTTCACTATTCAAAATTAAATTGCATATGTAATTGTCACTTACTATAGCCACCATGGTACTTAAAATAATTTTTATTTTCTATTGCAATGAGCATAATCCTTACACAGTTGATTTAAAAATGTTTTAATAAATAGAATGAAATGTTATTCATTTCACAATAATCTATAATGATAGATACATATTAACCTTCTTGTTTAAAGTTATCAAAAATACATTGTACTTGTCTGCATGTTATCATTTCTGAATTTCTTTCAGAAAATCTACCCCGTTTAATAATAAAAGTAATTTGAATACAAATAAAGCATAATTTTTTTTCTCTTTACACATACAGGAGCATGTTGCAATTTATAGTTCAGCATTCATCCCTGAATTACAGAATAATTTTACAAAGCCCTCTTGTGCTGAAGCAATGTTACTCAAATCCACCCACCAAATCATTAATGTCAGAAAATGAATTAATTCAGATTATCTTATGAAAAAAAAAGACTACTACACATTAAATAAAAATTGGCCTAAAATCTTTGAGTGATATGGAAATTAAAGAAAGATGTCAGTAGTTCTCATTACTTCAGTATGGTTCATTATTACAAGATTTTTTTATGTTGGGTTTCCCATAAGGAGGGAAATATTGTGCTCCCTTTAGCCCATGCTTTGCCGGAGGTAGCAACTTTGAAAATCAAGCAAAAGATTTTTGCTCAATTATACTTTTTGGTTGCATCATTTTTCACTTCTAGTCTAATATCATTGCCCATATGTAATTAGTTAACTCCTCCGATTAACTCCAATCGACTTCTATCTACCCAGGAAGAATAATATGAATGTCAAAAAGTAAAGTTTTTAGATGATTTCAGATTATATAACAAATTTGTCTGAACAGTGATAAGACTTTTCAGAGAAATTTGCTGGTGAAACAAGCAAATACATAATTACTTTCAAATGCATTTTGAAAAAAAAAAGTTTTTTGTATTAAATTTAGTGTATTTGTTTGATTTGAATCTTTGTTTATTTGTAATTATTTACATTGATCTTTAATACATCATCTTCAAACAAAAAAATCCATAAAATCAAACCAATAATTTTTGATTTATAAGTCTACTTGAGATTCTTATAAGGAAGATGCCAGTGAAAAAATTTGTCAAATTTTAAACTCAAAATTAATCATTTAGCAAAGTTCTTATATTTTTGAAATTAGACATAATATCTGAAAATTAAATCTATAGTGAAGGGAACAAATTTTCTTTCAGAAAAATAAACGTAAAGGACCTAAATTTAAAATGAAATTCATTCATATGTAAATAAAAAAAAATAGTTCAAATAATGAACTGAATTGCTAACTTTTAAAAAATTACATTCATTTAAAACAAAGAAAAATTGGTAAAAATATTAATTATTGAATGAAACTGGACAAAGTATTGGTAGAAGAAATTTATTGATACAACTTTCACAGATCTATATGGGTAAAATAAAACAAGTCTACATACAAATGATTGAAGAAAAACAAGTCTTCATGATGGTCTATCATCACCCCTTATAGCACGATATTTAGCCATTTCATTAGGGAACACTTTGCTCAATTCCACAAGTAATAAACTTTTAAAGCGCTGTAAGATAAATTATACAAGTAATTGTTTACATAAAATTTCAGAATGTTACATTTTATTCCTATAGTTTATATACTTAAGTTAAAAAAAAATTATAATACACATTTAAAGGAATAGCTTTTTTTAAAATAAAAATTTCTAATACAATTTAAGAGAATATATTGTATGATGCAATTACTCATCAATTTTATAAGACTTTGAAATCATTAGTTATACACAATGAATAATTTACTTTATCTTTTTAATGAACAGAAAAGTTCAGATGTTTGGATTGCTAATATGTTGCAAAATTTGTTTAGATAGAGGACTACAAAGAGGATACACCTTCAAAATGTACCATTTCAAGCATTAATGAGAAATTGCAATTAAAGCAACATAATTCTAGATACTTTATATAATTATCTAAGACATCAGACTAATCATATAGCCAAAGATTTGGTATACTGCAGTTACTTTTGCTCTATACATTTTCTTTGATCAGACAAAGGTAATTTGCCATCAATTTTTCATACTCACTTAATTGTAAAATATTTCATTTGAGTACTCTTGTATTATCATAGCACCATTAGCAACTTTTTCCTGGGACAAAGATGATTACAAAAGAATAAAATATAAGTCTACATGCTAAATTTTACTTACTTTACAACAAATGTTAGTTTTTAAACTGAAATTCTGTTGCACAGGTAGAGATTCAAACAATGAATTAAAGAATATAGCTTGGTTATTGTATAAGTAATACTGCATTGATAAAAGGTGGGCAACTAATTTCAAATATGAATACAATTGATTATAATTTTTAGCACTGCATTTCTAAAATACCTCTTTCTCTGAATAAAACTGTTGCAAAATGAGCATGCTTCTACGATAAATTATGTACCCTTGAAGCAGTGGCCCACCTGCAAAGGTTTTAGGCCCCAAGCCCAACTATGTACTTGGCATCAATCAGCCTTTTGGCCCCTTAGTATCCCCCCCAGTGCGGAGTATACGTTACGCCACTGCTTTGAAGTAATTTCAATACTTTTTCTCTTCCTGAAACTTGTAAACATTGCAGGCCCCTTTTTAGAAATTTAGATTACTGCTGTTTTTCAAGATATATAGAAATGTGCATGTTTGCAATGAAACTATGATGTTGAGTTTCCATAGTTTGGTATAATTTAATTTAGGTAATTTCCACCAAAATAGTAATAATACACAAGTACTAATATTTTTATAAATTAATAAATAAAAAACTACAACAATTAAAACTTTACAATTTTTTTTTTAATTCAGTATTTGCTTTAAGAAATGTAAATTTTTGGATAATACATTATCATACAAACACATATGAATTTCCTCTCTATATATCATGTAATTATAATTATTATTTAATCACATGTTTATATTAATTTGATATTGAAGATCATTGTGTACGTAATTTTAAATTATGTTAGTATGCTTGTATCGTTCAAAACACACACAAAAAAAAATAAATTTTTAATGTGGTTATATTTTTTAATTTATTTAAATACAGAAATGTTACATTAATGGTTGATTATAAAATTAATAAACATACAGAAAATTGAAAGTAAATTATATAATATTTAGTCTGATAAAATATTTTTTGAATAAATATATTTTTAAAATCTTAAAGTAAAGACACACACAGGACAGAATCCGTTATAAAATGATCAACTATGATGTTCAAGAGAAGTTAGAAAAATATACACGAATATTAAATGCAATTTCCTAAAGAATTAACTTTTATTTTCAGGATTTTACTCCAATACTTCCTTTTATAAGCAGTTTGCAGGAGAAAAAATACATAACCTGAACTTTAAACAATTATCTTTAACACATCATTGATTTATTGCAACATCGAATAAGAATTACATTTTCCAATTTCTTGATCAATTTATTACTTGGGTTTGTGGTTAAATATTGTAATTCATTAACTAAATGGTATCAATATTTCTTAAAAATTATTACTTATTCATTATTGCTACTATCTCCCAACTAAGTTGATGAAAAGTGGGAAAGTTAGAAACACATGCACTCAAATCCTGATAAACTGCTGCCATTTCTTCATGGTAACTATGCACATGATTTCCAGTAGTGTTTCAACAAATGGCATAGGATTTGTTTGCACTAGGCTTTAGTGTTCTGATATTTTCCCCTTCTTTTGGCTATTTTCATCTCCATCTAATTTTCTTAAAATGAAATTATGGAACTAACAGAAGAAAATGAAATAAACTTACTCCAAATAACATTAGTTTGAAAATAAACACTTGACTTTTACCACAGTTAAATGATTTATACACAGTACTTATTTTACAGTAAGCTGTGTTTATCAATAAATCTCAAAAGAATCTGAACTCCACTTATAAGCTTACACTTTTTCAAAAGTATATCAAAAAGCAAAAATACAACTTGAAATATATATGTATAAGCATGAATGCTTTATAAATAATTTTTTACTTAAAAAAGTTATTCCTTTCTCCAACGAAAAAGTTGCCAACATGTTAGCAATAACATAAATGTGCTTAAAAATTTATTACCACATGAATACTAAAATGATGTTAAAACATATTGTTGCGTTTTCGGGGGTTCGAAATGATTGAAGCCGAAGAGCGGAATCCAAAACAATTTTATTCTTGGCCAAAACAGTCCTCCACAAATTGTAGAACAGTTCGAGAAATTCACGTACAATCGATGAAAATACTGATAACACAGATGCAATACACTAACAAAAACAATAGTAAACACTCAGCACAAAAATAATAACTCAATAAAAGCAATAACACACGCACTATGCAATCGTCTCTCTCTCTCTCTAGCAGAGGTATCACTTGCATGAAAGCTGAGATCTGACTAACTGACTAGCCGGCCCGGGCCCTTTTATACCTTTCGGTCAGAAACCTCTTGCACTTGCCAGAATAATCTAGAAATAGAAAGGTCTAGAAAAATCCGGAGCGTACGAGAAAAAGCTCAATACAGTAATACATTCAATACAATAGGGTTACAATACCGCGATAGGGTTGCCAGACAGGGTTATTAGGAGCAGGGTTGCCATGGTCGCCAAGCTTATCGCCCACGTTTGGCCCCAAAATTTAAGTCGCCAAATCCGTCGCCAACTTGGCGCTAGCTGCAATATTTGGCGAGTTTACCATTTAAACCAATGTTAAAACGTGGGGGCCGTGCAATGCAGTGGAAATGATATTACAGGTAAACAGGGTTGAAATCACATTAGATACAACAAATGAAACTGTAGAAATGAACACAAATGAGTAGAAACAATTAGAATAAGACTAAATTCGTAACATTGCCCCCCTCTCAAAAACTGCACGTCCCGGGCAGTACAACCCTTCAGCAAACAACTAAATGAATATGCAATAATAACATGTAATACATAGTACAAAATAAACACCTAATGCATAGTACAAAATAAACACTTACAAAACAATAAACAAAATTATTTACAAGATTATTTACACACTAACTTATTTATACAAGACCATGGTCAAAATAAATTATACGATTATTGACACACTAAGAATTATGGCCATAATATGGAGCAAGCCTGTCGTAATGAACGACTCTAGGCTTTGAATTCGTTGACTTACGGATCCGGATTACGACGTCGTTTATTATCTTTAAAATTGTATAAGGACCGTCCCAATGCGATTGTAGCTTAGGAGAAAGTCCTTTGCGTCGAGTCGGGTTGTAGAACCACACCTTGTCACCTTCCTTGAATTGATGTCCTGTGGCTTTTGTGTCGTACCGAGTCTTCATCTTCTCCGTCCTCAGGTTGATCCGTTCTCGAGCCAAATTGTGTACATCTTCAAAACGTGCCTGGAGATTCTGCACGTACTCCTCAGGCGATGAAGGTGTATCCGGAGGGCGACCAAACAGCAGGTCACAAGGGAGACGAAGATCTCGGCCAAAAAGCATCTGGGATGGTGAATATCCGGTAGTCTCGTGAACGGCGCTGCGGTACGCTAGCAGAAAGAGAGGAACTTTCTGGTGCCAGTCTTGTTGGTTCTTGGAGACCATCAGTGAGAGGTTATTCAGGATGGTACGATTAAACCTCTCCACCATGCCATCTGACTGTGGGTGCAAAGGTGTGGTCTTGGTCTTGTCAATTCCGAGTAGTTCACAGACCCCCTTCAATACGGCAGAGACGAAATTTCTTCCCTGATCGGAATGAAGTTGAAGAGGTACCCCCATATCTCGATATCCAGTGCTGCACTACAGCCTCCGCTACGGTGGGGGGCTTCCTGATCCGGAATGGGGTACACTTCGGGCCATTTCGTGAAGTAGTCCATGACAACAAGTAGGTACTTATTACCAGACGCAGTCCTTGGCAGAGGTCCCAGGATATCGAAAGCGATACGTTCGAAGGGTGCTCCAACATTGTAGCGATGCAGCTTCCTCGGCTACGTATCTTTGGCCCCTTCCGAGCTGAACAGGCATCACAGGACTTGCACCACTGTTCCACGTCAGCTCTCACTTTACCCCAGCAGAATCGCTCTCGAACTCGGTGCAAAGTTTTCATGACGCCGAAATGACCTCCTGTTGGGCTGCCATGCAATTCTTTGAGTACCTCTGGGATACGAGATCGAGGAAGTACTAATTGCCACCTGAATGTCTTTCCATCCTCTGATTCGAATTTTCGGTATAGAACACCATTCCTGAGATGTAGAGAATTCCAGAGGGCCCAATACTGCTTAGTTGTAGGACTATAAGCCGAGATGTCCTGCCAACTTGGTTTATTGCTGGAAGACTCCATAAACTCTATAAGGGGTTTAATATCAGGATCCGCCATCTGGTCTTCTCGAACTTTCTCGTCACTCCAGGGATCGGGTGGCGTCGCTGTTGAAGTTGTTATCTGGCGTATAGCATAGTCATATTTGGTCTCTACTCTGGAACAATGACGACAATTTTCTGGGCATGGTCTTCTTGAAAGAACATCAGCATTTCCATGCGAGGAGCCTTTACGATGTCTGATGTCAAAGTAATACTCGTTGAGCCGTTGTATCCATCTGGCTACCTGGCCTTCAGTATTTCTAAAATTCATTAGCCAGGTTAAAGAGGCATGATCGGTACGTAGAAGAAATTTTTGGCCATAGAGATAGTGATGGAAATGCTCGATGGCTTTCACAATAGCCAGTAGCTCTTTTCGAGTGACACAATAATTTCTTTCCGGTTTCGATAAACACTTACTCCAATAAGCTACGACTCGTTCCTGGCCATCTATTTCCTGAGATAATACTGCTCCGACACTCTCATTACTGGCATCAGTGTCCAAGATAAATGGCTTGTCCGGTTGTGGATATATTAAGATCGGCGAAGACGTCAAAGCTTCTTTAAGCTGGAGGAAGGAATCTTCACATTCTTTTGTCCACTGAAACTTTTGTTTACTTTCTGTTAGCTTGTGCAAGGGTCTTGCGATGTTAGAGAACCCTTTCACAAACTTTCGGTAATAAGTACATAGTCCCAGGAAGCTTCGCAGCTCACGGAGGTTTTCAGGGCGTTTCCAATTCTTTACGGCGGACACTTTTTCGGGGTCCGTACGAACACCTTCTGCAGAGATGATGTGTCCCAGATAATTGACTTCTTTCTGGAAGAACTTGCATTTCGAAGGGTTTAGCTTCAAGTTAGCGTCGCTAATTTTGATAACACCTTCCGGATATTTTGAAGATGTTGTTCAAACGTACGCCCTCCTATTATGACGTCATCCAGGTAAATAAGGCAAGCTTCAAAAGTCAGACCCTTTAGCACGGTCTCCATCAGGCGCTCGAAAGTAGCTGGCGCATTGCAGAGCCCGAACGGCATGACTTTGAACTGCCATAGTCCTTGGCCAGAAGTGAATGCTGTTTTTCTCTATCTTCGGGATGGATCTCCACTTGCCAGTATCCGCTCTTTAAATCTAAAGTCGAGAACCATTTATGACCGGAAAGGGTATCCAGGGTGTCATCTATCCTTGGAAGAGGGTAGCTGTCCTTCTTGGTGACGTCGTTAAGTTTTCGATAGTCCACGCAAAATCTTGTGGAGCCATCTTTCTTTACGAACCAAGATGATTGGAGATGCCCACGGACTCGAAGACGGTTCTATGATGTCATTTTCCTGCATCTCTCGTAGTAGTGTTCCGACCTCTTCCTGTTTAGCAAACGGCAAGCGTCTTGGGTGCTGTTTAATCGACGGATGGTCTGCTGTATCAATTCTGTGTTGTGTCACTGTAGTATGGCCAATATCGCTACTGTTTCTAGAAAACACGTCTTCAAATTCTTGGAACAGTCTTTCTGCGGAGCTTTTCTGTTCGGGGACAATTCAGCATTTTCTAGAAGGTCGGGAGTCAACTGTTGAGGCGAGTTGGATAGGAGCAAGCTCGAACTTTTGCAGACACACGTTACTGGACTGCAGGTTGCCAACACTTCACCTTTCTGGAACACTCTAGATTTTTCAGTTACGTTGCAAATTCTTACCGGGATAGTTTTTCTGGAAAGGTCTACTAGCGTCGAAGCTATTAGCAATCCATTCGCTTTATTTTCCGCAGTTCCAATTAGTCCAGAGTTGAAACTCACATCGTTACCGATGTATCCAGGTACTATGATTTCAGTCCTTGGGGGAATGGTAATATTCTCGTTAGCGGTTACCTGTCGAATAGATTCTGTCCTGTGTTCAATTTTGAATATAGTGACTTCTTCGTGTGGAACGTAATTCGTTCTTGTTGAAGTCTAGAGTGAAACCATGCTCCTTTAGAAAGTCCAGTCCAAGAATGAAAGGGTCTGCAATATTTGCGACATACACAGCATGTTGGTAGGTAGTGTCTCCAAACTGGATCTTGACTTTTAATTTTCCGTGAATATCAATCTTTTCCCCCGTCACAGTCTGTAGCACCACGCGGGGCGGGGTCCAGATAAGTTTCTCTTTTAATTTCTGAGCCAGATCGTTCCGAATGATAGACACATTGGCTCCTGTATCGATGATCATGTTGCAGGGAAGCTCGTTAACATGTCCCATTATAAAAATTCCATTCTCACCGGTACTCTTTGTCGAAATTTGACACACTGGAAAGTGGGGCTTTCCAAAATCTGGCAACCTCCGCCCCACGAGATGGCCATTAATTAGTTTTCCGACACCTCCTTCTGGGAGGCGCTTATTAGTTTCAGCGCCTTGGCGTGCCCGGCAGCTTCTCTGCAGATGCCCTTCTCGACCGCAGGTCCAGCATTTAAGGGTCTTCTTCCCGTCTGCTTTCTGGGACATCAAAGACTCAACTCTATTCAAGAAGCTTCTCATCTGTCGCTCTAACCGCTCCACACTTGAGTTCGACGTGTCCGATCTCGTTGACGGCTCGTATGGGGTGTCTGTCCTTTCCTGTTGCTTGCTGGGCTGCCTCGAATTTCATAGCAAACACTAGGGCCCCCTTTAAGTCCTTGAGATCCGCCATTCGGAGAGCTTTCTGGATTTCCGGATCACGCACCCCGTCGATGAAGTGTTGCAGCGCCAGGACTTCTCTTACTTCAGTCGGACAGTCAGAAAACGCCAAGTGAGAAAGCCTCTCGACGTCCGTCGCCAGTTCTTGGAGCGTTTCGGACACTTTCTGCTGCCGTGACTTCAGCTGGAGTCTGCTGTAATCCTTCACACATTTCTCTCCGAAGCGTAACTCCAGAGCATTAACGAGAGCATCGAAATCCAGCCGCTGTGTTTCCGGCAAAGTTTGCAAAATGTCAGCAGCGTCGGCTCGAAGAGAAGCAGCTAACTGGCAGGCCTTGGTCTGGGAGTCCCACTGGTTTGCATCCGCCACTATGGAGAATTGGGTCTTATACACCTGCCAAGAGGACTTTCCGTCATATGTAGAAGGCTTGATGGAAGGCTTGGAATAAGGAGCTTGAAACTTAAATTCATCCCCTTGACCAGTCATGACTTTCTGCTTCAATTTCTCTAGTTTGCTCTCCATATCTTCGAATTTATTTTCAAATTTGTTCTCTATATCCACAAATTTGTTTTCGAATTTATTTTCCACCGACTCGATTCTTCCTTCCATTTCTTCAAATTTCTTGTCCATAGTCGTCAATTTGTCGCCAATGCCCTTCAAATCACTTTTCAACTCTTCCTTGTTCGCGGTCAACTCCGATTTCATTTCAGTCATGTTGGCATTCATGCTGGCGGTCAAGTCCGATTTCATTTCGCCCATATTGGCATTCATGCTGGCGGTCAATTTTTCTAGAAGAGTCTGGAACTGGGCCTCCATCGCTCTTGTTGTTGGCATTCAATCCCACTTCTGACACCAATTGTTGCGTTTTCGGGGGTTCGAAATGATTGAAGCCGAAGAGCGGAATCCAAAACAATTTTATTCTTGGCCAAAACAGTCCTCCACAAATTGTAGAACAGTTCGAGAAATTCACGTACAATCGATGAAAATACTGATAACACAGATGCAATACACTAACAAAAACAATAGTAAACACTCAGCACAAAAATAATAACTCAATAAAAGCAATAACACACGCACTATGCAATCGTCTCTCTCTCTCTCTAGCAGAGAGGTATCACTTGCATGAAAGCTGAGATCTGACTAACTGACTAGCCGGCCCGGGCCCTTTTATACCTTTCGGTCAGAAACCTCTTGCACTTGCCAGAATAATCTAGAAATAGAAAGGTCTAGAAAAATCCGGAGCGTACGAGAAAAGCTCAATACAGTAATACATTCAATACAATAGGGTTACAATACCGCGATAGGGTTGCCAGACAGGGTTATTAGGAGCAGGGTTGCCATGGTCGCCAAGCTTATCGCCCACGTTTGGCGCCAAAAATTAAGTCGCCAAATCCGTCGCCAACTTGGCGCTAGCTGCAATATTTGGCGAGTTTACCATTTAAACCAATGTTAAAGCATGGGGGCCGTGCAATGCAGTGGAAATGATATTACAGGTAAACAGGGTTGAAATCACATTAGATACAACAAATGAAACTGTAGAAATGAACACAAATGAGTAGAAACAATTAGAATAAGACTAAATTCGTAACATTATAAAATAATAAAGTAATTTACTCTATAGGAATCAATTTTTCCTTTGACAACTTCATTCTTGTTCAAGGCCTTCTCCATGCAATCTTTAGTGTACAGCTGAGGATTTCTTCCTTGATCAATATACCTAAAAGAGACAAAAAAATTAATTTTCAAACAAATATTTTACGTAGGCAAATGTTTATACATTGGATACAAGACTTATTTCACAGTGAAAAAAGTTAAACCTCCATGACTCAATACTCAAAATGCTAACATTACTAGAGGAAGTATATAAATTTTAATGGAGCTTACATATTATAACATTGACCAATTTTGTCAAATCAAAAAATATCATTGAATGATGTGATATGCAGCCAATAGTGAAGATCCATTCAACTGCAAGTTCAAATAACTATCTTGTTTGCATATGCTTGAAGATCATTTTTATAGGTAGTACCATTCCTATGCATGCTAGAAAATAATAGCATTGTTTATAATTTGTAGTACTATTCTTCTCTTATTTTGTGGGGGGAAATTAGGATATTTTCTATGGAAGAGAACAGAAAGGAGTATTTTGGTCTAATATACAATTACTTGGAAAGAGTATTTGTTTAGTAGAATGGCAAAACAAGAAGTATTGCAGGTCTAGATAACAGCATTAAAATTTTTTGGTAAAACTGGTTCAGGATGATGGTATAAATAATACAGTAATGATTGCAAGTTGACTACTCAGTTTTTAATACATTTTGTATCAAAAAGTGATACATTTGAAATTTATATATGCAAGTGAGGTAGTAAAAAAAAACTTACTCAAAAACTTCAAGAGGAACTTGGATATCTTGAACTTGATTTTTACATTTATCAATTTCTTGCATATAAGTTACCATCTGTGCACTACAAAAATAAGAAATTATAAATATTTTACAAGTTATTAAAATACAAAAAGTCCAATTGAAATTTTTTCTAACATCTTTGGAAATATTGATATATTCTTAAAGATTACAATTACTCTAATAAAATAAATTTAATTTCAAAGCGTTAAAGATTATTTTTTCTAAAAAAATATCCGATTTCACATTTTGACCAGATTTTATATCAAAAATTTCTCGACTTAAAGCATGTGGGGAGAAGAGGGATGTTTCATTAACTTTCTGCACAAAAGCAAATAATGCAAGGCTAAAAAGGAATACATGGTAATCTGTTCCCTAGAACATTCTAAATTTTTAATATTAAGTTTATTTAAGCAAAAAACTTAATACTTTTAAACAATATACAAAGGTGTGAAAACAATCTTACCCTTACTTAAGGTTTGTCTTCATCAAATGTACAAGCATGAAATAAACATGGAGCAAATTTTCAAACAGAAAAATGTCGAATTTTTCTTGAAAGTTTGCAACATAAAAATTCATGCATCTGTTTGTAATAGAGTCTTTAAAATTTCAAAATATTACATAAATATTTATATTTTCATTTTAACACAGAGGGATAGCTGATTTATAATTAGGATCCTACATTAGAAGAAATGTGAAACACATTTGTACGAAAAGAAATGGACCAACTCTGATAAAAATTATGAATGACAAAATATGTTGCTCTCTATAAGACAGTGAAACCAGATGTACTACACCTAAATTCATGAAATCATTAACTGATTATAAGTTTTGTATTGTACAAGTTGGTGCATTCCCAACCAAACTTTATTGGAAAAATATCACATGCAGCAACACTGTTTTGAATAAGAGAAATCAGAATACTTTTCCTCTTAGAATAATTTCAAATTTTGTCATTCGATTTTCAATTTGGGTAACCATGCAACAAACTGTTGTTATATATGGTTTTATTGAAAGGATCAATCCAAACGTATAAGACAGCTGAAATATCGCACAAGAACAAGACAAATAAGAAAGAACAAACATTTAAAGTAAGAACCAGAACAAATTGTAACATAGGAGCAAAAGTAAAAAGTTAAAAATTTGAACAAGAAAAGGAGCATAAGATTTTAGTAACATAAGACATAAGTCTTTACAAGGAGTTCATGAAAATTCTGACATTCTAATATAGTTTACTTATCTCACCCAGTTTTTGAGACTATCTAGTTTGGGCATGAAAGAAGATGCTCTGCATTCATGATGTCAGAATTACAGATTTGACATACACTAGATGGAAGGAAGCTTATTTTACTAAAATGATGTACCATGAATGGCCTGTCTGCAGTCTGCAACAGCCTCTTTTCAAGTGTCTTGAATGTAAGTTCAGGATTCGCCTGTTGATTTTGCTACCTGGTCGGATTTAAGAGTATCCATTAATTTCTCAAAAATATGTTTAAGTTCCAAATGAAGTAATTTGTTGTCTTGTGGTACAAGAGTTCCTCTCTTGGCTAGTAAATCTGTCTTTTTGTTACCCGCATGTGAAGCGATCCATTGAAAAACTATTGTTTTGTTGCACCGGGTGTTTCTAAATGAATATATATCAGAGTTTTAATGCTTTATAGTATTTATTACATTTAACTTACAAGTACAATTCATACAACAAATGAAAGAGTAACTGAAACAGTTTTATCTACAAGCTTACAAATGTTCAATGCGAGTCCCATTCGTCACACATCAAGTCAATAGACAAGTTAATCCCAAACTTTGTTTGGTGTGTCTGAGGTAATTCTTACAACAGCTGCTTCAATTCTGTGTCTTAAGTTTGGAAGGTCAGCTGGTAGTAGAGATATGTACACACAATCCCTAATGAACCTCACAGATAAAAATCATGTGTGCCGTCAGATCGGGTGAATATGGAGACCATGCGAAACAAACTTTATCATGAGGCCCTTTGCGGAAAATTCATTGGTCGAGTACAATGATGTTCAACCAATCATGCACTGAGAGATGCCAGTGAGGCGGTACACCATCTAGCTGCCAAATGAAGTTATCTGGTTCACTTTCTTTCATTCAAGGAAATAGCCATAATTGTAAAGCATCAAGATAGGCAGAACCAGTTACAGTTGGTTCTCCGAAAATGAAAGGCCCATACACTTTCTCCCAACATATGGCACAAAACACATTCACTTTAGGCGAGTCTTGTTGCGATTCTAGCACCTCATGAGGATTTTCTAAGCTCCAGATGCACACATTATGAGTGTTCACATGTCCACGGAGGTGTCCACCAGAACGCTCGTTGCACCGTAATAGCAGATTTTATCTTTGCAAACTGGGGAACACGAAACACTTTCTGTTCAGTAGTCACCATTTTTCTACTAGCGCACTGATCGGCAAGAAAGATGTTTCATGCACATGGGCACACATTCCAGCAAACAAAACTGTTTCAGTCAGTCTTTCTTTCGATGTACGAGTTCTACTAATAAGATAAATGTAATAAATACTATAAAGTGTTAAAACCCCAATATATATATATATTCATGTATAAACACCATGTATTTATAAAGAAAGTTCAAGGTTTGTCTTATTTCTGAGATAATCTAGGTGTCTGTTATGATTTATAATTACAGCCTGGATGGCTGCTTTGGAATTGACTAGAATTGTTTTAAAGAATTAATTGATCTTCATCTTGAGCTTTTCCAGAGCTAGTGAGATATCAAGGATCTCAGCATCAAAATTCAACATGAAGTGTCCCACAGAAGTACAATGGGAAAAGAGTTTGCTGTCATACTAGCTACAGTGTTGTCTTGTATTTTAGAGTTCAGCAATTTTTAAACTATGGTCCATGGATCCTCAGTGCCTTTCTAAGGGTCTGCGAAGGTCTCTCACTCAATGCCATGTGATTTCTTTCTTTTACAGACTCTGAAAGGCCTCTAGGCAAAATAGAAGGACATGTCTTCCAAGACTAGATCACTAAATTGCCTTCATTGAAAAAACTGTACTAAAACATGTATTTCAATTAAGAATATTAATTTAAATGGTATTAAATTAGTACTTTGCAATATATTTAATTAGGTGTTTACAGTTTTCTTAAAGAAAAATCCTTGGGGGGCATGATGTCAAGTTGATACATAAAGGGGCAACCATGGAGATTGAAAGTTTAAGAATCGCTGCTCTAATTCATTCGCTGCTATTGCTCCCCATACAACAAACTAATGTCAATAATCTTGAAAATTATACAACCAATTTTCATAAAACAATGAACATTTTAATCTAAAGATTATTTTTTAACAAGCTAAAGAAAAAAAAGTGTTACATAAGTTTAGCAACTTTTTTCATTTCATTTATTGGTGGGGATGAATTTAATATCATTTGGTATTTTTTCAAAAGGTTGTTATTTCTCTTCTGCATGAGTGAGTCTAAATTAATATAGCAGCATAAAGTTGTGACGAATCTATACGGAACCTTTCCACTAATCTTCTTAGGAGTCTTTTTGGGGAATATAAATTCACGTATATTTCCAATCAACTCCAAAAAGATGAACAGGATATGCAAAGTAGATAAGGTATTTAAGTCGAGCATTGTAAGCTAGCAAGATTGATGAGGAAGGCTATTGAGCCAGCAACTTTAACCTCAATCTTAGAGGATTCCAGGATATTAAGATAGTGAAGACGTAGTGCTGCTATTCTACGGAAGTACCAGAAAGCTGATATAGCCAGCGGTAAATATAATTTTCGTACGCTTAAAATAAGCGTTAGTTTAGTCGAATTAATTAAAGTTAAGAATTCGAGTACGTGTATTTCTCGGACCTCCTATTTCGGTAGACCTTACTTGATCTTGAGTGTAATTATTAATTAGTTGCATAATTCGCAATTTAATTTAATATAAAGGTAAATCCCTTTATTTGACGTAACATAAAAGTATTATATGTTATTAGTTTTTTTGAGAATTGAAGTAATAAATTATTATTATTATTATACAAAATGGCTCTTGGTGATTCTTTGCCTCAAATTAATCTTGGGTGTCCAGGGTGAGACCCAGGGGGGACTCCACAAAGTAACACAATGGTTATTGGTGATGGATCTTGTAATTTGGAACCCCAAAGGGAATGAAGATGACACTTCACTCTAACTTCCAAACCATGTCAATGTGGAAACTTTGAGCCATGTGTGACTGATTTAATGTGCAACAGCCACCCTACATGACAAATTTTAGTAGCAATAGGGCTCAAACTCGGGACACAAATACGTGATCCTGACTACTAGGTTACTCTGGCCACTTTTTCTTCTATCTAGGTCAGGGGTCCGCAACCTGGGGCTCGCGAGCCACATGCGGCTCTTTAGTTCAATACGCAAATATTATTTATTTTAACACAAAAAAAAAATTAAAAATCGTCATGAATCTATTTACAAGGATTAGGCCTTCCGACTTGTCTCATTTGCCACGAAAAACTCGCACATAATAAGAAATCAAATTTAGAGAGACTTCATTACAAAACACACTTCGTTTGCAAATAAATATGCAGCCTGTGAAGAACGCGCTCTAAAAACAAAAACAGTAATCAAGTACCATATTAAGAAACTGGACGCAATCTACATGTAACGTTAATCTGGCAAGCTTCGCAGTGTCACTAGAAATTGCAAAAAAAAAAAAAAAAGCAAATCATTCTCAGATGGTGCGTATGTCAAAGATTGTGTCATAGGTGTATCTGAAGAACTATACATGATTTCAAAAACAAAGCAGAAATCTTGAAAAACATCAAAGATATCCAACTATCCGCTAAAACAGTACAGGATAGAATAGCTAGAATGTGTTCAAATGTAACACATTTGCAGGTGGAAGATATTCAACTTTCTTCTGCCTTATCACTTGCAGTAGAGGAGTCTTGTGACATAACAGACATGGCACAAGTTGCCTTTTTTGTCAGGTATGTCTTCCCAAGGTCCAAAAGAAGAACTTCTAGGATTGCTACCGCTCTCAGGACAAACTAGAGGGGAAGATGTAGCAAATGCCAAGCAAAAATGTATTCAAGACAGTAAGATCGATTTGAATAAAATCGTTTCAATAGCAACTGATGGAGCCAGAAGTATGACAGGAAAAAATAAAGAGGCAACAATGATTCTTCAGAGCAAAATAAACCACGAAATTCTTACGTTTCACTGCATAATACACGAAGAAGTGCTTTGTGCACAAACATTTCCGGCCAAAATAGTTGGTCATGAATTTGATAATCAAGATTGTTAACAGCATCTTGTCAAAAGCACTCTACCATCGTCAGTTTAAAGAATTCTTAAACGAAATGGAGACTCAGTATTCCGACCTCCTTCTTCACAATAAAGTGTGATGGCTTTCCAAAGGTAAAGTGTTGAAACATTTTAATTTGTGCTTGAATGAAATAAATACTCCTCAATAAAAAAGGCATTAATTACCCTGAATTAGAGAAAGACAAATGGTTGCAAAAATTTTACTTTATGGTAGATATCACAGTGAAATTAAATGAGCTGAATCTCATACTGCAAGGAAAGGGAAACCCAGCCTATGTTCAGGTAGAATAATTGGTTTATTTTGAAGAAAAATTAATTCTCTTTGCAGAAGATAATCAGAATGGTAAATTACTTATTTTCAATTTCTAAAGCAATATCCTGATAAAACCAGTGCAACTGTTGACACAAATTACTCACAGTTATAAAAAAAAATTAAAGGTCAATTTGCTGATGGATTTGAGTAATTCAAAAACAACAAAACCACTCTAGAATTCATAGTAAAAAAATCCTCTCAATACAAATAGTAACGAAAACCCCATTGAGCCATTTGGAATTCATACTGGATCTCTAGAAATGCAATTGATTGATTTAAAAAGTAAAGCTTTGTAGAGTGGAAAATTTACATTGAAAAGCAAGTTGGAGGTCCAGAAATGTAAGTACGCAACACAACAAAAGTTAACAGCTTTAAAAGAAATGTCCTGAGTTGAAGCACTTATATTTGACACATGGAACAGTCTTTCAGATTGCTACAGTGAGGTGAAGAAGTTGGCATTTGGAGTGCTGACTATATTTGGATCGACATATTCGTGCGAGCAAGCATTCTCTTACTTGAATATAATTCAAAGTAAAGGTAAGAAGCCAACTAAAAAATGAAAATTTAGTCATGTATGAAACTTAAAACAAGTTATGAGCCAAATTTATCCAAACTTTCAAAACCCAGGTAAAGGTAACGCTCCCATTGAATTTGTTTGCTCAAATGTATGTTATTGGTTTTTTTTTATTATTTTTAAGAGTACAAGTTACATTGTTTAGTAAAGTTTAAATTTTCTACTTGAATAACCATACAAAGCCATCGCTCCCACTGAATTTGTTTGCTCAATTGTTTGTATTACAAGTTCATGTTGTAAGTAAATGTTCAATTGTTTTAATTTTTTACTTACCGTAAAATTCGGCATATAACGCGCACTTTAAACACAAAAAATGAGATTGAAATATAAGGGGGCACGTTATACGCCGGGTATAAAAATGATAGCTTTAAAAATAACAAAAGAGAAGTGCATAAAAAGAATTTTACTTGTAGACATATCGAAATACTGTTTATTTAAAAGAAATGATATACCTTATGAACTAAAATAGTTCTAGTTCTAGAAATATACTATTATTTCAAAAGTCTGGCATAATATCTCAAATAAATGACTTCAAAATATAAGTACGTTATATACTAAAAATTCAGATTTTTTCTTATAAAGTGGGGTGCGCTTTATACGACGAATATACCTGAAAATTAAAAAAATACAGCCTGAAAGTATGGGTGCACGTTATACGCCGGATTTTATGGTAAATAATAAGTAATTATCTAATAATGCCACATACATATTATCTAATTTGTTGTGAAAAACACTACTTATATATGAATAAATAGATATTTTTTTCTTATGAATAAATTGATTAGTTTTTTTTTATCAAAAAACTTTATTTATGCAAATACTATTCATTGGCAAGAAAAATTTTGTGGCTCTTTAAAAAACTTTGAAATTTTGTAAATTGTAATTTTTTGGCTCTTACAACTCAAAAAGTTGCCAACCCCTGGTCTAGGTGATCTTAAGAGGATGTACCTTTCCCTCAGAAGGATTGGAATTCTAACAAAGTTTTTGTTTTTAGAAATAGAATAATTCTCCTTTCATAATGTTAAAATTTTACTTTGATTCACTAATTGCCACCAACCCTTTTTAAAAACATTGCACTTGTGTTTTCCATTATTAGAATGTGCTTGATTATGACATACTGCTAATTTTGGACAGCTATAGATAGCTTAGAATTTGAAAGGTTGCCAAAAAAATTGCTAATTTCCTCAAGAGCACCTAAATCTCCTCGTTAACATTACTTTTTAAAATAAAGGGAGAATTCATTGTCACAGCCAAAGATCTATTTAGCAGGGTTAAAATAACACCAAACAGGCTTTGGAGAGAAAGTAAATTTTTTATTCAACATGTCCACTTAGCACTAAAAATTGGATAGTAAAGAAGAAAAAGAAATGACTAACTTGATGAGTCAGTCAGTTGCAACTATTTTTTTAAAAAAATATTTAAAAGTGAAATAACAAGAAATGTACTTAAATTTTCCACTCAAAACAGCACTGAAAATTATGAGTATCAGGATAAAATAGAATATGAAACATTCATAAATGCCAAAAGAAAAAAAAAAGGAATGCAGCAAAAAATAAATTTAAAAATACTCTTGAGCCTGAATGAAGAATTAAGGGTACTTACATATTATCGCAACAATCGCCCACTCAATTAATAACTCGCAAGTTGGCAATCCCAATTTTCTATGTGTCGTACGTGCTGAATTGGCAACCATGTGCTTCATTCCATATGATAGCGTCAATAGGTTGAGATAATACATAAGTACCAAATTGAGTATTAAGAAATAAAAACAATGAATTATCATGGAATGTGAAAAAATTCTGAAGTTATTTATTAAAAATAAAACAGTGAAAATTTGCAATTTGCCCCTGTTAAATAAATTCTGTCAGAATTTATTTATTGTTACGGCAATACAAATTCACATAATTAAGATAAACACAAGAAATTTGGCCAACCAATTTATTACCTTGAAAAACACTTGTTATGTCTCTACTACATTTATCACATTTCATAATGGCCTAAATCAGAAAAATCTTCACTAAAATTGAGGAAAAGAAATTGGAACCCTTAGAAAATAAAATTGTCCATAAATAGTTAAAATAACTAAAAAATAAAAAAATTGAATTTAAAAATAATTGAATTAACTGTCTAAAATTAAGGTTACAATAAAAAGAAACCATTAAAATAATCATACATGTAAACACTTACGCAAACACAATGCCAAGCGATAAAAATCGAGATACCCATATTGTAATGTTACAGCCCAAATTGATGAAAATTTAAAACAACTTGGTGGGCAGCGTACTGATGTCAAATTACTATAAAGGATATGTATCCCAGTTTTCTCATTAAAAGGATAACTGACATTTTAGTAAAACATTTTTCTCCATGAAAATATTTTCAATTTTTAAGCTTTCAATATTATAAAAAGCTTAGATTCATGATTTATACTGACAAAAAGATTTTTTTTTCCCTTTCCTTTCCTTTCTATGAGTTGTGAGAATCTGTAATTCAGTAATATATCTATGGCCATACTTACATTTTCTGATTCAAAATTGTTTGTCCCTGTGGCTGAAAATCACTCACAATAATGCCTAATTGACGCACATTTTCAATGAACAATTCTAGATTTCCTTCCAAATTCTCCAACTGTGACGACATTCTAATTTGTTTGGAAAAAAACCTTAAAGGATATCTATATATATATATATTATCTTTAAAAATCCTGTTACTTCACTACGGAGCTAACGCTAACAGCTGGACTAAGGCTTTTACTCCTAATTAGAGTTTTGATCTGTTTGATGTCACTTCAATTCATTTTTATGATATTTGAGGTATTAAGTCCTGTCATCTTGAAACATTTATTAAGGACATTATAATTTTGCGAAAGTACTTATTATTCGAATTATGAGGTTTCTTTTTTAAAGTTGGAAGTATTTTTTTTATATGTTTGTTTACTGAGTGAATAATAACTCCAACTTCCGTTTTCTCCCTCTCCCTTATCCTTCCCGATGTTATAATTACTGTTATCTACATAGTGACACATGTTAGGATTAAATTTTTTTGTTTTGGTTACGTATTTTACCTTTGCTGCAAGTAAAGCTGAGTTATTTTAAGATCTTAGTAAAAAGATTAAACTCGACAGTGATTATAGTAAAAAAATTTATTGAGCAAAATGTCTAATCGAGTACTGAAAAAGTTGCATGGAGAAAAAGATCTTGCAACAGCACTGGGGATTGACGGCATGAGTGAATCAGATGATGGGGGTGCCAGTCTCCGGGGATCGGTTGAAAAACCAATAAACAATCGTTTTGATTTGGTAATATTCAGTTCTAATGCAAATGTTCCTTTAATATTTTTTTCTTCATATTACATAAAATTGCATCCATAGAAATTTGAGAAAATTAGCAAAATAATAGTGTGCATATTTCTTTTATTTTCCAGATTGCAAAATTTCTACAAGCAATAGTTTTAATTCGTATTTTATTTATAATTTATCTGAAATGGTGATTATATAAAGCATCAAAACAGTTTAAAATCGTACAATTTTTTTGAATAATTTTTTATTTGAAATTAAAAAAAAACATTTAGTAATTTAAAATCATGGTGCAGATTAAAATCACGAATCTAACCCTTGATATGTGCTTATACTTATATGCTTGTTTAAAAATCTAATAATTTATGTAAAAGTAGCATGTTTTTATTTTAAAATCACAATTTATTACATTTAATAATAATCAAAAATGAAAATAAAAAAGAACCTTTGACAATGAAGTTTATCAGAGATAGTGATATATGTTAAATAAATATTCTAAATGTTAGTACTTTTGCTGAGCTGAAATATTTTTATTATGTTGATCTACTCTATATATTAAAGTGGTTTCAAATAAAATACATGAATATTAATTAAATAATAGAGTTAAGGAAGAAGGTGTTAAAATTGAAACTGAAGAGTAAAGTTTCAAAAGTAGCAATTGACATTTTTATTTCTTATAAATAAATGCAAAAGAAAATATCATTTTTATTTTAAATGGTGAAAGAATGTCTTCTGATTGGCTTTCTGCACTCAGTCTCTTTGAGGTACATATCTCAAAATGATTGAATGTAGCTCTCGTATTAGTTTTCAGGGATAGTACAATTTTTTTATAGCCCCTTAAACAACTTTTAAAACTACCTTTGTAGTTTAATCTTTTTATCTAATTTATATTAGACCATAGTTATATGGCTAAATATCAAAAAGCTTTCTACTTTAGAATATTGCAGAATTAGTAAACTTGATGAAAAAGGTTTTCATGATATATCTGTAATTCAGATTCAGATGCATGAATTTTTTTTCTTTAAAAAATGCATACATTTATCTATTTTTGGAAGAGAAATATGTCTCGACTAGTTATTAAAAAAATTATTAAAAAACATAAGCAAGTTATGATTTTTTAAAATAAAATTTTATGAAAGAAAATGAATCTATAAATGAAAACATGTTTTATAGCACACATGAATTTTCTTTTTTATTACTTTTTAATGTCTCACTAACTAGTATAATTTTTGTTTTAAATATGAACCACAATATTATGTTATAGATTAGGTGCTCTTACATTGACACAAAGTGTTAGTTAGGAGAAAGGGGGGAAGCAAGGTCTAATCCAAGGGTTGAACTTTTATCTTAATTTTTTTTTTAAATTTAAGTATTTGGTTAACAGATTTTAACACAGCTGTGTATCATTAAATTCTTTAAACTCTTACTGCATGTAATTCTTATTTGTATCCTTGTCTTCATTTAAAGAAAATGTAGAGGATTATGATTCAAGAAGACAAAAGCATTTACTTTTGTTACCTTTAATCTTTTTGGAGTACTGAAGATATTTTTTTTATACTCATATTAAACCTTTACATTGTGAAGTAGAAATTGTTATGCTTCATCTCTTTTTATATCTACAGGTTTTTTTTATTTAAAAATAAAGGCAAGGTGTAGAAAATCATTTTAAAAATGTTAATATTCAGATAATTTAAATTGTTACAGATGTTTTTATCTTCATTATTATTATTTTTTTCTTTTTACAGTTTGCTCATGCATTCTCCTTCTCGCCATAGACCATAAAAAGTTTTTGATTTTGGTTTACTTGTATGACAATTGAATGGGGAATAACACTTTTTTATATGTACATTTCAACAATGTAATTTTTTCTGAATTTTTTTTTAAAAATAAAGTCTTTCTGAAAATTTCAACAATTATAATTGTAAATAAAAACATTTAGAATTATATTTATGTATTTTTGCATAACTGTTATTCTACTTATCAAGAATAAGGATTCAAAAATTCAAATATGGCAAAAATAATGAGTTCAAAAATATTAATTAATAAAATAATTTTATCAGATTTATATATAAATAAAAAAAAAAACTGAAAAAGACAAAAATTTAGACTAAACTGGTGAAATAAAACTGTGAAAACATTTCAAAATTTCTAATTCATTTGTGAAACATTGGAGAATTAGTACAGACTTCCATTGGGCAGTTATTTCAGTCTACAATAGTGTTGTGCTTGATTTGCCTTTGTTTAGCTGACAAAACTCAATTGAAGTCATTCTTGACATTACATGTTAATGAATTTTATTGCATCGATAAAAGAAATTCATGAGCCTCCAGGGATTTTGGTTCTCAGTCCTATTTTTTTAGGGAAGAGGAGTGGGATGTATATGACACTGTGATACATGTGCTTGATTTGAAACAAGACTCAACTTTATTAAATTTTTTGAATAAAGTCTATATGTGTTGCTGTGTTTGGAAATAATTTGGTTACAGCTTTGTTATTATTTAAAAATTTTCGATTTATGAAATTCATAGTAACAGTCAGTTTATTTACAAAGAATTTTACTAAATAGATGGAAATCAAATGATTAAAATCACTGGTTGCAATATTTATTGTTCTTGCATTTTTAACTGGTACTGCATTAATATGAAAGTATTTGCATGTATAACTATGTGTAATTCGACAATTTCATATTTGTATCCTGTAATGAAAACAAAAAAAAAAGTATTTATATAAATATTTTATGCATTTAAATAAGTTTATTTGAAGGAGTAAATATATGTAGTTATTTCTTAAGATATTTGTATCTATTTTAGCTTTAATGTATACAAATTTATATCAAATAAATTGTCCAAGTTATTCATTTTTTTTATTAAAACATGTCAATTGATTTCATATAAATTTCTTGCATAATGCGATATTATTTACTGAAATATATATTTTATTCTATTCAAAAAATTAATTACTTTATTTGCTATAGATTTTGTGTCTAATATCATTTGAGATAATTTATAAAGTAGCGACAGGAGTATGTGTTAAAATGTAACACTTTGTTTTTGCAGCTAAACAGTGTTGAACACTCTTTATCTGATACAGAGGCTAAAGAGGATGACGACAGAGAAAATGAACCTCCACAAGAAGGGCAAGAGAGAAATAAATTAGAAAAGCAAGATTCTACACACAGTACAGACAGTTTAAAACGTAAAAAAAAGAAGAAAAAGAAAAAATTAAAGAGCCAAAAAAGCACAGAAGAAAATTTGGATGATGGAGTAAATTATTTGTAAAATAGTTTTTTAAAAATTTAAGCTTTTTATCCAGTATTTTATTTACGCTAATTAAAAATATCTATATAACAACTCAAACTAAAAATAATAATTTTAAATATGCAGTACAATTTTTATTAAAAAGAAAAATTTATATTTGTCTAGTTTCTTGTGCTACTTTGTATGAAAAGTCAATTAAAAAAATTATTCCAAAAATTGATTCTTTTTTTTTTTAATTTCTATCTTTAAATATGTAATGATTTTTTATATCACTTTCTTTTGATAAACATTTTACATTCCAAATACTGTAGATTGAGGTTCTTGAAATGGCAAATTAAATATATTTTATTTTATAAACATCAGCATTGTGATTTTTTAAAAATATGTGCAGAACAAAGCTTTTTCTATAGTATTTTTGCATTTCCTTAATTGTAAACAAAAATATTTAGAAATATATTTGTAAGAAAATGCATTTAGAAAGATACATAATTTTGTACCCTAAAACGAAAGCAGTTTAAGCTTGTTTATTTGTAGTCTCATCATTCAGAATATTTTTAAACTGAACCCTCGTGATTTATAAATATAAGGAAAAAAGCTGTACTATTTGCATGTCTTTTAAAAGTTGTTTATTTTTTTAAAAGGAGCTTTCTCTTTTAAAATAAAGGATTTAAAAAACTTAAAGTGATTAGGGTTTTTAGTATTAAAATATATTTATATATGTAGTTAATAACTAAGAATTTCGTAATTAAATGGAAAAAGTTTATAGGTACCACTTTCAGATTCAAACAAAAGATGGGATGGTGTATTAAAATTTGTCTAACAAACAAACATAATTATTTAGTCTTTTTGGTATTTTGTAGATATTTTCTCCAAAGTCTGCCTTAAATATTAAAATGACCTGTTATGCTTATTTATGATATTTTATTGAAAATTATTCTCTAATTTTTAGGAAGATGAAGTTGAAGCATCTATTAGGTTTGTAAATAAAATGTTGGGAGAACCTGAAACTTCTGATGCTCATTCATCTAAACAGAGCTCTGATAGACCACCGCATGAAAAGTCTGTTTTGTCTGTAGATTTGAGAAGTTTAAACCCTGATAATGAAATGAAAAGAATCTTTGGTTCTAAAGTAGTCCAAAATGAGCAAAAGTAATTTTTTTAGGTTAATTGAAAGCAATATAATTTTAAAAAATTTTAAATAATTATTTTAATTCTGTGATTATCTATATATATATTGCTTAAATTAACATTAATTCACTAATTTTTAAAAAAAAATACAAATACATTAAAATTAAACAAATATTTAAATTTGTACATTTGTTTAGATTTCATATGGATATTTATTTTTTTATAAATTTTAAATGATTTTGTTGCTGAATTATTTTTTTTAAAAAATGATATTTTAGACTTAAATCTTCATATACTGACTTTAATTTTAATGGAATGTTTATTTTTATCTTTGAAATATGAATTATAACTAGTGTTTACATTCATGCTTATTAATAGTTAATTATCAAAAAATGAAATAAAATAAATGTATTTTTATTGAAGTAATTAATATCTTGATGATAAAGCCTAGAAAAAAAAATAAACATTGCCTTGCCTTCAAACTAGAATAAAACAATATATTTATTACAATTTTTAATCTTTTTCTAAAACTTTGATTTAATAATGCAATTAAAGTAATAATAATAATTACTGAATAATGCTATTTTTATTGTGAATTTGTTATTATAGTAAAAGGAGAGGGAGAGGACGAGCACATGGCCGATCTACTGTATTAGTATCTCAAAAAAATTGGCCTCATTTAGGAAAGCCAGGTGAGAAAATTTTATGAGAATATTTAAAAGAGTTATTGTAATCAGTATTATTGTGTGTGTGTGCGTGTGTTAATGTTTATAGTTAATTTTTTTTCTTTCTGCAAATCAAACTATTTATTGTTATGTAAGAACAATAAATTATCACAAAGGGGGTGGTTATTATTATAGTATCTTTGCATTTTATTGCTTTTGCTATTTTTATTTAATTTGAAAAAAAATCATAAACATTTGCTATTTTCTCAGAACTTAATTTTTCTTCAAAATTTCATTTTTATGTTTTCTTATTTTTAAATAAAAAAGGGACTTATTTTCCTTTACAAATTATCTTCCAGGTTTATCTATGAGATTAGTAGAAACAAAAGATGATATTCATTATTTTGCCTTTGAACACAGTAAACAGTACCAAACTATTCAACTTCAGTTCTTAGAAGCTGTTGAAAGTTTTAATCCGGATAATATAGTGGTAAATGTCATTAAGCTTTTATATAGCTTCAAATAAAATCATTAATGAGAGTTTTTATTTTTTGTAATTAGTATATTTGTAGGATAAATAAATGGTAATATTTTGCATTTGAAGTATAAATTGTCATGAGAGAGAGAGAGAGAGACATATGTCTGTTAATTTCTCATCTTTCCATTCCTATAATTCTTAGTGTAAAGTATTATTTTCAAAAGTTTTCTGTACAGGACTGAGCTTTTCATATTTCTAAATGAAAGAAAATTTAATACTTAAAGTTTTATGAATAATTATTTAATTAAATTGTCTTCCTGCAGTTTATTATTTATTATTATAAATTTTTTTTTAAATTTTTTGTTATAGAAATTATAAATCTTTCTAAAATTTGCATGTGAAATTTTTCTATGGAGATCTAAAAATTTATTAATCTTTCGTTTGAAAAAGTAATATATATTTGTAGGACCACATCAGATTTTTATGTATAGTTTAAAGAAAAATTCTTTAAATGCCAAATTACAAACCAATATTATACATAACAAACATTATATAATTTCTGTAATTTTCATCTTATAAATTTTTTCACCGAAAGTCAATCATGTAAATAAAAGACTGACAAACTGATTGAAAGAGTATAATTTATGTAAATATATAGTTGAATTCTTGATACCAAATGTAAGATTTTTGTAAAAAGTTTTTAAACCCTTTACAATGAAAGTGTTGAGAATTTTACCTTTATTTTTCATATTCTTTGAACAATCAAGTTAAAATTGTTACTTAATATTTCTTTATCATTTTTATTTTCTAAATGCTATAAGTCTTTTCATTCATTCAAAAAATGGTGTATTATTTATAATGTTGTTTTATTATATTAACTTTTGTCATTTCCAGGCTTTACTGAATACATATCCATATCACATTGATGCCTTGATTCAATTCAGTGATATTTGTAGAATGGGTGATGATGCACAAATGGCAGCTGAACTAATTGGTAAAATATTTCCAAAGTAATTATTTTATTTAAAGTCTTTTGAATTTTTCTTCATAGCTCTTATTTTTTTTTCTTCTTATTTTGCAGAGAGGGCAGTTTTTTATATGGAATGTAGTCTTCATCCTTTATTTAATATTGGTATGGGTAACTCCCGACTAGATTACCGTATAGCAGAGAATAGGTTAGTACTTTTTAGGAGTTACTAAAATGTAGATTGTAAAATGTTTTAAAATAATATTATAATTTGGAGCTAAAATTAGATTGAGTTATTTGAATTGAATTTTTAAATTTACATTGTTACAAAAACTTAAGTGAGTTAACTATTTAAATTTATTTTATTTAGTGTTTTTACTTTGGCAGTTTTCTTGTTGAATTATTTTCTACATTATTTTTTATGGAAATATTATATCTTACATAACAGCAGAAAAGTCTTTATGTGAAAACATTAGATATTTGGCCTGTAATATTTTTCGTTTGCACTTACCAGAATTTTCTTTTACCCCCCCCCCCTTTATTTTGAAAGCAGAACTTGTGATGTAGCTATTTCTAACATTCTAAAGTACTCACATTTAAAAAACTTCATTTTGTTGTTTATTTTTTAATGGTAAAATTTGATTTTTGTTTCTAGTTTTAAGTTATTTATTAAAATAAGCATTTCAAGTTTAAAAAAAAAAATTGGATTCTAAGAGTATATTGAATTTAACTGAATTCTATGTAAAAATAACTTAATATTTTATAAATTACAATTTTTGTTTTAAAAATTAAGCTTCAATATTTTAAGTGACTGTTTTGCACAAAGGAAAAATTATGAGTTCTTTTTTTTATTTTATTTAGCAATTATTAAACCTATGAAAAAAATTCTTATTTCAGGTAAATTAATTTATCTTTGTTTTTCAGGTCCTTCTATATAGCTTTATTTAAACATTTAATATATATTGGCCTAAGAGGATGTAACAGAACCTCTTTAGAGTTTTGCAAACTTTTATTAAGGTATGTATCAATAAAATTATCTGTGAGAATAATCAAATTTCTAGACAAAAATATTCTAACAAATTCTATTTTAATTATTTACATGTATTTATACATACTAGCTGCATGGCCCGCCATTGTACAGGCTTTCTCTACTTTTATAATTTTTCCCTTTCCTTTACAAAATCAGCTCTTTTTCAAAATGACTCCCCCCCCACCCTCCGCTTAGCCCAGCATTGCTTGGGCTTTTACTGAGTGTATAGCTTAAAATTCCCTGTTTCGAAATTTTTTTGCTTCTCTTCTGTCAGACAGGTTTATCCCCTCCCGCCTGGTGTTGCACAAACATTTTTAAATGCATAACATATTGGAATGCATACATGGAAATTCCCCTTCCCATCTTGCTATCAGAGCTCTCGAGTAAGTGAACAGTTGGACTTTAATATTCACTCACTCACTTTGCAACATTTTAGGCCCTGGAAAGGAAAATGTACCTTTTTAAAAATAATTGCATGTTGAAAAAAGTAGAAATTTTTATAATTACAAAATTTCACAACTGTATTAAATTTTGAATTAAAATTGTGTTCATTTTGTGAAATGTACAATACACTGAAAAAAAGTTATAAAAAATTTGAATTTGATAAGTAGTTATTAAATATTTAAAATTTGAGTATTTTTAAAAATTCGAAAAAAAACTTTTCGGCAATTTATTTTTTAAATCACTAACTCTAAAAGATCAAAGTATGAGTTTTTTAAAAATCATTTTTGTATAAATGCATCAATTCTGATTCATTTTAGAAAAAATCAAAAATTGTGTAAAGTATCGTTGTTTTGTAAAAACAAAAAAAAAAAAAAAGAAGAAAACATACTGCATCATGATGAAGTATAAATTAACTTTCCAATCATGCAATTATTTTTATAAATGAAGAAATTATACAAAAATTGAATTTTATAAGTAGTTATTAAATATTTAAAATTTGGGTATTTTTTTTAAAAATTCATAAAAAAAGTTTTAGACATTATTTCGATCCAAAATGTTTCACCTCAAAATTTTGAACCATTGTCAAGTGACAAGGACAACACTTTGAAAAATAATAATGGAGGTGGTGATTTTGTAAAGGGAAGGGAAAATTTATAAAAGTAGAGAAAGCCCAGGCCATGCAGCTAGTAGTTTTATATTTATGATTGGGATGCAGGAATTTCTATGTGGTTAAAAATTTTCATTATGAAAAGAAAAATGAATGGATATTTTTTTTTACTATACAGAATGCATATTTTAAATATATACAGATCATTAAAATTCTACATGTAAGTGTAATAAATATTGTTTCAAACATTTTAAATATTTTGAAAATAAATCCTAGTTTAAAACCATTGTAATGATATATTGTTTTCAGCTTTTGAAATATCAACTGATCTGTTAGTTAACTCAGAGAAATTCAAATTCATAGATTCATTAAAAGTTCATTTAGCTTTTGATCATATTTTAATTTACTGTATAAGATTTAAAAGAATGTGTAGTAGAATGTAATATTGTATAATTTTTTTTGATACATTTGCAAAACATGTCTTTAGAATTTTGATTTAATTTTTGAATGTTTTTCTATTTTCAGCTGATGTTAGTATTATTATTATTTAGGCTCTGGATTTTTAGATTTGTTATTACCACTATTATTTGTTTTCAGTTTATTATAATAGTAGAAAATAGATTTATTGCATTAAAAGTTAATGTGTTTTGCAATTTTATGATTTATTATATTCTAAGAACACATTTAGTTTTTAGAGTTTTAAACTTATAAAATAGCTGGAATAATTATATATATTTTTAGCTTAGATCCTGACGAAGATCCCCTGGGAGTGATACTTATGATCGATTATTATGCCATACGATCTTCTCAGTATGAGTACTTATTAAAATTATATTATGAATGGAACTCTACACGAAATCTATTTCAGCTTCCAAATTTTGCATTTTCTGCAGCCTTAGCAACATATTTATTAAGTGTGGATGATGAAACACCTACTATTGAAGCTGATGTAATGGTAAGTAATAATTTATACTGTGATAATATTAACAGTTTTACTTATTTAGTTTCTTACTTATCTCAAATATTGTAATGCTTAAATGTTTCAATCATTTTATGAACTGTTAGACATTGATTATACAGACTGTTTGAACTTTGATCAGTTATAGATCCAAAAAATGTATTTTACTAAATGTATCAACCTTTTTGAGCAATTTTGCTGTCTTGATATCTAAGAACTTTAAGACTGTATTTTTATTAAATGGTTTATTTTATGTATGAGTGAGAAATTCTGTCTTTTTTTAAAAAAACTTTAAAAAAAAGTTTTTTTTCTTTTTTTTATGTTAGTTTCATAGACTTGCTTAGTAATTTATTAAACATTTTTAAAAAATTTGTATTGCTTTTCCATTATTTGAACATAAAAGAAATATAGGTTGATAGTTACATAAAAATTCATTGTATGTTATCTATTTTTCAATATAAAATATACCAAATTTACTTGAATCTATGCCACGTTTTGTTTCCAAAGATAATACTACTGAAACTTGGGTGTGGCTGAGAATCGAAAGGAAAAAAATTCTTTGGATGGGGCAATTACAGGTTCATATATGTATTTCAAATTTTGATAAAATAACTATTTATTCATTTCTTATTAATTCTCATTTTAAATTAATTTTAATTTCTCAAAATTGGACATTGATAAACCATTTTATATAATTTTTTCATTTTTCACAAAAATTTGTTGAGAATTTGGGGTGTGGCTTAGAATAGATGGCAGCTTAGATTTGAATAAATACAGTAAAAAAGTTACCTGGTCATTCTTGAGTTTCTTATCAATCAGAGGTGTTTTCATTTTTTCCCCCTTTATGTAAATTATTTATTTTGAATTTTATTAGAAAATCTGATTTCTTTCCTTATTTGTTAAAGCAAAACTCTCTTCTGATGCATTAAGTAAATAAATTTATTAAAATCAGTTTATTTCCAGTGGTTCTACAGAAATTAGCTATCTTTTTGGTAAAAATATGTACCCTTTCAAAATTCTTTTGTATATGTCCTTAAAGCCTAAATTTAAAATCAAATTTTTCTTGTGTTTATGCTTTTTAGTTGCAAAATGCTCTTATAATGTTTCCTGGGTTCTTGTTACCTATGTTGAACAGATGTAATGTAGAACCTGACAAAGCTGTGCTTTCATATCCTTTGTTTCAAAGAACAAGGTATAGTATTTTATCCATTATGCTAAAGAATTCTGAAATCAGTTAATTCAATTTCTTTGTCAAACAATTTTTATTTAATAAGAAAATATTTAAAGTGCCAATTTTAAGTTTATATGAGTGAGATTTCTTCAATAAATAATGCATGATTTTGTATTTGTTCTGAACTTTTATTATCAATAAATTTCTGTTAATGAAAAAAATTATATGTGTGGCAAAATTTAATTGATATTATATCCCTCCTACCATTTTTAAAGTTTCTGTTATTTCTACAATAAAAAAGAAGATAAAAAAAATGAAAATATCAGAAATTTAGAAATTACATCTTATGCAATAATGTTAATCACTTTTGATTTTAGACTTTTTCATCAAAGATATTTTCATAATGTAATATTGCTATGAAGTATTTTTTTTTAACAAATATTCATAAAAATTTCAACTTCTTTCCTTTTTTCACCAATATTGAAAATTTTAATACTTTAAAAAATTATTTAAAACGTTATTATTTTACATGTTGGAAGAAAATTCTGATATGGAACATGCTTTTAGGTGTAGTAAGTGAATGGTTAACAAATTTTAAGTTTTATTCACTTGATTCAGGACAGGAGAAGTAGGGTGTAAAAAAGATAAATTTATTTTAGAGAGAAAGATTATATACTATATTAAGTAAAAAAAAAGACTATCTTCAGGCCTTAAGTCTGTCTTTGTTAACCACATTTAAAGCAGTTGCACCATACATTACATATTCTACTTTGGCTATTACTAAATTTCTATTAAATATAGTGGAAAATGATGTAAATGTCTTTTTAAAAAAAATCAAATGTGTAATTTGCTTTTAATTTAAATAAAGCTAAATCAAGTTCTAAAAATATGCTCTTGCTATTCTGTTGTTTCCATTTTGATAAAGTTTTAAAAGTCTTTTATCACTTTATCAGGTTTTGATATTTTCTAATTCCTGGACAAAATTCGAAATCGAAGACAGTGCCAGTTTATCCATTGGGTGCTTGGGTTTGGCGCCCAGAAGGGCCAGTATAAGCTGGACTTAACCAGATTTTTTATGGTTATAAATTTCAATCCTCAAAGGCCAAGGGGGCCTGTAGATCTTCTGCACTCAGAGCCCAAAATGAGCTTAAATTGGCACTGATCTAAGAACATAGGAATAATAAAAAGACATTTCTCTTCAAGCTTTTCTAATAATTTCTGTTGGTTTACTTTACATTAATAATTAACCCAATTATACTAATTAAATACATTTTATTCTTCATTTCAGTGATCCACCAGCACTTGTTCAACTCATATCTTTGTATATAGGCAGAATACATTCAGTTTGGAAAGCACCCGATATTTTAAATTGGCTTGAAAGGCAAACTAGAGTAGTAATGGAAAGGCACAAAAAGGGTGATCCTTATTTTGCTGAATGTGAAGAAAAGTACGTTCAAGCTTTTTATGTTACTGTTTTTGTAGAGATTTGATTTTAGCTTTTTGGTTTGAATCCCAATTATTTTAAAGAACCATTGTATTGTAAACTGGCCATTAATCAAATCATTTAATTGTTAAAATAGTTAGTGTTTAAAGTCCTCATATTGGTGTAATGTGAAAGTTAAGAAAATGTGAATGTCGGAGCTTAAGCATCATTCTTGTCATTTGTTCATTATTCAGAGTTACAAGAGCTTTCATAAGTATTCCTTATGTTACTTTTAAATGTTATGTTACAATTATTTTTGTATTCATTTGCCTTCAAATTATTTGTAATAAAAATCCTAAGAAAGAAGTTCTGTAAACAGTTTATTTTGGGTGTGAAAATAATTTTCCTGTTTCTAAAAGTTTAAACATAAAATATATGTTAGATGTATTAATTTTATCGAATGTAAAACTGTAAGTGTTTTTGACATTTTCTTGAATTATTGTTGTATATTTTTTATGCATGTAAGAAATGTTTGCAATAACTTATAAATTAGTTTCCTATTGGTATAAATTGTTAAGTTTTTAGAAGCTAGTAACTTGTAGTATAATTTTATTGCTCTAATAAAAGTTAATTTTGAATAGGAGACCACAAATTCTTTTTAAACTTTATAAAGGTTAGCGTTAAAGCATTAATTTTATACAAAAAAGAATTATAGATAAGAATGTTGATTATTTTTTATTGGATTTCAAGCTATATGTTTCTAAACTATATTATGTAATGTTCACATTTCTTTTCTTTCTAGAAGGAAAATTGGATTGTTTGCATTATCTGGTTTATTTTTAACATTCCTACTTTTTTTCATAGTTTATGTATTATAAGTAATCAAAATCCATGTTAGGCTTCTAGTCATTATATTTAATGTTGAAATTATCTACTTCTTTTATGGAAAGCTGTAAAAATATTAATAAAATGTTAAGCTTGAAGGATATTTTTCTTTTATTTCATCATTTTTATTTTATAATTTTAATAATGAGTGATAATTATTATACTATTCGAATTAATTGGGAAAAACATGTTTTTCTTGTTTGAGTTGGTATGTGATTACTAATGATGTCCTGAACCACCTCAAACCTGTTATATCTGCCTTTAGTTAGTGTGACAGATCGACTTTGACTATAATTTATTCATTTTAATGTATCAGGAGCTCAGTTGTGAGCCTTTCAGTGGGTCAGCAGATAATTTCAATTTTGCATTCTGTATAAGACGTGTTACTTTTACTTGTTCAAAGATGGATACTACTCCGAGGAACCATTCTAAAATAAATCGCTCTCAATGAATGTACTTATATGACTGTAAGAGATATAACTATGGCAGTAGGTGTGATTGAATTAAGTGCTTGAAGAACATTTCAAAATTCTGGATCATTGTCTCCAAAATAAGAGAAAAATGTGAGTGCAAGGGGGAAAACTACTCCAAGAATTGATAAAATTTTAATGAGAAGTAGAAAAATAAATCCAACAGAGACAAGCATAGACTTTTGAAGGGATTTAATGGATAATGGTGTTGAGGTGAGTACTTCATCTGCAAGGAAAAGGCTTCTGAAAGGTGGCCTTAAGGCAACAAGACTGTGGAAAAAAACTGTTTCTAACTCGGAAAATGATGAAAAACGTTTAGCATGGACCAAAAAATACCGATCATGGGACTGTTAGCGACTGGGAGGTGATTTTGAGTGATGAAACATTTATTTGTGCAGGGATACAAATCAAGTGTACTTAGATGAAGTGAAGTTGAAACTTTGTTACCAAATCATATCAAACAGATTGTAAAACACCCTTCTAAACAGATGTTTGGGTTTTTTTCACTACAAATAGCCCTGGTAGCTTAGTTCCTCATAAATACATGATGAATTCTGTTAAATATATAGAAATATTATGTAGTAGGATTGTTCCATTCATGGAAACATTTGATTGAAAGTTTCAGCAGGCCTTGCCCCTTGTCACAATTTGAAATTGGTTCATACTTTTATGGGGAAAATAAATTGAAAGGCTTGAAAATTCTACAGAACTAAATCCTATTAAAAACTGATAGCATATTCTCAAGGATTGTTTCATTAAGATTAATTGCACAACAACAGAGCAAAAGGTTAAAAAGGGCTGTACTAGTGTGTTTCCAAGATGATGAAATCAAGGACATGTGTGCTACTCTTGTGGAGTCAATGCCAAGACAGGTCGAAAAGGTCATTTCTGCTAAAGGAAGACATGCTTCGTACTAATGTATAGATTTTTCAGTATATTTAAGGTATGTAATGATAAAAGGTAAGGTTTTAGGAAAAATTGCTTTTTTCCCATTTGTCCCAATTAATTCAAACAGTATTAATGAAGTTATTTAAATTAGTTTATTTAAAAAATTATAAATTTACTATATGTGTCACATATTCAAACATTATTCTTTGTGGCATTTTCAATTGTCTTTTTTTTTTTCGGAATTGAGCTAAAATATTTATTTTAAAATACAATTATTTATTGTAGGAAAAAGCTTAGGTATGTTGGTACACCTCGCAATGTTTTAAGGCATATAATTCTGTCTGATATTAGAGATGCTACTGTCTTATTACCACAAGTAAGCAGTTTTAAAATTCTATGTTGTGTTTCATTTATTTCTTTTAAAATGTTGGTTTTTTAATATATTTATTTTTATATTTTTGATGGCTTTGTGGATGTAATCAAAAAGTAGTATGTTTTTAAAAAAGTTTTTACAGGATTTATTTTTTATTATTTTTTTTTCAATTTCTTTCTGATGTAAAAAATTAAAGATGGAAATAATCCTAAAATAATGATTACCATCATAAATAAAGTTTTAATAAAATAACTAGATGGTTTATTTATTTTGAGTTTTTGGGAGATTTTCGTAAAAGAGTATTTTAGATAAATTAAGTTTTATGTATATATTTTTTTACAAATGTTCAACTTCAGTTCTAAAATTAGAAATGAACTAATTATTGAAAATATATTGAGAGAATTAATGTATAATATTGATCCAAAAGCCCAATATCACGAGCTATTGATATTGTATTATTGAAATTTTTAAATGTAGTGCAGATTAATTTGTCATTGTAATATAGTATTTAGGAAATGTATTTTTAATTGTTAAACAATATCTTTAAAGCTCTTCTTAGATAGGACATTTAATTAATAATCACTTGAGTTTGGTATATATGAACAATTAATACAGCTATTTGTAAGCTACTTATAAATTTTTTTACAAATTTCTCTACAATTTGTTTTAATTTCATTTTATTACTTGTAGAAATAAATTAAAGTTTGGCAGGGTTTTTTTTTAATTCAATAGTTTCCAAAAATTTTCCTAAAGTTTAATTTGTTGAGTAGAAATGAAGAAATAGTGGGCAAAAAAAACTTGCATTAACTTACATTTTAGTATTTTAAATATCATTAGTCAAATGATTCTTTTAATATTTTGTAATGAACATTTGTAATTTTGTGTACCATAATTCAAATATATTTATCAATATATTTATTATTTCAATTTATTTTTATTCAGAGACATACTGTAATTTTTGAAAAAAAATTGTATTTTAAATATTTAATTCCTTTATATTTTGATAAAAACATTTTATAGGATATGATGTCTAGTCCAATTTTTGGTTTTGATCCTTTACCACCTGTAGATTCCATATCAATATATACCAGACCTGCAAGGTTAGTTGTGATTTAAATGTTTGTTCTCTACAAAAATACTTATTTATAATACAGCATCCCATTTTTTGTTATAGACCTTTTTACCTCACTATTTTAAATATCTTGGTTATACTTTGTTTTTAAAAGTACCATATATTAATTGTTTTTGAAAATTGTAATGTAAATTTTCTGTTAAGGCATTTAAGAAAATATATTAAAATAATTTATAAGACAAAATATATATCTTTAGTGGAGATTTTAGTTATATCACAAATGCAACATTAATAAATAAAAAAGAAATTAGTATTACATATTATTCAAATCTGTTTGTGCACACATATATTTGAATTCATTAAACACATTTTATTTAAGTAAAATAACTATTATAAATAGGCATAATTTATTACAAGAGCAATATTACTATCAAAACACTTGAATTAAATTGACTTTAAACAATATTAGTTTATATAAATACAATTAACATTTTTCTGTTGAATAGCTAGATCAGTGGTACTCAACTTTTTTTTCTGCCGAGCTGCATACATATATTAACTATTTCACGTAGGCCATAACATGAGAATTAATGGAGGGGGTGTTGTGTGGGGAGAAACATAGAAAAGGAAACTTTAAAATTAAGATAACATAGAAAATTTAAATGTGGAAATTGATCAAAATATTAAAACTCCTATTTTGTTTGTTTTTTAATTATTGTTTTTTATATTTTTAAATTGGAGTTTACTCCTTAACAATCGAGTTTTAAATAAAGCCCCCAGTATGAAAATATTATAAGGTGTAAAATTTTAAAAATGAGTTAACAAAAATAGGTTACGCACACTTCTGCGCATGCGCTAAATCTTTGTCGGAAGAAAGAAGGAAGAGTTTCTACTTTTTCTTCATTTTTAAAATTACAGTCATTCTTTTCTCACCGAAATCAGACAAAAAAATAATTACAGAATTGGAAAAATCACCTATTTTTGCAATGATTTACGGCATAATTTTTTTTGCAAAAAAAACGAAATTTCGCATTTTTTACGATTTTTTTCTAAAACAGGTCAATATTGATGAGTTTTTATGAAAAGAGTTTTTCAATCATTCTGTATGGATTTTTTTACCATTGTAATGTAATGAAATTCTGTACTAAAAAAGTCCATACTTTGTTCTTTTAGAATCAATGATTTAAAATATAAAGTGCCAAAAACTTTTTTTTTTGTGATTTTTCAAAAAAATACTCAAAATTTTAACTAAACATTTAATAACTTCCTTATTTCTAAAAATTATCTCATGGAACTCTTTTCCCTAGTGTCAAATGTTATTATCCGTGTTTTGTTAAGAGGTTAAAAAAATTGCTTACAAATTACTGATTCAAAAAAAGTTTTTGTATTTTTCGTCTTATACCCTTTTTACAAAAAACCATTTATACAATTTTTTGTTTAAAAATTACTGTATTTGTTATCTGTGTGGGAAATTTGAAAAGTATATTTTAAAAACAAAGCCCTAAAAAAAATTTAAATTTAAAAAAAATCGCAAACTACGTCTACTAATGTTTAGCGTAATTAGCATCAAAAACCTGTTTTCAAACCAGGTGACGCTTCTCATGCCTTAGCTCTTTTAACAAAGAAGTTGACTATAACAACTGAAAATCACCAAATTTTGCGGTATGTATTTAATACTGTTTAGATGCGTTGAATAGCAAAGTAAAAAATGGAAGATATATGTGCCGCGAGATGCACTTTACCTAACGGTAAACCCATTGTTGTCATCACAGTTTATATTTCTGTTAGTCAGAATGTTATTGATATTATAGATTATATCCCCGAGACATTATTAGCATGTACAGAAGGTGGCTGTAAACTACTGGGGACACAGTATCATGTACTACCACTCATACATGGTGGCAATTTCAATATTGTTTTTGATAAAGATGAAGGATTGAGATTATAGTACAATTTTTAAAATCAGAGCTTAATTTGGGGTTTGTTTCTAGTAGAGCACTGGGGACAACAACCATTGATGCGATGTTTTCCCGATTCATAAATCACGTATCTACCGACTTCTTTAGTTACCACAATTCTCTTATCACAATGATTAATAATGGCAACAGAATGTAATTAATACTCACAGTGCTATTAATAGTGAAGTAAACAATGTACTTTGAGTAACATATATTTATGTAACATAATTGATGTATATTATTTAACATATAGTATTTTACTTAATCAATATGGAAAATGTAAATAGAGTATTATATGAGATGTGTTTATTTAGCTTGTTTGCCTCGACAACTGTATTCAAGGAATAAACTCCAGTTGTGCGTCAGCCGACGCACACAGTTTTTTTTTGTCACAATTTTTTTTCTGAATTGGAAGCATTTGAGATTCACTCCTTCACAATTTCTGCATCAGTAAACGGTTTCATGATTACCGATAATATAACAAATTTCACAGAGTGCCTTTGTTATCATTGACAAATTTGCTGTTGTAAAGATTACTCAAGAAAGCCTATTTATCACCTCTTGACAGAAATCTTTGAGGAAATGTGTCATTAAATGATTCATGTTGTGTGGTACTTTTTAAATAGAATACTTCAAACAATCATGAATAGTAAAATTCAGTAATAGTTTTTAAATAGAATATCAAACATTTAATGAACCATTCTTGTTTTTCACTACAAAATAGTCAACTTCCCATTGTCTTGAAATAATCTATTTTCTTCGAATATTTTTCACTTCAAATGTATTTCAAAATGTGAAACGTCGAATATTTTTCACAATTTTTCATATGAAAGATAGTTAAAAATTTGTTCCGTTCATAAAATGGTTGTTATTCCACTGTTGTCTGTTATCACTAATTAGGGGAGAAATATTAATTTTCACTCATACGGCATTGACAGCAAAATTGATATATTTAAATTTTTAACAAAGAATTTCCCACCAAATTTTCATAAATAGATTAATTTCTCAGAGCAATGGACCATGACTGGGCCACTTAAAAAGTCCGGTGGGCTGCAGGTTGAGTATCACTGATTTAGATTGATGAAATGTTTGCTTTTAAATTATTTCAAATCCAGGAGTCTTAACCAAGAACTCTCAAAGATATTGTGGTAATTGATGAACTGAATAAAAAAAACTACCTCATTAGGTATGGATTCTAATTCTAAGGTATATTCACTCACACACGCAGCCATACTTCAAACCCGGTGCCCAACAAAATGATGAAATTCAAATTGCCTGCCGATAAAATGCGAAAATCCCAGAAATGATTAGGTTTACCATATCTAGTGTATCAAAGTAGGGTTACCAAGATGGCGCAATTATTGCCAACCAAAGTAATTTGTGCCAAGGGTGTGGGCTCTCCTTGGACCGAACCAATGAGAATCTTAAATATACTTTTTCAGTTGCTTACAACATATTGTGGAAATGTTAGTGTATATATATGTATTAATAGTGAAAAAATATGTTGGTTATTTTCGTGTTTGTCTTTTAAAGTATATCAGAATACATTGTAATTTCATATTAATTTTTTACTACAAACTTCATTGTAATATATTGAGAAATGTAAATATTTTATTTATTATTTTTTTTATAATATGCATTTAGTTTGCGGAATTCCCCTCACTTGTAAAAGTTTCAGGGGGAGAAGAGATGGTTTGACACTTCTTTAAGGAATGTTTTTTAGTGAATATATGCTCTATAAAAGAATATTTTTCATTCATTGAATGCTTATCGTGATTTTTAGCTTCTAAATTACAAATTTAATTCAGCTTTTGTTGCAATATTATTTTAAATTATTTTTTATACTTTTATATTTAGACCATTTTCCCAAGAAGATAGAAGCGTATTGGGCATGTTTTTCCGTTCACTGCTACCTACTTTCAATGCTGTAAGAAATCTTAGTTTATGTGTACTCATTTTTTAGAAATTATTTGTATTTGCACCTATTGCTCAAAAATTGATTTTTTCAATTTTTTTAAATGTAAAATTTTTTAAGGCATAGTAAAAATATTGGTATATAAAATTACTTAAAATCTGATTGCCTATGCCTTAATTTTTTGTTTTATTTATCATGTACAGCCTCTTTGGGTATACTCTTGTTAATTTCTAAACGTCCACGTTCAGATAAAAATCACAAGAAACCATATAAATTATGTTTGCAATTTTCTACTTGAGACTGAAATGTACCCAATATATTATTTGTAAATAAAGGATTAACTCTTCCGCGACAGACGAGTCATATATGCCTTCTTTATGAATGTTTTCCATGGCTGGGTGTCATAAATGACTTTTTAGATGGTATAGTTTATTAGTATTTTTCTTGCCAAAAGATGATGTCCTGTGTCTAATATAGGGAAATGTTTCGAGACTGGAAAATGTTTAGCAAGAATCATATAGAATGAGATTTGTAAACAAACAGAGCTCTCTGTTTAACACCATCAACTGTTATGTAAACACATGCATGTATGCTCAATGCATCAGAATATTTGTTTTTGACAATATATGGATATATGTTCAATGATTTATGTGTGTAATTCATTTCTCTTAGAGTTTGAGGAGTGTTAAAATTATATAAATTAATGTATTGAATTAATTTTACTATATATACCAAAGGGCGGCAACCTATGGCACACATACCAAATGTGACATGCAGTGCAGTTTTTAGTGGCACTTTGCCTGATTCGACAAATGAGTCAATTTCGGAGTGGATGGTAGTTGATAAATTTGTAATAGTCCTTCTTGACAAACATGTTCAGAATTATGGACATGTAAGGAATTTCAAAAAAAATTTGAAAGATAACTCTAAAGATAAATTTACAGCTATTTTGTAAATTATTGAATGTCATTGTTGGAGAGATTTAATTGTTTGAAGAGAAAAAATTGCATGTATTCTGCTTTCCACTTTTGATTATACATATCTAAGTAAAATCTTTCTCGTATGAAAAATAATTCAAATATTCACGAAGAAATTGTTAAGAATGCTCAGTCATGTGTCAAATTGAAAATTACAAATTATATCCCTAATTTTACAATATGAAAGTAAAGTGGTTATTTTACTATAATGTAAAGAAAGACATATATATTTTATGTTGCCTCTTTCTTATTTTAATATATAAAAATGTTTAAAACTACATAATATATGTACAATTTTAATTTTTGTTGAAGAAATAGTTATACTTTGTGCTGTTTATTTTTATGTTAAGAAATATTTTTAACTGATGTAAAATTAATACATTATTAATCTGTAAATCTATATTATTGACCTCTATTCTCTAACTCTGCATGCATTATAATGAGAATCGAGTTATTTCAAAAATGTCCTACTATATGGCACGCTGAATCATATTGGTTTGGCACGCCACAGCTAAAACATTGCTGAACCCCAATATATACTATCACTGAGATTCAGATTTCAGTCACTCATATTGTTTCCTTGTACATAAATTCTGATAAAATTCAAGAAAACATATCTAGATTATCAAATACTTACTTGTATCTTAAGTTATTTTTAGACATTAAAAATTTTTTTTTTAGTTATTTTGCTGATTTATATATATATACATATTATATATTTAAAAAATGAGTGTTAGTAGCAGCCTGTGGCATATACAAATTTCTTTTAAGGAGAGAGAGGGGGGAGAGTTTTTGAAAATCCTGTTGACAAAAGCAAAAAAGGCATAATCTTTATGTCCAAATTCAAAATCTGTTGATCTGTGAGGTTGGAGGGACTCCACAGACACCACCATGTGTGCACTACTGGTAGCAGTTTTAATTCAATTTTATTTGGTTAATTAACATTTAATTGATTATTTTTAAGATATTACATACTTTTATATGAAAATATAAATAATAATAGAAGCTCAAGTTTGCTGTTTTCTGCCAAATGTAAATTTTTGAAATTTTCTAAAATAAAAATGTTTAAAAAATAATGCAATGTTCTTTAATTTTTAATTTAAAAAAAAGTTTCAAGGTGAATAAATTGTTAAAATTGCATGTTAAAATTTGGTAACTACTAATAATTATGTGGGAATAAAAATAATACTTATGTATTCAGTACACATGCAATCCAATCTTTAAAGAAATAAATTTTATCAGAAATCTTATAAATGTAATGGATCTTTCTAAAGCAATCTCATTTTTTTTTAATTTTTACTTATAATAGTTTTGAATAATTCAAACATAAAATCTGTTCAGTTTGTTTGTGTTCTAAATATGATATTTTGACCATCTTTTCTTCTTTTCTAAAATGCTTTTTTAAATATTTCTATATTAAGAATGTTTCATAGATTAATACATATTTGTTCAGTTGATTTAATTATTTGTATTAAGTTTTTAGTATCTTATGGATTTTTGCATTAGGCGGATAATAAAATCTGTTGAACATGTCATTTTTTTAATTTACTGAAAAATATATTTTCTTGTTTTATAGCCTCGCGAAGGTGGTGCTGAAGCCCCTCGTGAAGCTGGAGCTCAAGGTGGTGCTGAAGCAAGAAGCTCAAATGACCTTCGACGCAGTGTTACATCCCTTCTCGATGCAATGAGAGATCTTATTAGCAACATCCATCTGGCTGATGTACCTAATGAAGGAGATGTAGATAGTGATGATGATCGAGAAGGTTGAAATTGAACTGTTTATTAGACGTCCATTTGCAAAGCAGGTTTGTTTTTATTCATTTGCCTAAAATATTGGAAGACTTAGGGATCACTTAAAGAGAGGGAGAAAAGTTTTCTTTTAAAAAAATTAAAGAATATTAATTTTTGAAAATTTGATTTCATTTTGAAACTTTGGCAGTTAACAAAGGACTTTCTAAAGTATTTTAAAGATGCAAATTAATATTAATACTTGTAACTCATTTGAGATTATTTATTGAATATACAGCAAACTTTTACCTAATCCCTATTATAAACTTGATTTTTCTTGTATTTAAATTGCATTTGAATTATTGGGTTGGCAACTAAGTAATTGCGGATTTTTAGAAAATCAAAGACAATTTTTTCATGGAACTAAATAACTTTATTCTGTAATGTATTGCCCATTTTGATCAATGACCTTTTGCCATCTTTCGGGCAGCATCATAATCCCATGTTCATAAAACTTCTGGTTTTTATTAGCAAAAAACTGAATCAGGTACAATTTGACGTCCTAATCATTATTGAAATTTTTACCATTCAAGGAGTTTTGTAAAGATCAAAACAAAGAGTAATCAGATGGTGCAAGGTCAGGACTATATGGTGGATGTGGCAAAACATCCCAACCAAGCTCCAATAATTTTTGCTGAGTGACCAAAAATGTGTGTGGCCTTGCATTGTCGTGATGGAATACACCTTTTCAATTTGTCAATTCGGGCCGCTTTTCTTGAACTGCATTGTTTAATTCCGTAGGGGTTTATTATTTATTTCCCTGTTTCTATAAATCCAAGTGATATCAATGATTTCACTATTGTTTCCAAGACGAATCAATTTAACAGTCCACAATAAGTTGGTCAATGACACATTTTAGATATAGGAATGATTAATGAGGTATGAACTTGCTGTGATGCAGCCTACATTCTACATATCAAGTTACACACTGACAATATTTACATTTTTGATATTGAGGTGCACCCAGCAGTGCCCTCGCATGGCCAATATTTCAGCACAACTATTGTTTACATATTTACAATCTCACTTGATACAATATCTATCATCTGTACACCAGGGGTGTCAAATCCAAAGACTAACTTGGGCCAAACAAACAAGGTTTAACTTAAGGTGGGCTACAAAAAAAATCAATATTCATAGATACTTAGGTTTATTTCAAGCAATACATTATAATAAACATATATAAAAGAATTCAAAAAATTTAATATTTATGTCCTGACTCTTCTATGCTACCATCTTTCCAATTTCGGGAGGAATTTTTAAAATTTTATTATATATTGTTCTGTGTCGATACATTGGCCAAGCCACAAAAATGTTCATTGTGGGCTGCATGCAGGTCACGAGTTTGAAACCTCTGTTGTAGACCAAAAGTTTGATATGAAAGTACTGTATGCCTCTACCATCTAATCCTAAAGGACAAGATTAAAATGATATCATGAGCATAACAGATTGTTTAGATTGGTGCAAGATCCATTTCACAGACAAATCTGGTTTTGCCCTAGAATCTAATGATAAGTGTATAAGGATCTGGAGAGATCAAGCGCCTGCAAACAGACCAAGAACATCATGTATTCAGATGTGGTTGTGTTATAATGTAGGATGAAGTTTCAATGGATATTCACATATTGATGTACACACCTTTAAAGGAAATTATGTAATAGTTATATTGTATCAAAATGAAAATTTAAATTCCATTGTGAGATCCCTACATTCCACCTGTGCTGGTCCTTATTCCCTTCTAAGGAAGGATAAACATATCCACTTTGAGGCAACATTATTGCTGATACCTAGAAATAGAGAGTATTTCTTTTATGAAGTTCCCAGTCTGTTGACCTTAATCCCATAGAAAAATGCTTTGGGAGAATTGCAAATGTTTTGTCTCTGCATGATTATGTCCCTTAGTGAGCCTCAGACAGTTGGAGTTTACCTTAATGGAGAAAAATGATTATTTTTTTAGCATTGACAATGGAAGATCAACTTAATGAATGCATGCACAATTACTGGAAAGTGTGAATAAAGGTCTGGAATTTCTCATGTATCTAGATGCAGTGCAAGTTTTGTTATTATTTTGACATCACTTGTTTGGCCTTAAACATTTTGTTAGTGACCTTATGATTTCACCATATAACTTATGAAAATAAAATATATTTATATTTCATCTTTATATATGTTTTCTTTAATGCATAAATAGGTTTAATACTTTCTTGTTCATTTTTTTATTAATCAAGTCTTTACTTTCCTATTAACCATCACATGTTTAACTTTTGGAAGCTAGTGTATCTTAAAGATGATATAAATTTATTTTTAATGCTGGAAATTTTATTCCTATAAAAAAAAGAAATGTTTTATTTGAACACATTTTGCAATTGTTTTTTTTATCAAGTCTTTATTAAGAAATAATTAAAGTTTGGAATTTAAAGAAACATTTACAATTATTAGTGAAAAGTTATGCATTTTATTGATTTGTATTTTATAAACTTTATTGTAATTTTTTAGATTTTTTTATTGAATATTTAGAAGATTCATTACTAAATAAGAATGCTTAAATTGTTTTCAGAAAGCATCATTTAAACATTGAGCATCTTAAAAAAAGAATTTATTAAATATCGATGTGTTTTTAAGTTTAAAATCAAGCTTGTTCTAATTTAGTTATGAAGATCTTCTTTTAGTTGTAAAAAAATGAAAAATTTTGGGTATGTGAAATAAATATTCATGTACAAATTATGTCATACAAAATTTAATTGCTATGAAAGAAATAAATCATCTTTTTAATATAGTAATGAGTTTTAATTAATATTGTATTTTGTTTGTAATAAAATTTAAAATAATTTTTTACTTTTTATTCTAGAAGTCAAGAAGTTGGGTAGACAATTTCTCACCGCATAAATTCTTTGTGGTCTGCCACATAGAATTTTTAAATATGTGTTCACCAAAAGATTCTGAGGCACACTATTCTCTTTGTGAGAATTCGCTTAAATAAATAGTTTATCACTGTTAAAACAAATTACATATAAATTTTTATGTAATTATAAAATCACATTTATATGTGAAATTGTGACTTATATGTACAATTGTTGAATGTTGCAGGTGTAGGGACATAAAGAACAGGTACTTTGTAATGCATTGTTAAAATGTTGTACAAATTGCTTTCAATGTGATTTCTAAATAAAGCTATTCTTCTTGATAAATTAAATATGGGACACATGCTAGATGAAAATTTTCTGCAAATTTTTCTATTCATAAAATTTTTCTTTAAAAATTTTTCACATCATTTTTCTAAAAATACTCTATATATTTATATATTAGATCTTTATTTAGCTGAATGGAAAAGAAGAGTAATACTGTTATTAATTTTCTCTAAAATTGGTTTTGCTAAAGTTGATGCTAGTAATTTAATTAGGTGTTTTACTTCTCAATGGTGTTTATATTAATAAGGATTTGTAAAAATTGTTTATTGATTTGAAGAGATTTGCTACCTAAAGTACCACCAGTTATAATACTCCTAAATGTGAATTGATCAACTTTTTTAAAGTAATCTTGTATCATTAAGCAGACTGAACTCTTTAATGTGTAACGAACTTATAATTTATTGTAATTTGTAAATCTTTTTTAACTTTTTATCAGAATTTTCTTTTAGTTCTCCTTTTGATTTCATTTTATTTCTGAAAATTAGCTTTGATTTTAAAATGCTGATTTTTTTTCTTTCTTTCATTGCACTGTAAAAATGGTACTTCATAATCTTATTTGTTAGTCCTATAAAATATTCATTTCTGAAGAATTTATTTTTCATGTACATTTATAATTTTGTTCTTTTTTTAAAAGCACAAAATGGACTAACACACTATGGCTCAGATTTTCTTAACAATCCCTCCTCCCTTCCAACTGTCAAAAATTATTTCACTGAAAAGTTACCCATTCAAAGGATCATTATCAGTGATATAACTTTTTAATATTTTACTATGCATGGAATCAAAACTATGCTTAAAGGAGAATTAACACTAATTTTATAAAGTTATTTTAATTAAAATTTTTGTGTGTAATTAAAAAGAATCGATCCAGTGGAGAATATGTGCCAGTAGTTGTATGTCTCATCGACAGTTTTGAATTTGCTCATTCACGTATTTCAGGTTTTTCAATGTCATCCATGTCTAAAATAAACCAAAGGATTCAGTACTTAGAAGTGAAACTATAATGCCAATATATATATATATATATAAGTGTGTGTAATAAAGTGCTGCTTGTGATAGTATAAGAATATAATTTAAAATCTTAATTTTTATACGCTGTGGCTACCAACTATATTGTTGTCTTCAGACACTGAACAAGGAACATCTGAGTATGACTTTCATCAGTTTTACTCTAATGTAAAGCATGCCTTACCTGTTTTCCTTTTAGGATTAGAGTGAGTGGAGATTTTTTAATGGTATATTTATACCACGTGTGTATACTATGTGCCAGGTTTTTCATTGTAGAAAGTGTTTATAGTCAAATGTGTGTGTTCTTATTATACATGTGGTTTGAAATGGGTGTGAAATTACTTCTGTTGCCTTCCATATATAAACTGTAACTTTTGTATATACATGAGCCTGTGTTTGTGTGTAAAATGTATCTGTCATATGAGATAAAAGCACAATTTATTATGTAGATATTTAATAAATAGTTCATTATTGGCAAGGTATTTTACATTTTAAAAACGAATTATTGTTTTGGCATTTTATTGTTAACTATAGCGCACACAATCAAATTTCAGCAAAATATGAAATGAGAAAATTAAAAGCTAATTATTAAAGATTATTTGAAGTCTGTGCCTTAATGTTTGAATTTTTAAAGGATTTTATGAATTCAAAAGTGCTCAAAATCGCAATATGTTAACACAAAAATCTGTTAAATTGTACATGGTAATATTGTTATGAAAAACTGTTTTTATCTTTAAAACAGTCTGGAAGATGTGCATAAACTTTGTTAACTTCAGAGTTGTGCAGATATGGAAATAAATTAAATATGATATATCTCTCAAAATTCAGTCGATATTTTGCAGTCAAGGTTTTTCTTTACAATTGTGCTGAAAATACTGCTGCATTTATTGAAAAACTTCCAAGTGCTTCACTATTGCTTGCTATAATGTTGATGTAAAATTATCTCTGAAATAAAAAAAAAATTTAAATCTCATTTTCTTGTTCTTTTTTGTGATTTTTCATTTTAACTGCTGTAACTTTATTTTTTTTAAAATTATATCTGCATGTTATTTTTTTCTATATTATAAAACAATGAAACAACTATAAATATTAAGGAATTTTAAAATATAGTGTTGAAAAGAATGCTTTGTAACGAATGTTTAGAATTGCTGTACCAATTTTTATTTCCACAAGTACAGTAAACCTTCATTAAACTGAATTTTTAAAAACTCGTAATTAATAAAGGCATAGTCATCACATTTCAGTTTTTTTTTTTTTTTTTTACTAATTATATTATGTAAGTAATGTATTGCTTTTTTTTAAAATTCCCTCTTGTGTAATCATTTATCATTTTGCTGTGTCTTATTTCTAAATATGCGTTTTTATTTTGGGCAAAGTAGCACACACCAGTTGGAACAAATTAATAAAGTTCTACTGTATTTAGATGAGTATCAAAACACAATTTCAGAAGTCTGTGTAGCTTGAGAAATCCATGAATATAAATTACTTCTTTTGTTTCTAAATGGAAATAACTATAAACTGAACCAATTTTCTTTTAACGTGCTTACAACAAAATTATTTAACGTTTTAATTTCTTCAAAATTTTATTTTAATAAAGCTAGCATGTCATCTTTCGTTTTCTTAAAAAGAAAGAAAATGGCAAAAAAATTGCTTTTTATTCTAAAATTTTTTTAATTGACATTCCTTTTGTTAATAAATTAATCCGGTAGAATAATATTCATTCTCAAATTTTCACTGAAAGTTTCTACTTCATAGCAATTTGAAGCAAAGATTTTGGATTATATATTACGAAAAGCTCTTGAAGCACAGAGGGGGGGAGGGCAAACTTGTTTGACAGAATCATAATATCAAAGTTCAGATGAGTTAAAGGTTGAACAAAATGCTTTCTTTGTAACATACACAATTAGCTCTGAATTTTTGATTGGTTTGTCCACTCATAGCAGCACCTCAGTCATGTTCCTGACTCACCTTGTACTGTGAGTTGATTCCCAATTTGTCAATGGTCTCCATTATTGAGTTAGGAATGCCTTTTCCAATAAGATCAGATACTGATACAAATTACAAAAAATCCTCTCTTAACTAAGAGCGCAGGTCTCTCTCGGAACTGGTATGATATTACCGGCCGCATGGTTTATTTTATTGTAAGTGGGGGGCATGTTTACAATCTTTAACAAAATACGATTTTTATTATGTATTAGGCATTTATTAGACTCAATGTGTGTATGTAAAGTTCTGTATTGTATATTATACACGCGTAGTCGTTTTATATTTCATGTTATTTTTTTTAAACTTAAATCATACATATTTTTTATGAAAAAACAAACATTTGAGAATTTCAATTTAACATTACTTTTTAGAAGATACTTAACACACCGTTTTTTTCACAAAGCAAGTCATCAAGATTTGATTAAAAATATTGAGTTGATGTGATTTTTAAAATTGACGATAAATGTTGTGATTGGGGCTAATCTTAATTTTTCTGAGTTTTCGCTATTTTATGATCTGAAAACCATTGAATTTCTATATAAAATGGTAGATCGTTAAATTCATTCTTTATATCTTCCAGAAATGAAGCAAATTAGTGGTGATTAAGTCTATATTCTCGAATATAATTTACAACTTTGGAGACTTTTTCAAACATGTTCCATGTTTAAAACTTTGGAGCACAGTACCTGTTGGTGAGTAATACACACACAATAAAAATGCTCACAATTATTATTGCCATGCTGTTTGCATGTTTATTTTAATCTTGCAACAATTCATTTAGTAATACCGGTCATGGTAGGAACGCCATCATGCGAGACAAACCAACTTTTCCAATGATATAACTTATATTTCTTCAAAACATCTATAAGTACTTTTAAAATATCAGCTCCAGAAGTTGTATTCTGAATATGAATGATTTGTAAAAGTTCTTGCCTTTATTTTTAAATCATGAAAAAAAATCCGACTAATTGAATGAAAGTTCGAATATCCGTACTTTCATCAATGTTGCAATAAAGTAGGCTTAAAATGTTGATATTATTCTCGGATATTTCCTCAACTCTGCTACCTACAATATTTCGACTTAAACTTACATTTTTAATTTGCTTTGTACAGGACATAATACCTAGGTGTTTTAAATAAACATTAACTAATAAATTCCCTTTCAGTCAATGATTTTGATGTGCTTGCGTGATTAAATGTAATAATATATAACGTTTACAGCAGCTATCTTCAACAAATTTAATGAGTGGGCTTTATTGTTTTTGAAGAATTGATCGAACAATTTGTGTGTGTCTTCCCAAAGTTTTGCGAAGTATTGGTCATAGTTTGCTTCATGATTTGTATCATAGGGCCTTTTAAGATTATATTCCTTAGCAAATGAAATAGAGTTTTTAGATATCAGGCATATTTTAAACCACGTGGCGGCGTGAGACTTGAACTTAATGTGGACAAGATACGTTTTGCGAGGCCCTCTGACGGCATAAGAAGAGGGTTTATAAAATAAACCAATTTTTATTGATAAAGAAAAAAAAAACTTTTTACTCATATTTCTTTGGCACATTAAAGAATAATGAAAAAAAGAAACAGAAATTTTCCACTTTTAGTTTTGTTGAAATCTTGAATGATCAGTTCTCGAAATTTATCTTGGATGCCATATCTGCTTCAATTAAACTGCCAACGCTGGATAGTCTTTCTTGACCCGTTGTATTTCTTACATAATTTTTTTTTATCAGTCTTAATTTTGAAAAGCTTCTCTCAACGGAAGAGGTACTATTAACAAGATTCGAATGAAAATGTAAATATTCGGGAAAATTTCTTTCAAATAATTCTCTATGACATATTGGAGCAGATGCTTCATGTCTGTAATGGTGTTGGATAAATTTAGGATCACATTTTGTAATTCTTCACATAATTCGAAAGGTTGGAAGTCACTATTCTCATCTACTTGCATGACTGTGTGTAAATCTTGACAATTTTTCAGCATTTGCTCTTTTGGAATATTTTTTAACTTGTTTAAATCGTAGAGAAAACCAAAGTTTTTTCAAAATGTTGATTTAAAGACATAAATCTTGAATCCATATTACTTATCACAGAATCAATCAAGGCTTTAAAAGAGTCTGTTTCATACAGGCTTTTGACAGATACCATAAGTTGATCATCACCTTCATAATCAGACATTCTTTTCTTTTTGGCTACCCTTTTATTTTTAAAATCTGGCAAATCATAACTGCTTTTCTCAATAAACTTACGAACGTCAGCAAGCATTTTCTGATTCCAGTTTGTCGATACTCTTTTATCCAGCTACTAAACGCACGTAAATGCTCAAGAGTAATGTAGGAATGGGCTTGTACAGATTGCCATAATTTGCATATGGTACTGACGCGTTAATAACTAATACCATACATGTAATGATGTGATAAATTCCAAACTGAACATCTCCTTTAAAACGGAATCACAATCACTGAGTGTGTCGGATTGTTCGTTTGGTTTTTAAGTTTTCTATGAATTCAACAGCTTCATCCAATTGTAATAATGCGGACTTCACCGCCTGGATTCTGCTTTCCCACCTTGTGTCTGATAAAGGTTTAACATAGTAAACTTTAATTTATCTTTGATAATTTTTCAGCGTTTGCTGGAACCTGAAAATAGCAAAACAGTCTGAATGAAACAAAAAAAAAATGTTTTTGTTGCCCCTGACGAATTAGCTGCGTCTTCCAATTACAGGTTTCAGCTATGACAACCGCAAAGTGTGAAAAAGCTGTGTGAGACCACTTTGAACTATATCACGACGGTGAGCATCTGTCATGGGAACGTCCACAATCTCGGGTCAAAACTGGCAAATGTGCTTGTTTCACTACGTCACTGACATCTCTGTTCACAGACGAAGAACTAATGTCAATCTCTTCTTCTTGATCGTGACTTATATTTCTCAACGTGAACACAGAAATTTCAGCGTCAGAATTTTGATTGGAAAGCTTTTGATCCTATTTCTATTACTAATTTTCGTCATTCGGTATCAATTGTCGGTACATCTAGAGTAACTTCCAAATTCAACGGAGACTAGGATACGGATAAATGTTATTGAGAAGTCGAAGAAACCGATTCATTTGATTCTGTATTGATAGAGATTCAGGCTGACAGAGAAATTTCATCATACCTGAACTTAAAACCTGGTTGGATACAGGTCTTTCCGTTTTTCTTTTTGTTGCATTTGAATCCCATTTTCTCCCTTTATCTCTATATTTCTTAGTGCCTAAGCCTGACATGATTGATAAAATATGAAAAATGCACCAATAATACGTAACCTGTAAACAAAACAATAACATTTGTTTAGGTACTTCTTTCTTTCCCTATAAGTATAATGACAAATAAGAAATAATAAACGTAATTTTATGTCAAGTAATGTTTTAAAACGAAAACTATAAAAAATATGAGTGTAGTCTTTCTTTCACCAAGCCTTATTATTCCCAATCTCACTAGGGGTCGGCTTCGTGTCTAGCTTAATTTGTGTGTGTTGTGTTAATAAATATGTCTTACTTTATTCTTGGCAAATAATCACAGGTACTATAATTTTTCTTCATGAAAGAAATCGAATTTCTCAATTTATCAAATACGTGTTTATCGTTTTATAACAATTTCTCACTACCACTATTACTTATTCTCGCATCAAATGCTTTTAAAATTTATATGATACAGAAACATGAAGCGAGACTGTGTCTGCATGCGATATTTTAATTGACTTTCTAATGATAGGAAGTCCCGAGCTATAGTTCAGAACCTTGCCTTATCTCCGATCGGGGACACCCCGCGATAGCAGATATGAATAAATAAGCGGAAATGACAAAGTTGAGAAATTTTTAATAAAATAAAATGAAAAACAATATTTTAACGAATTATTTATTCACGCGCCGACAAATAGAATATCTCTAAAAAAAGTCGATATATTAATTTTTCGATATCTCGTGGTGAAAAACAGATAGAGTAGAGAAGTTTCTAATTTATTAATTATAAAAAATGCTATGGCGTGCATTTTTGGATTTTAGTTACTTTTCATGTAATTGATTTCAGCTTTGATGCGCGAGACCGTGGGCAGTGGCCCACGCCTTACGCCGCCTCTGTTTTCATCGTATTCTGAACACAAAACATATTATAGTTGCTATCTTCTTGAAAATTACGGCGTACCTTTTGAATTGATCTTTCTTTACTCATTGTTGAAATTTGATTGTGCTTTCATTCACAAACGATTAAGTATACACTGCTCTATCTTAACCGCGTCTCTTGAATATTTCTTTAACATTTTTAAAACATCTCTGACTGCCTCGTGCTAATTGGACACTCCAAACACAGAAGGATGAAGAAAAATAAGTCGTGAAGAATCAGGTTAAAATTTATAGTTCAGAATATGCACAGTGCATTTCACACTTTAATAAAAATATAATTTATTATAGTAAAATTAAATGAAATATATAAAAAATATTTTTTTTAAATCTAAAGGCATTTCTATTACATTAAAAAGGATTCCTTTTAAAACAAGAATAGGTAACAGGCAAATGTATTGTTGATTTATATATAAAGTTCACCTTAAATAATTTTAAAATGAGAAAACTTTAAAAGCCTGATATTTAAAAAGAATTGTTTGCATGTGTGTCGGGCCGCAACTTATGTACTGGTGGCCCACGTGTTTAACACTCCTAACTTGAGAGTCTCATTTTCTACATATCACACACACAATCTTGACATGTTGTGACGAATCTGTACAGAACCTTTCCACTAATCTTCTTAGGCGTCTTTTGGAGGAATATAAATTCGCGTATATTTCCAATCAACTCCAAGAAGATGAACGGGATATGCAAAGTAGATAAGGTATTTAAGTCAAGCGTTGCAAGCTAGCAGTCATGATGAGTAAGGCTATTGGGCCAGCAACAGTAACCTCAATCTTAGAGGATTCCAGGATATTAAGATAGTGAAGACGTAGTGCTGCTATTCTACTGAAGAACGAGAAAGCTGATATAACAAGCGGTAACTATAATTTATGTACGCTTAAATTAAGCGTTAGTTTAGTCAAGTTAGTTAAAGTTAATGAAAGGTAATAATTAGAGTACGTGTATTTCTCGGACCTCCTATTTCGGTAGACCTTACTTGATCTTGAGCATAATTATTAATTAGTTGCATAACTCGTAATTTAATTTAATATAAAAGGTAAATCCTTTTATTTGACGTCACATAGAAATATATGTTATCAGAGTTTTTTTTAGACTTGAAATAATAAATAATAATTATTATTATACAAAAATGGCTCTTGGTGGTTCTTTGCCTCAAATTAATCTTGGTGTCCAGGGTGAGACCCAGGGGGTCTCCACAATGTCTACTTCAGCAAAAGCAAATGCAGAAATAAGAACTACAGGATATTTAATATGATTATAGTGGAAAAGGCTATCTATATCAATAGTAAAGTAATATAAATTTATTGTGGATGCTATATCTGCATAATGTAAAATGTGTATTTTTATAGCAAACAATTAATGTAAATTCTACTAGTTTTAATTCAAATTAAAACATATTGATAAACAGGGAAGTCTTAATGCAGGGTTGGGAAATTAACGATCCTCCAAGACATTCCGAACCACTAGCAGCGACCTTACAACTCAACAAAATGACTCCAAAACTGAACTGAATTGATCTGTTATTCTTGTAGCGAGCCTGGTTCACCATGTGTTGTAGTTTTTGGAAGCTTACCTCTTAATTGCTCATTTAATCTTTTATCTTTAAAGTTAATAAATGTTTATTGTTATTTAATTTAACCGTGTTGTAGTGAAGAATGTCTAACCACGCACTTAAGAACTCACTTAAGAACTATATTCCAAAGACTGTGAGCTCATATGGTTTAAAACTAAATATCTCTAAATGTGTATTTGGTGTGACTGAACTCATTTTCCTTGGCCACCTTATCACCCCTGATGGCATTAAGCCATTTCCTGACAAAGTTCAAGCAGTTTTTGATTACAAACAACCAGAGACAGTTGGCTCTCTGAGAAAATTTTTAGGACTGTTAAATTTTTATAGACGTTTCTTGCCCAAAGCGGCTGAACAACAGTATCTTTTAAGTGAATTTTTAAAAGGTTCTAAAGGTAAGAAGGACTCAAAGCCTTTAAACTTGTCTTCTGAGGCAATTACAGCATTTCAGAGGTGTAAACAAGCTCTTGCTGATGCTGCACTTCTTGCTCATCCTTCACCTTCTGCCCCGCTTGCTCTTCATGTGGACGCCTCTGATTATGCCATAGGAGGTGCACTTCACCAAGTTGTGGACTCTGAGCTACAGCCATTTTGGCTTTCTTTTCCAGAAAACTTACTTCATCTGAAAAGTCTTACAGTGCCTACACGACCGTGAACTCCTTGCTATCTAGTCGGCTATCCGATACTTTCGGTATATGCTGGAAGCTAGAGATTTCACAGTGTTTACTGACCACAAGCCCCTCACTTATGCTTTTAGGCAAAAAAGTGACAAGTGTTCTCCACGGCAGATCCGCCAGCTGGATTTCATCTCTCAGTTCACCACAAATATTGTACACATTCCAGGATCTGACAATATTGCTGCTGATGTTCTCTCTCGTGTTTCTGCAATCACCTTCCCAAGTCAAATTGACTATGACTGTATTGCTGAGACACAACAGACTGATCAGAAGCTTCACACCCTAATAGCATCTGGAACTTCCTTGGAACTCAAAAAGGTAACTTTTCCCAATTCGTCTACTGAAATTATGTGTGATCTATCAACGGGAGACCCTACATCCCAAAACAGCATCGTCAAGATGTTTTCTCTGCTATGCATAATTTACCCCATCCTGGCATACGTCGATCAGTACATTTGATGAAGCAGCGTTTTGTTTGGCCATCAATCTCATCAGATGTAGCTAAGTGGGCAAGACACTGCCTAGTTTGCCAAAAATCCAAAATTCATCGTCATACTAGATCACCTCTTTCATCATTTCAAGAACCTTCCCAACGTTTTGATCATGTTCATCTGGATCTCATTGGACCTCTACCTCCATCAAATGGCTACACCTATTGCCTGACAATGATTGGCCGTTTTTCGAAATGGCCAGAGGCCCAACCTCTCAAAGACATAACTGCTGAGACTGTGGCCTTCTTTTCCTCTTGGGTGTCTCGCTTTGGAACTTCTGCAATTCTCCCAACCGACAGGGGCAGGCAGTTTGAGTCCTCGCTCTTCAAAGCTCTTAGCAAACTACTTGGTGTTCAGAAGTGTCGTACAACTGGATACCACCCACAAGCTAATGGGATGATCGAAGAATTGCACCGCCCATTGAAAAGTGCAATCAAGTGCCATGCTACTGAGCGTTGGACAGAAGTACTCCCTATCATCTTACTTGGTCTACGAGCTTCTCTTAAAGAAGATATTCTGTGTACCCCAGCTGAATTAGTTTTTGGGACCACTATTCGACTGCCAGGGGAGATGTTTGACTCTTCCAAGCCAGATGATGATGTTGTGAATTTTGTTTCGAAACTCAAGTCTCACATGCAATCACTCCACCCTAAACCACCAAAACACCATGGCAAACGTCCAGTTTTTATCCATCCAGGACTGTTGGAAGCAACACATGTTTTTCTTCGTCGAGACATGTTACGTCGTCCACTTCAACAACCCTATGATGGCCCTTTCAAAGTCTTACAAAGGAAGGATAAAGTGTTTTTCCTTGACATCAATGGTAAACGGGTATCTGTATCTATTGATAGATGCAAACCTGCCTTCTTTCTTAACACTGAAGACTTGCAACTACCTCAAACCAAGAATGAAACACCTGCTACTGTGGAACCTAATGCAACACCTGCTACAGTGGAACATGATCCAACAGCTTCAACGCCTACCCAGCCATCCACACGTTCTGGTCGCAAAGTTCATCTTCCAACTAGGTATCGTTGACACTGGAAGGGGAGTATGCAGTGACCTTACAGCTCAACAAAACGACTCCAAAACTGAACTGAATTAATCTGTTATTCTTGTAGCGTGCCTGGTTCACCATGTGTTGTAGTTTTTGGAAGCTTACCTCTTAATTGCTCATTTAATCTTTTATCTTTAAAGTTAATAAATGTTTATTGTTATTTAATTCAACCGTGTTGTAGTGAAGAATGTCTAACCACGCAACGCGGCACACTTGAAACGAGATTTTTTCCCCTTGCGCGATCAAATATTCATTTTTCACTGTTATAAACACTAAGGACCTGAAAGAGTAATATGTTTCTACTAAGAGATTTGTAGAGTTTGGAGAATGAAGAAAGTTTAGGTCCCAAGAAGATTTTAGGACTTCCACTTGTACTGAAAACGAAATAACACTTTACCACAATGAAATCACATGATATAGGTGTAAAACTTTTGCTGAGAACGTAAATTACTCATATAAATTCACCATGAAATGTAGAAATGTCTTTTACTGTCTAGAAAATTTTAACATTATAAAAAATACATATATCTTTGCTTCTAGAATTTTCTAACGCCATGTTTGGCAAGCTTTAATATAATGGCTGCAGATGGCGCCACGTGTATGCATTCTAAGCACAAAGTTAAACTAACTTTGTTTTAGAAGAAAATTACGGCATAAGCTGCTTAGATACATATTATATAATAATACTATATTTTATGAAAAGGAATATTTTTCTACACTAATAATGACTTGAATCACTTCAGAAACGTTAATTCTGCTTTTTTCCATGATAAAATGAGGGGGATCGCAAAGTACAAGGAATATAAGGCAACCCTGTGGATTATGTCATTGCATAAGGTTCTGTCTTACTCCCCGTTACTTTCTAAAAATAGTCGTTGGAGAAAGGAGGGAAGGAAGATGACCAGAGAGATTGGGTAACTCTTTCGAGCTTTGACCTAGGATTTTGAATCACTAGAATGTTATGAGAAAAGATCGCCTAATATTTCGTATTTCAAAAACTATGCGTGTTGTTTTATGATAGTTCTAAGGAATTTTTTTATATTTGTAATAAAAATAATTTTCAATATAAAAAGTGATATCTCTAGTACAAGGAAGAATTTTTTCTTGATTTCTTATGAAATTTGCACATCATAGTATTTCAGTAATAAAAAATATTAACGTACAATGGATTTATACACTCCATTATATTACTATATAAATTTTAGTAACACCTGAAATTAAAAAAATTATTTGTTTATTAATGACAGAGCTGATGATTACTTTTCCCCCTCATTATTTTTCTAATTTTGTGACGAATCTGTACGGAACCTTTCCACTAATCTTCTTAGGCGTCTTTCTGGGGAATATAAATTCGCGTTTATTTCCAATCAACTCCAAAAAGAAGTTTGGGATATTAAAATTAGATAAGGTATTTAAGTCGAGAGTTGCGAAATAGCAATGGAGATGATGGTAGGCTATTAAGCCAACAACGTTAAATGTAAAACTAGAAGATTCAAAGAGATTAGATTCGTGAAGACGTCGTGCTGCTAGACGTACCAGAAAGCTGATATAAGCCAGCGGTAAATATAATTCACGTACGCTTAAAGTAATCGTCAAGTTGAGATACTTAGTTAAAGTTAATGACAATTAAGAATTCGAATACGTGTGTTTCTCGGATCTCCTATTTCGGTAAAACTTACTTGATTTCAGCTAGATTAGTAATCAATCGTATTCTTAGTAATTTAATTTAATATAAAGGCAAATCCCTTTAGATGACGTAACATAATTATATTATTTGTTATCAGAGATTTTTGAGGAAATTATAACAAAAATAAATAATATTATTATTCAAAATGGCTTTTGGTGGTTCTTTGCCTCAAATTAATCTTGGTGTTCAAGGTGTGACCCAAAGGGGTCATCACAAGGATCACCTAGATCTTTAAAAATTGGCTTCGTTTAATTCATTATGGTAAATGGTATGTGTGTATGTGTTTATTATCATAGTTCCTTTCGTTACATTAAGCTTCTGTCTTTTGAAACTTGCACCAGGTATTTATATCCGCAGGACACAGTCCATGTTGCAGGTTCACATTTGAAGACAGAAAATGAAAATAAACAGCCGAAACAGCAGTTTTTCTGCTGTTGTAGATCATTGATATTATTTCTAATATCCACACTATAATATCTTTGAATTTTTTATATTAAAATGAATCAGTTACGACCACACTTGGTCTTTTTCTATTAATTAACTTTTTTTTTTTTTTTTTCTGTTTCGCTTTTTAGATCCAAAAGACCTATACCCATACACTTTTGGATAAGCCCAATATAATCTAATTTTCCCTCTTGAACATCTTTGAATTCATGTTCATCAGAAACTTATGCAAGGGGAAACACAAGGGCTCCTAGCAGAGCTCAAATGATGCGCAGCAAGGAGTTGCTTCATTTAAAAAATTCAGAAAAAAACCCTTCTAATTATCGTATTTCCTCATATCATATACACTCATGGACAAAAAAATTAGCGCACCAAGAAACAAATGCGGGATCGTAACGAAACTTGGCATGAAGGTACAAGTCAGGAAGATATGCAAATGATTAGAAAAGCAGCGTGAATGCGTATTACGCATAGCCTATAGAGGGTATTTAGCGTCGTTCTCCGTGGAGTATAAAACAAGTAACCAGAGCTTGTATGAGTGTGCTGAATCGTTTACAGAGGAAGAGCTGAGGCAGACTTGCCATTACGCCGTTTTCGAAGACAATATGAGCAGCTGTCGCAGTTTGAGAGGGAGAGCCTCATCGGCAAGATGGAAGCTGGGTGGTCAGCTAGGTGGATAGCTCGTCAATTATGCCGCTCTGATTGTGTTGTGAGGAGGTGTTGGGACCAGTGGATCCGAGAGATGTCATTTACACGAAGAACAGGCTCAGGACGCAATCGACAGACCAGTCGTCAAGAAGACCACCACATCGTAAGAAATGTATGCGTATAGCCAACTGCTTCATTGTCCGCCATCCAGACATGGGTAACACCTTTACTAGGAGGCCCGGTGTCTTCTCGATCCGTACGAAGGTGCCTGGCTGAAGGACATTTGGGATCGCGGTGTTCATTACGTGTGCTGCCCTTGACGCCCATCCATCGACACCTCCGTTTGGAGTGGTGTCGCGCACGAGGAAACTGGACTGCAAAAGGAATGGAACCAGGTCGTCTATAGCGACGAATCCAGATTCAACCTCAGCAGCGATGACAATCGTGTTCGTATTTAGAGACCCCGTGGTGAATGCCTCAATCCTGCTTTTGCTTTACAGCGACACACTGCTCCCACAGCTGGTGTGATGGTATGGGGTGTCATTGCCTACAATACAAGGTCACCCTAATATTGATCTGTGGCACCATGACAGCCCAGCGGTATGTCCATGACATCCTGCAACCACGTGTGTTACCACTCATGCAACGGCTCCCAGGAGTTTTTTTTCAACAAGACAATGCTCGACCTCACACAATAAGGGGGTCACAAGACTGCCTCCGCACTGTTACTTCCAGTCCTTGGCCTGCCCGATCCCCAAATTTGTCTCCAATCGAGCATATCTGGGATCATTTGGCATGGCGAGTTGTTCATCCCACGAGTTTGAACGAATTAGATGCAAGATTACAGCAAATATGGAACGAAATGTCTCAAGACCTCATATAGAACTTGTATGCCTCAATGCTCGATCGTATCGCATCGTGCATTCGCGCTAGAGGGGGTTCAACTGGGTATTAAATACCCCGTTCTTTTGCCTTTGTCTCTGAGAGAGAGGGAGAAATAAAGGATCCCTTTTCTTTGATTTTCTGATCATTTACTTATATCAAAGTAATCATTACGTATGTAAAATTTTGTTTCATTTTGACGACTCCTTGGTCGGCTAATTTTTTTGTCCTTGAGTGTATAATTTTAAACAGAAATGTTTGAACTTTTTAAAAATATAAAAAAAGTGAAAATCGATAATTTTTTGAAAATTTATGTGCTGGCCCCCCTTAAAGTTATGATTTTCACATCCAGCGTGTAACATGCACGCGTAAATTTTGATCTTATTTTGAAAAGTGTTAAAAGTGCGCTTATTACGCCTGATTTTACGGAAATGATTCATAATTAAGTGAGGTGAGGTAATGCTTTAACTGATAGCTCCTGTCCTAGTTTCTACACTGCGGTGTATGTGAATCTGAACTCAGTCCCATTTAATATGTATGTAGTCGCGGTTGCCGAGTAGTCATGGTTACGAACTCGTGACCGGCGTATTGAGTGCTGGTGCCAATGAAGACTAGTCCTGTAGAAAGGTCTGATGCACTTTAAATATGTCGTACCTGAAAATCCTCACGTTGGCATGATGTTAATGCATGGAGAGTAGAGTGCCAGCCCAGATGTCGTCCTCATCACTTGACCATGGTTCAAAATTACAAGGTCCGTCGCCAAAAGCTCTCGAGTAGCTGAATAATGCGACATTAGTATTCACTCATTCACATGAAACTGAAAATCCTGAGCAATGATCGCAAACATGGGTGGCGTTGCTGAGTCGGGGTTTCGAATAACGGAACCACTGAAGACCTATCATGTAGATGGGCTGATGCGTGTTAAATCTGTCGAAGTTCAAAGCTCTCACGTTGGGGGTGGAGGTGAAGTTTCAAAAGTGGGGTACCACCTGAGGTGTTGTCCTCGTCATTTGACCTATGCTCAGAATAACGATGTTCATCGACAATAGTTCACGCGTAACTTCAAAGCACAACATTAACTCATAAAAAAAAGATGCAGAAGTTTGTATGTATGGATGTTTGCTATTATTTCACGCAAAAACAACTGAATGGATTTTAATGAAATTTTACAGTAATATAGCTTATACATCAGAATAATACATAGGCTATAATTTATAAAGATATTATGTGTGAAGTGTCCAAAATATAAAGACAATTGTTAAGTAAATAGGAAAAAATTCTGCCATCGGCAAAAAAGCCCGCGACAGCATATATCTATATTTTATGTGTGAAGCAAAACTTTCCCTTTTTGTTTTGTCTACGCCATGTGTCAGTGCACGCTCGCTTTTAATTTATTTCTTTAATCAGTGTAATCACTTTTTTTTATTTCAGAATAAAACTACATTTCGAAGGCAGAGGAGGTGGCAAGATTTTAACATAAAATAAATACTACAGAAAGGAATATTAAAGTATTACACTTCCAGATATAAATTATTTACACTATTTTAAGCGTTCATTACTTAAAATGTGTAACAATGTGTTACTTTTGCTGAACAGAGATCAGCTTAGGAAGATCTTTTCAAAAATCGACTGACAAGAGAGTTACGGGGAGTTATAAATATCCCTTTTATCTTTTATCAGCTATTAGATCTACAGACTTAAAATTTAACAAACATATTTTATTTTGTTCAGCTGAGATTTGCAAAAAGTTTTTTTTTTGTTTGTTTAATTTGCAATTCACGTAAAATTAACTCATTAAAATTTTTTTTATCTTTCCATCTGTATTGCTTAATTTTTCAAATCACCTGTGCAAAGAAAAGGTATACCAGCTAGTATAATATAAATGAGGAAAATTTAATATGATTAAAAAAAATAAGTTATTTGAAATTTTTGAATCTATATATATACTTTGTTATTCGAATAGGATATAGTTATAGCGTAGTTATAGTTAGAGTAGTTATAAATTATAGAATAGGACCCGAATTTGGAACATTTTTTTCAGATATAAAAGAAATGAACACAATTAATATGATATATATATATATATTCTGGCTTCACTATTCTTTAGAGAGCAGCATATTTTATCATACTTCCCATTTTTATTATAGCTTATATCTCTGTTAACAATATAGTCTTTTTAAAAATTTCAAAATAAGTTATGAATATTTTCTTTTTTGTTTTAATACGTGAAGAAGTAGCCCGTTTAACATTACGATATAGGAGAAGAAACAACGAAATACATTTTATACCAGAAAAAATTACAAATTGATATTACAAATTTCCATTTCCATGTGCTTCGCGTTTAGTTCAAGCTCTCGTACTTTTACCGAAGATAGTCTTAAGACAGTGTTTCTCAAAGTGTGGGGCGCGCCCCCCTGGGGGGGCGCGATAATCCTGCAAGGGGGGCGCGAGCATATCGAAAATTTAATGATTTTTTTAAAAAAATAACCGGAAAGAAGTGAAACAAAATACTTTTTCCATAATAAAAGAAATACACAACAACACTGATATAATTTATGTTTATCATCTGGCGTTCTTCTGTTTTAACATAAAATATTACTCGTTAAAAGAAAAAACGAAACTCAGACCCTGAGAAAAATTCTAAGATAAACATTTCATCACTGTAATTATTATTAAAATACTGTATATTATTTGTAGAAAGAAAACGAAGACATGATTCACTTTTCAGCCAGGCAGCATAATACATTTGCTGGTCATTTATTTGATTGACCTTCAAACTTACTGGTAGGGTTTCTACATTAGTTCCATCCCATCTTTTATGTATTTGTTTTTCGCATAGGGAAATTGTAAATAATGAAGTGTTTTACGATATTTGGAAAAGAATTGATTGATTTTTGAAGGATTATTTGGCTAAGATTTATTTTTACGAGTAATCTCAAACATATAAAGCATAGTGAAAAACGTCATAATCCTTTTTAGAGCATCCGTATTTTTTTCTGAATACACTTATAACCAGGCAGCGGTGGTGTGGGGCATCTGTGATGTGTATTGAAGGAAGTTGAAACTGATGCATATTATTCATGATTGAGAAACACGATGAACATGAAACGAAAGGAAAATTTTCAATGGCTTCCTAAAGAACTCCATCAACTGAAATATGAAGCCATAAGTGTACCACAAGGTTCAGCTCGACTTGTCAAAAAGACACAAGAAAGAAAAAGTTCAACTTGCTATTTGTTGATCACCAAAGGTGTCACGAGTTTGAGCCCAGTACCACTAAAGACCCGTCGTGAAAGGGAGAGGTGCACGTTAAATCTGTAAAGAGCTCAAACGTCCTCTTGTTGGAATGGTGTGGTAGTTAAAAGAGGCCAGCTCAAGTATCGTCCTCGTCAACCATGGTTCAAAATTACGAGGTCCGTCTCTAAAAGCCCTCGTGTAGCTGAACAGTGCGACGTTAATATTCAATCACTCGATCATGAATGCTCATTAAAACCACAATTACTTGAACAAAATATGACAGCTTTGCTAGCAAGTAACATTTCTGTAATATTAGTGAAAAGTATCTTTGCTTTTCGTCCTTTATTAAGGTCTTTCACTTGTCAATCATTTTAGTTCTGTTTTATTGGACTTTTGTTCTCAAATCATCAAAGAAAGATTGAACATTCCTTGAAAGCCGGTAAGTATACTTTCTCTTAATTAAATTATTCACTGGAATTTTTTCCAATTTGTATCGTGTAGAGTAAAAATAATTATAAATAAAAGATTGGGGTGACTGAGTTCCCCTGCACTACCATCAGCGTTAGTATCGAGTGCGTGCCTGCTCCCGGGTTAAAACATTTTGAAGTCTTCTCGCTTTAAATATTAAAAAGTAACACAATTATTCTTCATAGGAATTTTATATTCTTTTTCATTACTTAACATTAATTCTAAATGCTAATTCTGTGATGCTTAAAATTACAGTTCTTTTAAACAGTTATTTACAATTATAGCATTTATCTAAAAAAATCATTTTACATTTTTGTATACAATGTCGTGCACGCAGTTTTACTCTCCTTACAGTTCAGCTATTATATCAAGAATAATGTTATATTTTTTTAAAAAATTAACTCGTGCGAAGAGCCGGTGTTTCAATCAGTATACGTTTAATGTATCAGTACTGAAGAAGGTATTTTATAAATAATTTCTTAATACTAAATTAATCTAAGTTTAATAATTATCAGTGACTTCCATGGGCTTGTCTTGTAGAGCAAAGTTTTTCAAAGAAAGGTTTAATATCAGATATTGACACTGAGTTATTTTTCTTTATTTAGCTGAGATCTATATTTTGTCTTCAAAGCAGCCACCGCAGAAAATCCTGTTTGACATAGGTAGGATTTTCAAAATGGTAATAGTATACGAAGTGCTTTTGTTTTCAGTGCAGAAATTATAATTGAAAATTGGGTCGCCAGTATTGAAAGTTTGAGAAACACTTGTGTACTATAAAAATAATTATAAAAAAGGATTGGGGTGACTCAATAACCCCGCTGGACCATTAGTATCGAGTGCGCGCCTGCTCCAGGGTTAAAACATGTTGAAGTCTTTTCGCTTTAAATATTAAAAATAATACAATTATTCTTCATCTGAATTTTATATTATTGTTCATTATTCAACATCAATTCTAAATGATAATTCTGTAAGGCTTAAAATTATAGTTCGCTTTAAACTAATTATACTTTGAGCAATCATTTAAAAAAATCATTTTACATTTTTGTAAACATTGTCGCGCACTTGGCTTTACTCTCCTTGCAAAATTCAGCGATTATTTCAATAATGTTTTATTTTCTTATAAATGAACTCGTGCAAGCGGGTACTTCAGCCGGTATACTTTTAACGTATCAGTGCTCCATAGTAGTTTAGAACTAATTAATTAATACTAAATTAAGAACAAGTTTAATAAGTATTAACGACTTCCATGGGCTTGTCTTGCAAAGTAAAGTTTTTATAAGGAATGCTTATGATTAGAAATTGACCCTCTGAGTTCTTTTTCTATATTTAGCAGATATCTATATTTTGTCTTCTAAGCAGCCACCGTATTTTGCAATAAGTCCAATTTAAAAATTAGAGAAAGGAAAAATAACACACATAATAATTATCCTATTTTATTTATTTATTTATTACTTAAAAGTAGTATACAAAATTTAATACTTATGTTACTGATTTGTATGGTTTATAATTAAGATCGCCTTTTGTAGCTTTAGCATCAAAGTTCATTATTATTGCATTCAGTGCATTATTAATGTATAAGGGGGCGCGATAAAAATTGTGATCGAAAAGGGGGGCGCCAGTATTGAAAGTTTGAGAAGCACTGCCTTAAGACATACACAATAAAAAATTCTTATAAGAATTCGATTAAATAGTTAGAGCAAATATTACTTCTGTCGCAACATGTTAAAAGGTAAGCATGCTTGTAAATAAATTATCCAGCAAGGGCGTAGCTACTGCCGTATCAATGATACGAGGCCTCCAAGCTAAAGGGGCCCCAACCTGTGTAACTACAGTACACTAACAAGGTTTTCATTTCTAAAAAATGGCTCCGAAGAAGTTTTGATATGGGGCCCACTCAGAACTACATACGGCAGTGTTATCCTGTAACACATAATAAAATTTAGCTATATTTAAAATGAATCGTCTTGAATGTGTTTCTATTTACAATTAAAATAATACTTGGGATTGACATTAAAACATGACAAAAAAAAAAATTTTTTTTTTCTTAATTCTTCTTACTCCTTATTTTGTAAATTATATTCTGATAAAATTTTTCTTTTTGATACTTAACCAATACAATGTAATATTTATTAGTTATACTACTTAAGCATTTTCATATTTGAATGCAAAGGAAGAAAATTGTAATTAATACAAGGATATAAAAAAAATTATCTGAAATTTTAAAATTTAAATTCCATGACTTATATAGTAATCCTACTTAAAATAGAATACAAATTCCTTATTATTTTATAGCATGTTTTTACTTTTGTAAATTATTAGGGGGAGAAAATTATATTCACATAAAAAAAAGTATTTCAAAACCCTAACTTGAGTAATAATTAACGGTTAACTCACTAGATGGCAACACATGACAGTAAAATTTGATTATTTCGGCGTCCAGAAAGTTCGCGATATTTCTCTTTGCTCGTACTTGAACGGTTAGAGAAGTTTCGAGACAATTCGCGTACATACGATTGTAGATGGCAGCATGATCGAGAATCTAAAAGCTTCCGGAATGAACGCGGTGTTTCTGGACGTTTCGTCTGTAGGTTTAAATACATGAGCGATTACTCCGACAGTTTTAATCGGAGACCACGCACGATTGAGCTCCACGACCGGACCGACAATCATGAGTGATTCTAGCGAGATTATGGAAGTTTCGCCGACGAGACAAGCTCAAGTAGCCGCCTGCGAGAAACTTAGAGATACCGTAACAGGTATCTCAGCCCTGCATTTATCTCTGCACGACGGGCGTTTGCCCAGCCCACAGAATTCCTTCAAGGAACTCTATCGGATGAGCACACAAGCCATGATCAAGAGAAAGGAGGAAATGGTAAGTGAGCTTAAAACCATCCCCCCATGCACCAGAAAGGATTGCAATGAGCATAAAATTCCCACTACTTCGGTAGTAGAGGAAAATAATTTAAAAGTCCCCCCCTCCGGAATTAACCAATAGTAAAGGAAATAAGAATAAAAAATTATGTAAAAAACGTAAAAATAAAGGAAAGGAATCCACGGAAGAGTTTATCTTCCCTAAAAAGACAGCTAGGCCTGTCTCTCCCACCTCTACCCAGGACCCCATAGTAACGAGCAACAATTTCTCAGATTTAGAACAGGATGTTGAACATCCACTCCCGACTACAAATCAAGTAACTGCCGAAGTAGTTACTCCCAAGATTAAACTTCCCCACCCCATCATGTTAAAAATTAAACGAATTTCAGAGAACAAATCAAACGCATTAATGAAAAATTCCCCAATATTAGAAATAGAACAGTTAATGATGTAGTTAAAATGTTCACTAAAGATCACGAAGAATACCGAAATCTTATCCACTTCTTGGAGTCGGATAAAGATTTCGAATTCTATATTATTAAACGCAATATTGGATAAACCGATTAAAGCAGTAATAAAAGACCTTCCTAGTTCCTCAAAAAATGAAGATATAACTAAAGACTTAGCCGATGAAGGTTTCATTATAGATAGTTGCACGCAACTTATTTCAAAAAGAACTCCCCTATTTTCTAGTAATTCTCCCGCGAAATGCAAATAATAGCAAAATTTTTGATCTAGCCCACTTGAGTTACAGGTGAAAGTAGAAGGTTACCTCGTTAGAGGAATAACCCAATGCTTCAACTGTAACAACTTTTTCCATACAGCCGCGAACTGCTTCATGAAGCCGAGATGCTTAAAGTGCGGAAAAGAGCACGCCACCAAGAACTGCCATATCAAAGATAGACTAACAAACCCATTTTGTATTAACTGCCAGGACTTCGGTCACTCGGCATGTTATACAAAATGCCCCAAATCCCCCCAGCCTAAGAATGGAACCGCTTTTACAGACCCAATTAAAAAGAAAAATTTCGTCAGTAAATGGACCAAAGAGGGAATTTCCTTCGCTAACGTTGTTAGTGGGGAAATCCCCAGCCAAACCCCACACGAAAATAATAATAATAAAAAGGAAGACTCTACACGTGAATTCCTTAGCCAAGAAGACAATACTTCAGATCTAGCTCAAGTTTTAGAGCTCTTTAATATTATTTCAAAATTAGTTAAGAAAAACCCTAAAATCCTCGATCTCCTCTCCAAATTTAAAATTTCTAATTCCGACGAAGAAAAAACCTGCCTACTGGCAGAAGCAATAATGAATAATGTCTAAATTTCCCTACTCTTACATATCTCAACCTAAAAAATTCTCTCCTAATTATTTTTAAAATTGTAAAATCCTCCCCTTAATTTTTATCAATATTTTCTTTTTTATTTTTAAAAGTTAACTTCTATTCCCACAACCATGATTTCACTTTTAAAAAGCTCACTACCATCCTCCAATCAACGATCACTTCCAAAGCCGATGTCTCCTGCACTCCCATTGGGCCTCCTCTCCTGAAGTCACGCCCTCCTCTTTAAACCCAAGCTTCTAACACCACGAACATCAGAGTTCCAGATAGAGGTTTGAAGGCTGCTGGCGCAGCCCCTAGACATCTTTTGACAAAATCATCATCCAATCATCATCATCATCATCATCCGACAGTTAGAGTTTGATTCTGAAAGCAGCTTTTGGAAGTATTCTGTGAGGAAGGCGATCTACAGAGTTTTGACTCTTTTACTCTACGTTACCTGAACTGTTCGACTGCTGACATTTTTGAGCGAATTATTGCTGAGAGACTGATAATATAGTTCTGCTGATCTTTTGTTTGCAATTTATTTTCTGAGAGTGACCCATTTCATACGAAATGCCGAGTGGTAAAGCACCTGCGATTGGAATCAATTTGGGCACAACCTACTCCTGTGTTGGTGTGTTCCAGCATGGAAATGTAGAAATCATTGCCAACGACCAAGGCAACCGAACAACACCTAGCTATGTTGCCTTCTCAGAAACAGAAAGACTGATTGGAGATGCAGCCAAGTCCCAAGTTGCCATGAATCCTGAAAACACCATCTTTGATGCTAAACGACTAATTGGCAGAAAATATGATGATCCCAAGATCCAACAAGACCTAAAGCACTGGCCTTTCAAAGTTATTAACAAAGGAGGTAAGCCGAAACTCAAAGTAGAATTCAAAGGTGAGGAAAAGCTTTTCAATCCTGAAGAAATAAGTGCAATGGTGTTAACCAAGATGAAAGAGACTGCTGAGATGTATTTGGGACAGAAAGTCACAGATGCTGTCATCACAGTACCAGCCTACTTCAATGGTTCTCAAAGGCAAGCAACTAAAGATGCTGGTAAAATTTCTGGACTGAATGTACTTAGAATCATCAATGAACCTACAGCTGCAGCACTGGCCTATGGACTTGATAAGAATCTCAGAGGTGAAAAGAATGTTCTCATCTTTGATTTGGGTGGAGGAACTTTTGATGTTTCTATCCTAACTATTGATGAAGGATCCTTATTTGAAGTCAGATCTACAGCTGGTGACACTCATCTGGGAGGAGAAGACTTCGACAACAGAATGGTGAATCACTTTGTAGAAGAATTCAAACGTAAACACCACAAAGACCTCCGATCCAATGCAAGATCTCTACGAAGACTAAGGACAGCTTACGAGAGAGCAAAACGCACACTGTCCAGCAGCTCTGAAGCAAGTATTGAAATAGATGCTCTGTTTGAAGACATCGATTTCTATTCCAAGATCACAAAAGCAAGATTTGTAGAATTGTGTATGGATCTCTTCCGTTCTACCCTGGAACCTGTTCAGCGGGCTTTAAAAGATGCCAAAATGGATAAGAGCAGTATCCATGATTTGGTCTTGGTTGGAGGCTCTACTCGAATTCCCAAAATTCAGAAAATGCTTCGTGACTTCTTCAATGGCAAAGAACTGTGCATGTCCATCAATCCAGATGAAGCAGTAGCATATGGAGCAGCAGTACAAGCTGCAGTATTAACTGGCAGCACTGATGACAAGATCAAAGATGTTCTTTTAGTAGATGTAGCTCCTTTGTCTTTGGGTATCGAAACTGCTAGTGGTGTCATGACCAAGATCATTGAGAGGAACTCTAGAATCCCATGTAAGACCTCTCAGGTGTTTACCACATACTCTGACAATCAGCCAGGTGTGGACATTCAAGTCTATGAAGGGGAGAGAGGAACGACAAAAGACAACCATCTCCTAGGTAGTTTCCAGCTTTTTGGTATTCCACCTGCTCCAAGAGGTATACCACAGATTCAGGTGACTTTTGACATGGATGCTAATGGTATCCTCAATGTATCTGCTCTTGACAAGAGTTCTGGTAAATCCCAGAGAATTACCATCACAAATGACAAAGGCCGCTTATCCAAGGAAGATATAGAGAGAATGCTCAATGAAGCCAAGCAGTTTGAGAAAGATGATGCTGAAACAAGCTGCAGATTCGGCACCTGAGGAGAAATTGAGCTCCTCTGATAAAAGTAGAGTAAAGCAATCCTGTGACTCGGTGATTCAGTGACTTGACAATAATACTTTGGCTGAGAAAGATGAAATTGAATACAAACTAAAAGAAGTTCAGTCTGAATTAAGCCCATTTATGATGAAAATGCATCAGGCTGGAGGAGCTGGAGCTTTCAACCAACCTGGTAGTGGAGCTTTTGGTGGACAACAAACAACATGATCAGGTCCAACGATTGAAGAAGTGGATTAGGAACTGATAGTGCCAAAGACTGTAAAACTTTTTAAGAACACTGTACATATGTAAATATTTATCTGTACATAGATGACCTGTGATAATGCGAGTATTTCTATTTTTAATGTGTAATTTATTTATTTGTGTATGTGCTTAACTTTAAATTTGAAATGGAAAAATTCAAATAAAGTATTTTTAAGTTTAAATTGGTGTTATTTCTTTGTTTGATGTTGTTTACATTAAATTTTAAGTATTTTAAAATGTGTATGTTTGTGTGTGTGATTTTTAATAAATTAAAGTCTGAAGATTTAACTATTAAGTGATACTAAATTGCAATTAACTATCTGCTTAAGAGTTCAATGTATTATATCAAGTGTGTGGAGAAAAAAAAAGTCTATTATTTTAATTCAATCTTAAAAATTTTCACTGAAACATTGGCTGCTGTACCCTGATTATCATTGGTGTAATTTCATCCAAAAATTTAGTAAGAGCCTTTATAATTTATGGAGATAATTTAAAATATTAATCTGAAAAGTATACACAAATCAAGATTTTTATTGGTAAGTATTAAACATTAAGTTACATTTTATGGAACTTTCTAATATGTGCTGGTTGTGTTTTGACATATATATGCATATTCATTGGTAGCTATTTAGAATCTGGTTATGTTTTTAGGCTATATTAAGAACTTTGTAAGATAAAAGTTATGTATATATATATATATATATATATATAGAACAGTATTTTCAGCTTAAAGCTCTTTAATTGCGAAAAAATAAAGTCCGTAATAACTATTGCTTCTTCATTACTTTTGTAAAAGAGAATCTTAAAGTATGGAATAAGAATGCGAATAACTTCAGAAATGTTATATATAAGAATAATTACAATTATTTTGTGAAAATTTCAATAATTTTCGTGAAAAATGTCTAATAAACTTTATCAATATTTTTATCTACCATAATTCCAAGTCAATTTAGTTTTAAAAATACTTAAGATTAAACAAATCACACATTAATACTTGAATTTATAAAATGAGTTAAAAGTAAAATTTCATACATAATTAAGCAATTCTAAGAAATTTTTAGATAAGTTTTAAAAAATGAGCAAAAGAACTTCAGATATTTTTTTGAATGTAAAAATTCAGAAAATTGATAATATAGCAATCCAATTAATTATTACTTTTAAATTATTTAGATGATAAGTTTTTCAAAAACTGTTATCTTTAATAGTAAATCATCGGATGGTTAAATTTAATTCCATAAAATGAACTAAAAGCATGCTAATACTTTAAATGAGGTAAATTACATCAATTGTATAAATTACAAAAATCAGAATCTTAAAGAAAACATTGTTATATAAATGACAAACAGTTGAAAGACACACATATATGTGTATCGGTAATAAAGGAAATCCTAAAAACATGAAAAAGTAAATAGAATTTAGACATGCATTTTTGCAGTCTTTCCTCTGAAGTGTATAAAATTTCAAGAGTTATTCTTGATTTTAACTACTTTTATAAAGTGCAAGATCTATATATATATTTACTTTTATTTATTACATTAAATTTTTTCTCAAGATTTAGATTTTTTTAATTTCATGCAATTTGGGTTATGTAATTTACTTTTTAAGAAATTCAAAACACACAATTTCCTAACTTGTTCACAATTCAGGCTATCTCTGCAGATAAATTGTTACACATGTTATTTATTCACTATTAATAACCCTTGGCATTTGTGAATGCATATACCTCTGTGACTTAATTCATCAAATGCTAAATGCGATTAATCATGAAAACTTTTTAGTCTATTGTATTCAACGACCCATTTATATTTGCTAACATAGAATTTCTCATCAACAGTTAATTCAAAAGGTGATAAATAACAATTTATGAATTTTCCCCCAAGAAAATATGGAGTTGCTAGTATTTACACCCCTGTATATATATATATATATATATATATATATATATATATATATATATATATATATATATATATATATATATATATATATATATATATAATATAATATAATATAATATAATATATTGACTAAGAACTAAGTGAGCCATTTATTTTGAAAGTGTGGTGCAAGTCATTCTCTTAAAAAAATCAAGTTAATAACATTAATTACAATTTAACTGTATCTCTGCATTAAAAAAAAATTGCAAAACGTTGAGAAACATTGCAAATGTGTTTGCCAAAGTAGAATTATTTATAAATTCATCTATGAAAGAAACTGGATCATTGCTGTTCTTCCAATATTAATTAAATGACAAGCACTAAATGCTGGATATAATATATTTAGATATCATCAAAAAAGATAACCAATTCTTTGAATTTGATAAGTATCGGTCGTTTTTTTGTAGAGTTAGTCAAATTTCAGATCATATGGATATAATATTGTACAGATACCATCGAAAAAGATAACTAATATTTTGAAGATGATTGTTATATCAGTTCTTTTTTTTTGTAGAGATTGTAAAATTTTAAATCATATAGATATAATTAATTGCAAAATATATGAGTTTATCTAGATATTTCAATTAGAAAATACATATTTTAATTATTTTTATGCAGGGCATGCGAAAAATAGGTAACAATAACTGTAGTTAGAAATATATATGCTACAAAATTGATTTTTAATTAATTTAACTTTAAAACTATACAAAGTGATCTACCTCATAAATTTTAACCATGTTCAAGTGACAAGGATGACTCACAATCTCTGAATATTTTTGGATAGATATATTTGCAATACATATAAACAATATGATGTGCAAAATTTAAAATAAATATAAATTGCTAATAACTAAATAAAAATGTATGTTTTTAATGCTTTGCTTCTTTGATGCAGTAGGGTGTACAAAGGGGTTGAAACCCCTCCTATAGACCAACAATTTAATTTTTAGCAAAAAAATTATATCTAGGTACTTTCTTTTTAAAATGAAACCCCTCTCATGTGTATACCATTGTTGTGATACTATATAAATATTATACTAACTCAGTGGTGTAGTGAGAGCCAAAGCTTGACTGATGCTAAGTGTGTATTTGGGCTTCAGTCCTAATATTCTGTGTTACGCCACTGTATTAACTATAATATTGAGAAAATAGTAAAATAAAAAAAAAAAATGGTTAGTTCTTTTATCGCAAACATACTGAAATGTTTCTATTTTTTAAGGTAGAGATATTTTCATGTTTTCTTAAATAGTTCAGAAATATAACTGTGTGAATAAAAATTAGTTTCACACACACACAACTTTAATTTCTTTCAAATGTAATTTAATAGGAAGTTGTTAATTTTTAATTTCTGTATTTTATTTTAAAACTAAAAATGTTGTTTAAATGGAAAATTTTATATGTTGATTAAAACTTATCTAAAGTAAGACTAAAAATTACAAAACCAGCCTTATGTTTATTTTAATTAATTTTTATGTACAATAACTTGTCTTCTGGACATACAAAAAATAAATAAAATTGCAAAAACCTGTGGGAGTGTTATTAAATATTTTAAGAAGAATTGAAACTAAAAATATGCAAAAATTCAATTCCATATAGACATAATACAATTTGCAAGATGAATTATGTGTAAAAATTCCTTCGTATACCACTGATGAACCAGGTGTCAGCATGACAACCTAGATGAACCAAGTCCTTAAGAAAAATTATTATTCAAAATTTAGCAGCATAGTATTCTAAAGATTAATTTAAAAATTTGACTCAATACAAAAATTATACTTTGCAAGTTGTAATCACATTTGTAAGATGTGTTTAACATTATTCCTTTAAAAATTTTTAGACACATTTGAATTTTTTTTTTCTGTTTCTATTAAATATGCTTCTATCACAAAATTTTAAAAGATGAAAGAACTGAAAATATAATTTATTTTTTAAAACTTAGTTATGGACAAAGTTTCAATGTGAGTAAAATTGAAAGTGAAGTCTTTAGTCATTGAGGAGATAGCCGTGCTTTGAATGGTGCTAGGGTGGAGTGAAAAGTCACATTCCCCATCCTCTATAATGTAAACCACTCATAAATTATGTTACAATTTCTTTATCATTTGATTTAATTGTTTGGCACGTTTGTAGGTTTATGCATAACAAACTTAAATGAAAATGTATGCAACAATGCTTATGTAGAAATATTGTTTAATCTTTGCATATTTGAAAAGTAACATTGTAATTATACCTTAGAAAAGAATGTATTATGATTTACATGAAATCTGTTTATCTGCATGTTAATGTACACATTATGTACTGTTTTATAATACACATAAAAAATCTTCTGTAATTTGTTTCTCACTTCTTAAGATTGTACAAAATTCGAAGAATTGTATATCAGTTGATTTTTTCCCTCCAATACAGTACAGCTACAATAAAGATATTGTACACATCCAGTGTAGGCATTAAGTCGATCGTGATCGACTGGTGGATAGCCATGACATTTTGAGGTGACCGCCTTCACATAAGATCCAAGACTCTCTCTCTCTCGCATGCTAAAATAAATATATTTGTTGAATACCAATACCAGTGAGTCTGGAGTATCAGCTCTTTACAATGCATGCAACAATTGTACCATTATTGGAAGCACACGATGATGCTTAACACATTCTCTGCAACTATAGAGGGAAAATGCGATCACAGCAATGCCAGCCGTAGAAATGCGTTTTCTCCACACGATGATTAAAGAGGAAAATAAACATCAGCCAGCTCTTCCCACGATAACACGGGATTGGCTACTGAAACATCACCCCATCGCAGGGTTGGATTCTTGTATTGATATTACGTCCCGCGATTAGAGACACCCGGCAGCGAGCGTGTTAAAAACATACATCAATTAATGGACGAAGTCAAGTATCCTAATTTGAAAAGGCTGCATTTCATTTACCTTCATTCTCTTGCATTACCTAGCTGTGTAAATTTTCGTTTCCAATGATGAATATAATTAAGACAGCATATCATTCCTGTTCCACAGACGACCACTTGGAATCCAGTGCAAGATTAGCTGTTATTAATTATATACCAAAATATTCAAGATTGGGGTGGACATTATATGTAGGTCTTCTACTGAAATCATAAAATTCTACGAAAATTAACTTTAATGCAAATGATTTATTTATGCATTTTGAGTTGTTTGATAATAAATGCATCTTATGATATTATTAAATTTTGATATAATTATATATATTATGTTTGTATCTTGCGTTTTTCTTAAAACGTGAGTTTTAAGCAAAAGTTTTTTTAATTTTAATTATGTAAGTGTACATTCTGTATTGTTAGAATATAAATATTGTTGAACTTTTTCGTAACTTATCACATCTACACCACTAGGTGGACCACAGCACCTTAAAAACATAGAAGTAGACGTACCATGTAAAAGTCTGCCCACCCCTGGTATACATAAAATAAAAAAAAATTTTGTGATTTGAAGTAAATAAATACTAAATGCTTTACAACTAGGGTAGAATATTATTGCAGAGAGTAATATATTTTTAAATAAATAACTTTAATGCAAGCATTTGTATTTCAATATCCAAATGTTCATTGCCTAATCCGGTTATGTTAAATTTGAATTTTTTAAACTCCATATTATGCATTGCCTGCAGTGAACATTAATTAACAAAAAAAAAAAGCAATCCATACACACAATCACTCACAAGGAATTGTAATGTTTGTGCAATACAATTCCCTTGAATAACTTCAGAGGGGAAAGATTGTTGCATAGAAATGCATCAGCAACATTTGATATACCAGTAGGATAGGTTGATTGAATATTAACGTCGCACTGTTCAGCTACACAAGGGCTTTTTTGGCGACAGACCAAGTAATTTTGAACCATGGTCAAGTGACGTGGACAATACCTGAGCTGGCAGCCCCCTCTCCTAACTACCACGCCACACCAAAGGGAGGACGTTTCAGCTCTCGACAGATTTAACGTGCATCGCTGCCCTACACGGCGGGTTTTTAGTGGTACTGGGCTCGAACTCGTGACAAGGCAAGCCACGGTCCGATACCTATACCACTCAGCCACATCAGTAGGATAGGAGAATATTCTTAGAGTGCGTTGTGATTATATAGATGAAAGACATGGAACCACCACTTTCAACCAGCAACAAAAACATGAGCGAAGAATAGAGGTATTGGTTGTTCTACCAGGTCAAAGCTGGCCCAGTTATGGCTTGAAGTTGCAATGTGCTTTTATATTCAGGGATTATCAATGTGTGTTGGAGATGCCAATTGGGTCACAAGAAAAATGTTTAATGCCATTACAATAGTTTCCAGAATATTTGGATAAGAATTTAAAGCAAATAGCCAGGTGAATTGTCACAAGATTCGACTTTACCTCCGAGATAATGCAAGGTGCTACACTACTAATGCGATGCAGGACATTCTGCACTCTTTCAACAGAAGTGTTGGATCACTTACCCGATACTCAAGATCTATTGTCTTACGACAATTGCCGCATCCATTTCTTTAATTGTGCAGGTTTTTTTTTAAAAAATTTTTTAGCTGAGTATAATGAAATATTTTTCTTAATACAATGAAAAAGTGGGAGAGAATCTTGTTTTAATTTTCAATTGCAAAGAGTTTCTACACCATATTTTATTTTATAATTTTTCATGTTTAGGACATGTAAGTAGAACTAATAACAAATCTAAATATATTTCACTCTTAGAAAATTGTCGTCATTACAATTAAAGATTAAATTTCATAAACTGATGGATTTATGAACTATTGTTCAATTCCTACACACACTAATAGCTCAAACTCTCTATATATTTCTTTATTTATCTTGGAGGAATTTTCAATCGTTAATAAAATACATTTTATATACATGATTAATTTGGATGACAATACAGTAATTTAATTATAATTAATAAAAATTAACTGATTAAAACTAATTGTTCAAAGAATTACAAATGCAGCCAGGTTGGTATCATTTTTGGCGACTTGTTTCAAAATTTTAAAAGGTTTTTTTCTCTCACATTTTACAGCGCTCATTTGAGCTGAAATTTTCTATACACTATTGTTTTGGGTAAAAATACGATAGTTTAATTATAATCGACTGAAACTAATTATTTAAAGAATTACAGATGCAGCCATGTTGGTTTCATTTTTATCGACTTGGGTCAAAACGTTTTGGATGACAATACGATACTTTAATGATAGTTAAAAAAATAAATTACCACTTAATGTTGTGATTCTGTCATATGTATATACATATTTATATGTAACTATTTAATAAAAAGTAGCTAAAATAAAATTCTTCTTTGTTGATCTAAAAGTAGGAATTGAATTAATTTTTTTTTATATTACTTGTTATTTGTATGTTTTTTTATTATAATTTTTTTTGTTTGGTAGTATAGTGAACTAAGTTTTATAACTTTCTAACTAATCAATTAAATATAAACTGCAATACATAAATGTGAATGAAATTCTACCAAATGATACCAATATAATATTTAATAACATTGTTTTTAATAGAAGATTCATTACAGGGCAGTGAATGCATGTTTTACACAAATTAACAGTTAAACAGGAAATCAAAGTTCAATTTCAAAAACCTTTATTATTCTCAATGCAGCTCTTCTCATTTAGAGAATACAATAAAAAAACTTACTCACGAATAAAACTTCAAATTAACGCCACAAAAATTATGACAAAAACAAAAATGTAATTCAAAAAGTCAGAATAATCAGTTGACTTCCTTTAAAACTGCAGAATTAAATAATTAACAGCAAAGGGTATTAAACACTTTTTATTGTGTGATCAATATTTTTACTATACAACAAGAAAATTGTGAGTTATATTACAATTTTCACACAGTTTTCCAGCAAGTTACCCCTTGCAACATGGTTATGCTTCGACTAAAATGCATGGATCCAACACTAGGTTACTGACAATCAGAAGTCAACTTGCCTCAAGAAACTTCATTTCATCATATAATCTATCACAATTTCTGAACAGAGGTACACATTTATTTGATAAAAAAATACACTTCCAATATTTATGTTTAAAAGACAATAAAAAAACTACATGTGCGTCAATGTTCTACAAAATCTAAAGAGTCAGAAAACATCAAACTAACAAAATATGTTCACAGCATTGAAAATGTCAACTTGTTAAAGATTATAAATGTCAAAAAAGCAATATTTTATCAAGTTCACAATAAACAAATTTTAAGAGGTGGATTATATATTCTATTACAAAAGTGTGAGCTATGAAGCATAATTGAAAATACAAATTTTAAAGATGAACACGAAAACGCAGCTCTTTTTGAGTTGTCTGGATATTAAGATTTAAAGCACTATAACATACTTCATGATGCTAGCTACATTCAACATTATGGTAGTACAACATTATCTTCCAGAAGTATGTTAAGTAATTGAAATAAACCATACAACAATAGATATAATTGTCTTTAAAATAATAAAAAATATGCAATTGTAACAAAAAACAAATTCAAAATGATTTTACTCTACTTTTCAAGAACAATTTATTAAAAATTTGATAAAAATCACAGAATAGAAATCTTTTCTTTAAATCTTAACTTTAATAATAATAACAATAAAAAATTACATTCTTGAAAATTTACAAGGTCAATGTTTAATTTTGAAAAAGATCCAAAAAGCTTTGCATACACTTTCTTGCTAGCCTTTTAAACAAATAACATCACTTAAAGCTTCAGCACCATTAAGGATACAATGCAAGACTTTAAATTCTGTGTTTCATTTGATATTCTTCATAAGTTACATAAAAGCAAAACTGAAAAACATTTAAAATTACAGTTATCCTTAAAATTGCTTATTCTTGTTACAAGGAAAATTCAATGAATTTAAATCAATAATAAAAATTATACAAATAGATGCTTGCAGTCAACTTCCATGTTAATAAATACTTCATTGTACTGCACACCAATAACCATGCTGCCATCTTTCGATCAAAAATTCTAATTAAAATGCGATTACTTTGAATGACATATGCTTCACCGCTTCTGAATAGGTACATTTGGTGGAAGTAGATCTACAAAATTAGAAAATTTCAATGTTTTAATATTCTTCAATTGTAGTAAATATATATATTAGTTAATGAAATCAATACATAAAATGCTCCTCCTTTTCTTTCAGCTTTGCAACATTTTGTAATACAAAAAAGGTTTGAAACATTAAATTTTATATTTAAATTATAACTTCTCTCTTACTTATGAACATTTAATCCAATATGAAATATTTGATATGAACAAGGATAGATAATATAAAATGCAGTTACATTATTATAAGTTAAATGGCAGGAAAATTTATTCCAGAGATAATTCAAGGTGAAAAAATTAAACAAGTTTCAAAGTGACAAGCACAATACCTTATTTATAAGCTTTTATGTTTTCAATTACATATTAGGATATTTTTATTGTGTGATTACTGTGAAAGATTAACCGAATAAAACTAGATTTAATGTTATTTGTTTTTAAATGTAAATGGAATTATTTGGGGAAAAAAAAAAGATTAAGGAGAAAAATTTTTACTGTGAAACAGTGTACAATATTTTTAGGTGATAATTATAAAAATAACATACTTTTAAAGCAACAATTCTTTATGTTCATAAGGTATGCAATTCCTTTTTAATCAACTATTTCGATACATGAAAAAGTCTGTAATTATGCTCATCTCTTAATTTTATAAATTTTTGCCATTTTTTTTTAAAAAAGACAATGACTGATAAGTACTAGATAATATATATATTTAAGTTATTTATATTAAAATTCTACATACTCTGCCTGTCATTTCCGTAACCGTAGCCTCTGTTGTCCCTGTAACCACCACTTCCTCTACGGGGGCCATAACCTCGACTCCTGTAGCCACCTCGCCCTCGCCATGCATTACGACGCATCCATGTATTGTTCGCAGACACACCAAAAGTTTCAACATTGAGTTTTCTTTCTTGACGCCAGTCATGGCGATGAACATTGCTGTAAATATAAAAATAATATTGCATAAACCAAATTAAATTTATATTTTGAATGCTATTAGAGTTATAATTTTAACAAATTTGGCAAAGATGTTATTTAGTAATACTATAATTTCAAACTATGTTAATTAAAATTTTCTGCACTTCCTACAATATAACAAGCTTTTTGCATAAATACAAAACAATATGAACAATATAATAATATTACAAATCTTAATGTACACTTCAATAAAATATTCAAATCTGACTAATTTGTGAAATTTTTAAAAATAAAAAAAAAGCACAAATATTTTTTAAAGAAATGCATTAGTCTCTAAAAAAGCTTATTTTTATAAATCAAAATGAAATGTTAAGAATTACATAAAACAATCAATTTCTTGAGGAGGAGGTACCTCTTTAGAATATATAACCTCAGAATTCCAGAAATAGTTGAATAAAATTAAGCATTTTACAACAGATGCGAGATTCCCATGTTTATCTCGAGAACCTCAAACTATTTCTCTATAATTGAGCTTTCCTGGCATATTTAAAAGTCAAACAATTTTTCTATTAAAAATTTTTTTGTACAAGATAATGGACTGGTGAAAAGCATTCACTTAGGCCATGAATATAGTTGCCTTTCCAATTCAAATTGTTACTTGCGTACAAGAAAAATCACTCATATAAGTCAAAGAAAAACCAACACATTTTGAAAAAAACATTATCTTAAATTATAATTAAAAAAAAAAAGACTTAAAACTTTTTTTTGTTTAGAATTATTTACACAGTGTTTATACTTACCCCTTGCTTCTCTCTACAGCTTCACAACTTATATTATCAAAGAAGGATTTGGCTTTATTATAGAAAGTCTTTGATTCTTCATCCTCTACTCCCACTTCACCTCCGTTTTCTTCTGGCCACAATTCTTCTTTCTTTTCATCAGTAGAAGTATCAATCAAGTTATTGGCAGGTGGGGATTCTGAAATGTGTAATTATTACAATGCAAAATTCTAAAAAACTTTATAAATTAAAACTTGAATACAAATTTAAGTTTTAACAGTGCTTTTACTAATCAACAAGGAAATTATAAAATAGAAAGTTATAAATAATTATAACTTTTCTTATATTGCTACTATCATTCGTTGGAAACAATTGCCATAATGCATTTAAAAGTCGTAAAGCCAACTTCAGATGGTATTAAATAACAGGGATACTTGAGAAATAAGCTCCTCATATAGAGCATCAAGCCATCAATTAATGAACATGGGTACATATATAATTCGTTCAAATAAAACTGCTTCTAAGTCACTGATGTAGCTAGTCTTGAAGGAACCCTGTATCATTGATACAGGTGTAGCTACGACCTTGTTCTAAGTAAGTAATGCTGAAGCAAAAGTACAAAATAGATTAGCTGATTGAAGATTCTTAATTGATCCAACCATTCTGCTCTCATAGTTACTTTTACAACACCCTGAAGATACTTGCTTGTCATTTGTTTCAAAAGTAAATCAATGTCACTGATTCTTGCTGTAAAAAACTCTTTTTCAAATTGTTTTAATCAATTAAAAGAAACTTGCAATTATGAATTTTCCTTTTAAAAAATGAAAAGTAGTTATTGGCAAATATTTATTAATGCAATATAAGAACTTACTAGGAACAACTTCTTCTTGATCATTTATTTTTATTTTTGCCAATTTTCCTTCAAGCTCCTGGAATTCAGCATTGGCTTGTTCAAAATCATATTCTCCTTCAAAATCTAAAACATCTTTAGATCTTCCAGAAAAATTCTGCCTGCTTCTTATTTGACCTCTGCCTCTTCTTTGGCTTCCTAAAAAAATACATCAAAATTCACCATTCCAAATCATAAAGATTAGGATTATTTCTTTCATATTTAGAGCAATGTAAACATTAATAGCAACTTCAATGTTCTGAACATTTTTATGTGCCTAAGGACCCTTCAATTAATTTTTTTAATACTAAATTAAACCTTTTCAATATTTATCATTTTATAAGTAAATTCTTAAACTATCTTTAAAAAAATTTATTCTGGGATCATATACAGAAATGTTAAAAATTAAGATACATTGTCTGATGACTTTTTTTTACCACTTATGCAAAATGTCATTTTCCAACAAACTAAATAGGTAAATATTAACACTATTCAAGATATTAGTTTCAGATTTAAAAAGGCAGGAAAATTTATCATCCCTCAAATTCTGTTCCAAAATGACCATACATACAACTTATATTTAAATAGCTTGCAATTTAAATGTTGTTGTTGTGTGTTTATTACTGGGATACATACCAAAGACGTGAGATAGATGAACAGAAAACATATAACACAACCACAGAAGAATACAGATTTTTATTACAAACGATGATCCCAGCATATAACAAGAGGTGCGCTGCTTTTCCTTTCGAGACGGGAATCCATTTCAGGTGAAAGACCGACTTCTTTCCCGAAGATACAACCAAGTCTTACTCGGGATTCGAACTCGAACCCACTCGGTTACAAGCCGAGGGTCATAGCCACCATACTGGCTGGGCGACTGCAATTTAAATATTTGAAATAAATGAATCAATATAGATGTGGCCACCTCATTGCATAACATCAACTTGAGAAATTCCCACAGAATTCATATTATAACTACGACACAGTTACAGAAAATTCAACATCAAATATTGAGAGATGAAATATCCATTCAGTGAAAAGACAATTATGGAATTTTGTCAATTATTACTTAAACCTAACATTATTACCATACAGAGCAGGATTCAAACTCTGGAACATTTACAAACAGGACAAAAGTCCCAATATTCATATAAATTACGAGTGATTATAACTTATATGAAGTATTTCACTATCAGCCAATTTTGCCAAGTTAAAAGACATCCCCAAATCAAAAAATGCCATCAAATGCAGTAATCGTTTTCATGTATGCACTAAAACATATTCCAGTGCATACTCCTTCCATATCAGAATGACAAATAACACAGTAAGATTAAGATTTAAATAACACATTTTAAAAATGAACACCTACACTAGAAAATAAAAAATACAGCTACATTGTGAGGTAGCCACAATTACATTCAAAATTGTGACAAGCGTAGTTTCACGTAGATTACACCATATAAGTTCGCACAAATAGAAATCTAAATACTGTTGTTCAGATTAGAGATGTGCTCCTTATTTCGCCATTTTGTTAAAATCATCTTTTGGATAATTATGCATTACATTCAAACACTCCACAGCATTTTCTTCCATAGAACACAGATCTTTACATTTAATTATTTCTAACAACAAATTAATAAGAAATATTACACAGTATAAACAATGTTACTTTTGAGTACATATAACCAAGAAGATAGTGTTTTAACATGCATGGGAATGGTAAAGTCTGTAAAAAGAGATTTGAGTACGAGCAAACACAATTGAGATATTTGGTGACCTTAGTTGATGGTATAACAGATAAGTAAACTTTTCTAAAAAACACTACACTGCATAAATTCAAAACAGAATTAAAAACATTTAGAATTATGGTGTAGAAAGAGAAATATAGAATAGATTTTATTCAAGAAAAAATGAAATAAAATAATTTGTCTACACTATTAAAATTCGTAGGTAAACGTAACTATGCATACGATTAGGTGTATTTTCTCACGAACCGCACAAAGCAGAAACTCGCCGAAGGTACCAAAAAATCTGGAATGATCTGAGAAATACATTTAGACCACTTATATTCTGATATTGCAATTAGTTAAAAAGATATTAATTAAAAACCTTAAAACACATAATTATTGCCATTTTTCCCTACCAGGCGGCGAAGATCCAATTTTTCGACTTTTTTTAAAAATAGCAGACGTTTTTAAAACACGACCTAATTTTTTTTAGGAGACTCTGACAAAAAACAATTACAGAATTAGAAAGATTGTTTACTTCGCCACAATACGATATAATTTATTTTACAAAATAATGATATTTTCTATTTTTTACAATTTTTCTAAAATGAGTCAAAATTGATATGTTTTTATGAAAATCATTTCTAAATTGTTCTGATCCAGTTGTGAAATTTTGGAATTATAAAAATTTCTTTTTTCAACATACAACCATTTTTAAAAAGGTACATTTTCGTTTCCGGGGCCTAAAAAGTTGCAGAATGAGTGAGCGAATATTAAAATCCCACTGTTCACTTACTCGAGAGCTGAGAGGGGAAGAGGGAATTATAAACAAAAAAAAAAAAAAAAAAATCCTTTTTATCAGCTATTAGATCTACATACTTAAAATTTAACAAAGGTGTTTTTTTCTTTCTTTTTTGTTTAGCTGAGATATTCAAAAAGCCTTTTTTGTTTAATTTGCAATTAACGTAAAATTAACTCATTAAAAACTTCTTTATCCTTCCTTCAATCTGTGTTGTTTAATTTTTCAGTTCAGCCATGTGAAGAACAGGTATACCAGCTAGTATGTTATACATTTAAAAACGTTTGTGCAACGCCAGGGGGAAATAAACCTGTCTGACAAAGAAAAGCGAAAAAATTTCGAAACAGGGAATTTTAAGTTATACACTAAGTAAAAGCCTGAGCAACGCCGGGCTAAGCAGAGGAGGAGGGGATGGAAGTCATTTTGAGAAAGAGTATTAGAAGTGCTGATTTTGTGAAGGAAAGGGAAAATTTAAAAATGTAGAGAAAGCCTGTGCAAATGCCGAGCCCCGCACACAGCTAGTATTTTCATAAAATGACAAATTCTTTTGTGCAGTGCTGGTATTTGGAGTGATGTTGCGCTATACCTGTCACATAACCATAAATCTTGTGTTACTCAGAGTTTGTAATGGCATTAAGTTGATACATATACTTTGACTAATTGGAAAAAGATAGAATGAACGAGTAATTTATTTAAAATAAATAGCACTTGACATTGAATAGATGGAGTTATAGTTAATTGAAGACTATAAATGTTTTAATTTTTATGGATACTTAACTGATTTGAAACAGCTTTAAACAAGTTCAAGGAAAAACCAAATGATTTCAAAAGTGAATTCATTAAAAAAAACAAAAACATATTGAATAAAAACCTTTAACTTAAAAATTTTAGATTTCTGATAAATTTCAGGAATTTGTCAATTGTAAATATTTAAAACATTTATTGAAGATAATGTTAATTTAATGAAGATAAGCTTGGCATTTATTTTTCTTTACAAGATAATTTTTAATGAAACTGAACTCAGTGGTGCAAGAGCCCTTGAGGGCCAAGGCCTACTACGCCTATCTCAGTTTACATGACCTTAAGCATTGGGGTACATGTACAGATGTTTTGGTCAAGTGGTCAGTCTGATGCACTCTCCCTCCCACAATGTTCAGTTCCCAAGCAAGCTTGGTACTCATTTATCGACTCACTGAAGAGATGAAAGGTCGAGCCGACCTTGCCCAGCCCAGGATTTGAAACCCAGACATGTAGTGAGGAAGTGCAATACACTACCACTCAGCCAGGACTTCTAAATGAGATAAACTCATCATATGAAAATAAACATACTTCCACGTTGAGGAGACCGCTGTTGCCTCTGCCCTTGAGGAGGTGGCCGCCTTTGCTGATTAGAGCCTTGGGCTTGTTGTTGAGATGGTCCTTTACCCTGTTGTCTTTGGAGAGGAGAACGATCACCAATCTCACCAGCTCGAATATGATTTGTAGAAGTCGAACCCTGGACGGCTGAGTCAAGGGATGGACTTTTTCTTTGCTGTGGAGTTGGAGTAGGAGTCTCTGACCGCGAGTCTGTTGGAAAAGAATATTTTTTATGCATTTGTATATCCTTTTTAACATTGTACACAATATCAAACTTTTATTTTGCAACAGAAATACAAATTAAGGCTGTCTCGCATATCTTGAGGTTGAACATGGAGCTAATTTCTGCTACCTCGACTAATTTTAAAACGAATGACAAATCTGTTTAAAAAAGTAAATAAGGCCTCTAAATTTATAAGGATCACTCTTAATTCAAATTATTCTTTAATAGCAATAATCTTAGTCAACACTTAAGCAAGAGAAATTATAAAAAGTACAAGTGTTGATAAATTGTTTTGTGACGCAAGGGCATTGGGTCATTATGCACCAAACACATAAATAGATCTATAAAAATAATTAGGTAAAAGGGTATGGTCACAAATGTACTCTTTGTAAAAATAAAATAAGTTAAAATACTTAAGATTTTCAAGCAGGATATATAAAAGCAGAGTAGAAAACTATATTCGATTCTAAAGATGAAACCAATGCTACGAATACATAAAAATCAATGATCATGACTGAGTTATTTTAAAACTAAGATAGATTAAAATCATTGCACTTAAAATTTTTGTGGTTATGAAAATTACAATTGGGACAATCACAAATGATGTTTGACAGTTAAAATACAATGTAGGTCCTGACAGTGGCAAGTAGGTGGTTGGCCTCTTATTAGACAAGTATGAACAATATATTATCTGGCGAGTAGAACTTTTTTTGTGGTGGCTTATAAAGGATGTTTTTTTAGAGGTATAGAACTTTAAATTGCAATAAAACAACAATGTATTATTCGATTGACATGAATTTTTTTTATTCGAAAGATAATCTTGTGGCATAACATTTTAAATATGATTTCTGGCATAGGACTGCCATGGCTGGCTCGGATATAGTCCAATCTGGACGTCCAATTTTTGATGACTTTTTCCAACATTTGTGGCCGTATATCGGCAATAACACGGCGAATGTTGTCTTCCAAACGGTCAAGCATTTGTGGCTTATCCGCATGGACCAATGACTTTACATAGCCCCACAGAAAATAGTCTAGCGGTGTTAAATCACAAGATCTTGGAGGCCAATTCACAGGTCCAAAATGTGAAATTAGGCGGTCACCAAACGTGTCTTTAAATAAATCGATTGTGGCACAAGCTGTGTGACATGTTGCCCCGTCTTGTTGGAACCACAGCTCCTGGACATCAGGATTGTTCAATTCAGGAATGAAAAAGTTAGTAATCATGGCTCTATACCGATCACCATTGACTGTAACGTTGTGGCCTTCATCGTTTTTGAAGAAGTACGGACCAATGATTCCACCAGCCCATAAAGCGCACCAAACAGTCAGTTTTTCTGGATGTAACGGTGTTTTGACATACACTTGTGGATTAGCTTCACTCCAAATGCGGCAGTTTTGTTTGTTGACGTAGCCATTCAACCAGAAGTGCGCTTCATCGCTAAACAAAATTCGCGTATGAAAATCGGGAACAACGGCAATCTCGTTTTGGGCCCATTCGACGAATCTACGCCTTGCTTGATCATACTTAAGATATAATGCCACAAGATTATCTTTCGAATAAAAAAATAATTCATGTCAATCGAATAATACATCGTTGTTTTATTGCAATTCAAAGTTCTATACCCCTAAAAAAAACACCCTTTATGTTAATTCAGGTGCAAAGAGGGAATTGGCATGATGAAATGAAGGTTATGCCAGTTGTTGAATGAACAGCAATTACTTTTTAATGATGCAAGTAAAGGAATTCAGATGATGAAATAAGTTCAATTGCCAACCTTAGGGCATGAAGTTTTAGGATGAAAATTGATGCTATAATAGGGAGAGCAAGCTGCAGTACATCAAAGCCAGATACAGGCTTAAGATGTTAAGATAGGAAAAATATGAACAGCTTATTAGTTATTAGGAAAAAAAGTTAGATGGCTTATTAGTTAGATAGGAAAAAAAGTCTGAATGAATTTCTCAGTGCTCTTTAAAAGCACCAGGAAAATCTAACGAGGAAACAAGAAATTCACCAGCAGAATAACCAGCTCTCAGGATGGGAAAGGAACAATGATGGATTGAGTAACTTCTACAAATGAAATAAATTCCTAAGTTCCTGCATATCTCATTCTAAAATGTAATTGTGATGAGAATAGATGTGAAGACAGTATAATAAGAGGATCGAGGTTATAGCATCTACTTTATCAATGATACAGGGGCTCAACATGTGTAAGTAAAAAAAAAAAAAAAAAAAATCAAATATGTTATCACCAATAGTTTTACTAATAGAGCATGCACAGTGGTAGCCAAAATTGTGGACAATTTTTGAAATTGTTATGTAACTTAAAATGCAAAGTTTTTGATATCATTTTAAAGAGAATTTCATACTGAATTCAATAAAAAAAAAATTAACACAAAGTTAAGCTGCAAAAACTATCAATGTACATTAAATACTGATGATAGCAGTGACTTATCAGTGCTTAGTGGGATAGCCTTTATTATTTTCTTATTACAGCTTCACATTGATGTTTCATTGAACAGCATCATTTCACAGATAACTTCTGATGACATTCTTTTATCTTGGAGACAATATTTTTGTTCTTCTATCATCAACTGATCTAATTCATCTGTTTCGGCCTCTTCCAACTTTTTTTTTTTTTTTTTTTTTATTATTAAATTTGTCTTCTGACATCTTCAAAAACAAAATTTTCAGTCTCCAGATGTAGTCACTGAACCACCCACTTGTCTTGCAATTTTAATAAAGGAAAGACCACTTTCTCATCAAATATCTCTTTATAGATGTCCAATCTATTCTTTTATTTGATGCCATTGCTTCTTGACTAAATATCATTGTTGTCCTGGCCAGGAAACAGTCTTAACCTGAATGCTATCGAAGACTTGTGGCACCATCTGAAAACTCTTGTCTGAATAAGGTACCCAAGAAATAAAAATAAACTACATTAGGATATAATTGTGTTTTTCCTGGCATTATGTAATAACAAAGGAAGAGCTTAAAACTATTTTCAGCTCAATGAAACATTGATATGAAGCTGTAATAAAAAAATAAGGCCTATCCCATTAAGCACTGATAAACGTACATCGATAGTTATTGCTGCAAAACTTTTTTTGTGTTAAAAATATTTGAATTTAAGATTATATAATTTCTCTTTATAATTGTATAAAAAAAACTTCATATTTTATGTAATGTAACATTTTCTACAAGCATACAAACTTAAAAAAGTGTCCACAATTTTGGCCACCACTTTATATATAACATTGTCATTGGCTTCAAATGGTTAAAATTAAATGGACCTTTAAAAGCAAGTCTCGTTTAACTCAAAATAAAAACATAAGCAGCAGCAGACTAAGAAAGAAGTCAAAAGTTCCCTAATTAAAGTGACTTGTTACAAGATTGAAGTAAAATACAGATAACATTTAGAATGTGAAAAATCCATTTAGCCTGTTATTTGCTTGTAAATGACAACATCCATTTCTCACTTAGAAAACTACAAGGTCCAAATTCCAGTCAGAAGTGGTCCAAAGAAAGAGAACAGTAGATTTTATCACTGAATTTCATCCAAAATTTGAATAACATCCAAAAGATCAAATGTGCATTTAGCAAGGGTTTAAAAGTTATTTCCCCTTACCAGAACACCTCTGTGATCTTTGTTAATTGCTCAGAATAAAAGCTACCCTATAGTGCACAATTCTTTGGCTAAATACAATGTTTTTCATATTCTAACAGCTTATCGATAAGAGGTTTTAAAGTTTGTTTCATTTCAAACTAGACAAGCCATTGATAATGTTGCGATTCATTACAAGCCAAATTGTTGACTATATGAAATAGCAAAAATATGTACCCCAGTAATGCTTTTAAATGAAAAATTAAGAAAAATAATATGACAAAGAAGCTGCTAAAAGTTGTGTCTTTTTTCCTACAATCAACAAGTAAGGATTGTAACGTTAAGAATTTTTTATTTCTTATTTCCTTCTCCAGAATAATAACAGTTTATAATACAACAAACAGAACTAGTTAGATATCACGGGGCACTCGTCAAGCTATTGTTGTTTATGTTCGCCAAGATGGGCGATAACATTTCAAGTTTCCAGTACTTTTTAATTGATTTTATTTATTAATGTTAATATATATTATGCAATTATTTTATTTATTACACTACATGAGTATTCTTATGAATAATTTATATTACAACATGATGATTTTATTCTTTTTTAACACGCTTTTATAAGTTTTACTTGAATGTAATGGAATTTTTGAACTCTATTTTTACCCACTTGAAAAGGTCAGATTAATTCGAAATTTTGCACACTTGTCAAGGACTGATGACAATATAATAATTTCATAATTTTGTGTCATTATCCGCATCATGGTCAGGAATAAGGATTTCCGAGATTTGGCAACTAATTCATTATACTGTTTCCAAATTTGGCTACTAAAAGATTAGGAGCAACCCTAAAACCGCAAATAGATTTGCAGTTAATACAAATAAAAAAAAGTGTTCTTTATGTGAAAAAGGGCAAAGAGGAAATAAAAAAAAAAAAGAAAAGACTCGTATATAAGAATAAAAATTATTTCTGTTCTTGCAGCTAAATATTTTTTATTTTATAAAAAAAATATTTATACCTTTCAAAGTTAAGAAGTGATGATACGAATTAACATTATAGCAATATGTTTAAAAGGTGATAATATGATTGACACTTCATATTTCTTTTGGAACTAATTTGAGATATTGGAAGTAATTGCGATAAGATCGCGCCTAGCAGCGTTTGCTGTAGCTGGAATGGAATCCAATATTGCGTCCAAAAAGTAATTTAATGATACACAATAATTTCAAATAAAGGTTATAGGAAGAGATTGAGAATAACCTAGATTAATAGCTTCTTTATTTATAAAAATAATCTCACGAAACTTTTATTCTGTGTGTAGAACATTATACGTAATCCGTACAAAGATTAATAAAATATCTTAAAAATTACGGTTTAAAAAAAAAGTGTCTTTCGTTTTTTTCACCTTTTGTGAAAAATATGTAAACATTACTTTTTTTAAAAAGTTTTTTGTTTAAAAATTACAGTTGTTTGCAGTTGATATATGAAGTTTGAAAGCATTAACTTAAAAATGAAGCCCGGATTTTTTTTTAAAACTTTAACAAATAACGAAATGAGAAATTGAAAAAAATCTTCCCTTTATTTTAAAGCTCAATTCAATGCTCTTCCCTGAAGGAATCCACAGCGTGGCTGTTAAACCTGCTACTTTATAAAACGGTAGTTCCTAGGTTCGAAACTGAAGTGGAAGAGACATTCAATTTTGCATTACACTACTTCTTAAAGTTTAAATTTTTTTTTAGTGGAATGAAAAAGGTTAAAATTAAAAAAAATGTTTGATTAATTCATTAAATGTATTAAATGTTTGATTGATTCATGAAAAATTAAAATCTATTTTATTATTTTAGATTCTTAGAAACTAATTATTATTAAAAAAGGATGAAAATTTTTTTTGTTTCACTCTTAGCATTAGAATCGATTTTTTATTGCGTCACATTAATTTTTTAATTCTAACGCAATATATTTTTAAATGTCATATCGAAATTTAAAGCTATATCTTATTTGTGAGAAGGAGGGGAAGATAGAACAATAATTTTACACTAAAAAAAACGCGTTCGGGCTATAGAGAGGGGAAAGAAACCTGTCTTAAATCAAAATTAAGTGGAATGGAACAAATTTCGAAAAAGGGAAATTTTTTGATACAATTTTAGAAATTACTCACATTGTGTACGTACAAACACACACACACACAGAAATGCTGGTGTCACAAGGAAAAGAGAAAGCTCGAGCAACGCTGGACTAAGCGGTGGAGGGGGAGTCATTTTGAAAATGAGTTTTAGAGGTGCTAATTTTGTGAAGGAAAGGGAAAATTTATAAAAGTAGAGGAAGCCTGTGCAACGCCAGGCTATGCAGCTAGTTAAATAATATCATTGAAGAGCAAGACTAATTCCAGCCAATTATCGAACTTAAGGATAAATTCAACAAAAAATAAATGATAGTTTTAAAAACTAAAAAAAACAGGCCTTTATTGTAGATTGAACTAAAAAATGAAAAATAAATGATAGTTAAAAAACACACGCTTTTATAGTGAATCGAACTAAAAAGTAAAAAAATGACTATTAATATAGGAATAAAATGATTAACGAGAAAATTAATGTCATTGGGATAAAAGCGTGGGGTGCTTTGCAATACATTTTTACACTAACTCAGCATTTCGGAATAGAACTAGCAAGAAATTATAACAATTAATATAGAGGACCCCACACTTTTATCCCAATGACATTAATTTTCTCATTAATCATTTTATTCTTATATTATTTTTTACTTTTTAGTTCGATTTACTATAAAAGCGTGTTTTTTTAAAACTATAATTTATTATAATTACAGTTAAATTATATTATATGATTACTATATATAATAATTGTTATTAAATCATACTATATGAATTACTATAAAATTATAAGATTATTATATATTGAATAATATCATTAGTACATGCAACTTTTTATTATATTAAATTGTTATTCATTGATTGATCTCAGTTATTCTCAATATCTTCCTATATCCTTTTGAAATATATTTCGAAGTATTTCAAAACAATTTTTTAAAATTATCTTCCTGACGATTTGATACTGCTAGGCCCTGAACTTGTATTCCATTCCGGCGACAAAAAGCCCTGCTTGGCATCATGCCCAGTGATATCAAACTAGCACCCAACAAACTTTATTTTACCACCGTTGATACATTATATGAAATAACGGGTTAAGTAACACAAAATAGATAATATATTTGTATAATAAAAAAGGAAGTTACATTTTATGTTCCTTTAAACTATGCAATACGAAACATTTAACATAAATCAAATATATATATATATTTTCATGCCTGGGGACTGTGTGTCATTCATGCTGAAGTGTATGTGTAACAGTCGGAGTGAAGGGATTAAAAAGATAGGGACTGCCAAGATAAACATGGGAGTTGCAATTGCTTGAAAACTTGCATGGAGTTAGGATATAAGTGTGGATGTAGTTAGCAATTATTTCCTGAATTATAAAACATCTATGAATGGATTTCTAACAAAAGAGCAGAGCATTTGTTTGCTGAGCTAACATTCAAGAATACATCATGGTTAGCTACCTTTAGTAATATAAACCCGGAGGAGTTTTACGATAATGCCTCAAGAAGAAAAGGACAAGACTGTATACAAAGAATTGTAAATTTTTGTGCATGTATATGTAAATAAATGTGATTCTTGAACGACAATGAAATCTAACTTATGGTGTGCATGAAATATAACATTTCTCTTGAATCTCCTAAAATGTTTATTGTAGCAAAGTTTTAACATGTGTACAGTTATACCATCACTTTTCTTATGTTTTAATTACGGCAGGTTTCTTACTAACAAACACACATAAAGAAAAGAGAATCCAATTTAGCATTTCAATATATATAGCCATGCATTTTACTTTGATCCCTATTGTTTTTTGCTATCGTTATAGGACTTTGAAGAGTAACATGACTTCAATTAAAATCAAAGAAAGTATACATTTCACTTAAGTGTATACTTAAAAACTACTCTAAAATTATAACACAAAGAATTGAGATATTATACAGAATATTAATGCTTCAAGTCACAAGGTAAATTATAGTAGAAAAAAAAACTACTGTCTACTTACCAGAACGCTGTGAAGTAGGAGTGGCAAAAGGTTGTGGAATGTGTTGGAGGTTAGACTGAGAATAATTCTGGTATGAAGGGAGGGCCCCAATAGGCCCAAAAGAATTTCCTGACTGGTTGAAAGAATTAGAGGAAGATGGCACAGGAGCAGAGTGCTATTATTTGAAATATATATGAATGATTATAGTCAACATTTGAATTTATGAAATATAAGAAAATATAAAAGAAAACTAATTAATTAAGCTTTAAAAATTAAACTACACAGTTAAATAGAATTGGGAAATCACACAATTTAAATTTAATCTGTATTTCACAATTTTGTTTGGTTTAAAAACATAAATGCAGGCAACAGAAAAGATACCCATTTTACTTAATCTTGACTAGTAAAATAAATTCAATTATACCTGCAACACATATAAAAAGTTATAGTAATATAATCATTATCAAATGATTGTTATAAATAAATTAAAAAACTAAGTTTATAATAAACTTGAAAACACAATGCTTATACTCAAACAATATTTAGTATTCATTAAATCAGAATGAGACCAATACAGAGATATAATCTATTACTTCCACTACAACGATAAATAATTACATTTTATGATTAAAAATTCAATATTTTGATTTAAAATGGTCCAAAAAATTTTATGAATCAACCACTCCACAAAAAACCTGAAAAATTAACAGATTGTTTCTTAATTCTAGATGGTTTGCTTAAAACCTACACATTCAAAGGCTTCAAAAGTTAAGATACAACATATTTTAAGGCCATGCTTTTATAAAATCCTTGATAATTTTAGTAGAATGAGTTTTTATGATAAATACATGGGTGGATCCTAGGAGGGTACACTTCTTGGCACCAAAGATCTGGCAATAAAGTTTACAATATGACAACCCTGCCAAAGTGTCCAGTTTCATGCTAAGAAAAATGTAACTCTAAAACCAGTTGAGCCCCAAATCACCCCATTTCGGACAGGGGCCATTTCCACCCCTGACCTTGCTTGCTTCTGCTCGTGGGACGACCACCGTTTTCATTTTACCATGTTGTTCTTTTTTGAAGCTTGACAAATGGATATTTTACCTTTTGAATGAAAGTGTCAAGAAAGAAATGATTGCTTTATGAATGAGTGAACAATTGAAAATATTTCAGTATGGTTGTCTGAAATATGAAAATAATTTGTTTGAGAGAAATGGAGATCGTTATTTCATCAGCCTAAAGCATTTACATCAGATTCCCTACTGTTACATTTTAAAAACGACAATTTTTCAGTTTTTCTTGTTGAAGCAGCTTTATAAATCATGTTTTCTTTGTAAAAACATGACGAATGGATTTTCTTCTGAATAAAAGGTAAGAAAACAATGATTGTCTTTTGTATGAATGAAAGATTGATAGAATCTCGGTATGGATGTCCGAAATTCTGAAAGAATTTGCATTTAATTTCTTATTTTTGATTTGATGTTTCCTATGTTGTCCATTTTAGAAACCAGGTATTTTCGTCTCTTGATGCCGTTTTGAAAAATGCGGTTTCTTCCTAGGTGCTAATTGGTGAAAACTTTTGTCATCTAACACAGCAGTGTGCTGTCCTAGGATTTTACCATATAATAAACCATATTAATATAAAAAACAAACCAAAATTTTATATTTACTATTTTTTTTAAGGAAAAAAAATTTAATCAAGTGCTTTTAAAAATAATCCTTTTAAATTCTGTAGGTTTTTTAAAATTGCTTTTTAAACTGTTTGCTGTGTGTGTGCTTTTACTTTTAGCCTAATTTCTAACAACTTTTGAAAATGGTTTAAGTGTAAAATAATGCACGAGCTGCATTGCAAGCAAATTCTTAAAATAACACACGAGCATTTTTCAGTAAAGATATTTTGATAAGAAAAATACTTAAATAATTACCCATCTAAGAATAAACTTTATTTACAAAAACTCGTACACTATGATAAATTTAAAGACATGTATATTGTAGCATATCATAAAGTAATGACAGTTATGATTTCATGAAAGACACTGAAAGACACTATGAAATTACTACATTTTTAGATTATATTAAAAAAAAAATTATTGCAGTCAACTTAAGTCAAATTTAAAAAGATTTAGACAGCGAAAAGTCTTCAACAGAATAAATTGAATTTTCTGATAAAATTTTTGGTACTTGTGTATTATTGCAACCTATTGGCGACATTATATGAAACGAAGCACTTGGTAGCCAATTCAGTGCATATGGAACAGGAAATCAGGGTTGTCAACTTGGCAAGTTATTAATAGAGTTGGCAATTGTTGCAATAATATGCAAGTACCAATTTCTTACAAATTAAAAATATACATAAATAAAAAGATTAGTTACTAATTTTCTAAATAGGTTATAAGTATATATAAAAAGAGATGTTATAAACAAACAAATTTAAAGGCACACAAATAGCCTTTGCTTTTTTTTTTGAAAAAAAAAATTAAATTAAAGTTTAAATTCTGTTTATAACACAAACAGATTTTTCTCTCTAGAATTTTATTGTACACTTGAATTTATTTCTACTTTTTTCACAATTGTAATTCCTATAAAGATTGATTGTGAAAATGAATGGAATTTTGTTCATAGCTGACAATGCAGAAGGAAACATCAATATATATTAATTACATCAAAACAGTACACAAACATATTAAATGCTTTGCTATTGACATATTTTTCAAACACACCATTACAGCTTTTTCTCTTGGATCTGTTGCCAACCCCTGAACAGAAAATCTTGCCTCTCATGGAGTTTGATTGCGATGCAACAATACTTAATGCCTTTTTGCATTTAACAATAAGTAAAATTGTTAACATTAGATACAATTTTAAATTTAAAAAGCCATCATTGCTTTTAATATTTTCAAAGTCAATCCATTGAGCATCAATGTGTCTATTTCCTAAAAAGATAGTCTATGCAACCAAATAAAACAGTACAAAAATTAAGGGACAGCATCAAAAGATAATTTTGTCCTTATCTTTATTCAAGTGCTGTACTATTTCACTAGTTTTGTAGTAGTCAACAAGATTACTACTTTTTTTTGGCTACAGGAGGTTTTAAAAATTTACAAAACCGATCCTTTAATATATCTAGGCATGCTTACTCAGAAACCAGTGCTTGCAAAGTTTTGTTTATATTGTCAAATGTTGAAAAAACATTTAAAAGAAACAAGCAGTACTTTTTGCTTTCTCAGAGGAACAGAACAAATATTTTTCTTCCCTTGCTAAAATTTTACAACATTTTGTTCAAGATTATTTTTTTTTTGGCAATCTGATTTATTTCCTTCCATCGTCCAATTCCCCATTATCTTCATGTTCATTTTAACACAGTTCTTAGGTATTTGAAAGGATAAAAGATATGAAGGAAATTTGGACAATTGTGATTTTTCATAGCATTTTTAAAATAACCCAATAGATTCCACTGTTCTGCAAGTCACAAAAACTATGACCAAGCAATAAATGTTACAATTTTTTTTGTTCTTTACTGAGTAAACTTTGATAGTTTTGTATACAGCGCTTGTTTTCCTTTGACATTTTTTTTTGTAAGAATATATGTACCAGAAAGAATCCCAACTTTGAAAGGTAAAGATGCAACACAGTTTTTCAAAGGCAAATTTGACAAAATGTCACTTGTGTTTTTATTTTTTTTCTCTCCAAATAGATGACTCAATCCCCCCCCCTTTTACATTACTAATTGACTATTTGTCTTAAATGAAACTAAATGTTTAAAAAAAAAAGTATTTCACATTTTTTAAAATTTAGCTAATATTTTTTCAATACAATTTCTAACTGTAAAAAGGCTACAATCATTTTGCAGAATCAAAGTAAGTGATTACAATGGGAAATAATTTACAGTTACTGCTATGCAGTAACGCACACAGGAATTTTTCAAGGGGGGGGGGGTGCGGGGTTGAAAGTGAACCATTCTTGTTTCAAATCATATACTTTTACTGACTAGAAGCTAGTTCACTAATACCGGAAGAAACTTTAGTCCTGGCACATCGGCAATGTCAGACATGTTCCAAAAGGAGGCTGTGGTTACAGGTACATAATGTTCTACTAGAAAAGATGTAAACAGTACTTCAGCCCCGATTACATTCGACTGGACATCATCCTTGGAGGGGACCAATCCAATATTGAGACACTGCCACATGATACTCATTTGAGATATGCTTTGGAGTTTTCACAAGAGACAATATTATATAGACCATCAAGGGAAGTACAATGCCACAAAATACATATTTCTCCCCTTCAAGATAAGATAAATAGGTACTTATTATCACAACCTAATGGCTACATTATAAGAAATGAAGTACACAATTGCCAACCTGGCAAGTTACCTTGAATGTTGGCATAGTTGCGATAATATGCAAGTACCGATAAATATATTGAGATTATGATCCAAGTTTAACTACATTTCAAAGAATAGCATTAAAAAAAACCCAAGACATTTGAAGAACAAATATCAGGACATATATCGTTACTTAACTAATAACCTTATTGAAAACTAATAAATATTTCCTTAGTATTGAAACAAATTTAAAACTATTTGACATTTTTCATATCATCCATATTAATCAAAGTAGAATACAGAAAAATAATTTAAAATTATCCATTAAGAGTTAATTCATAATTTTAGAAGGTGATGTGAATAGGACGCCTATCAGATTTAACAATGTTTCTCATTTTTCATGATATGATAATGATTTCATTTTGACAAATTATTTTGATAACCTTGATGCATTATAATGTGGTATTCTTCTAAGTTATGTCTACTATTCTTTATTTTAAATTGATAATTTTTTTTAAAAATATTTTTAGATTTGAAGATTTCTTAGGGAACATTTTGTAGATTTTGTTAAGGATTTCAAGAATTCAACTTGCTATGTTTGCTACTGAGTACAAAATTCAAATCCCCCTTTTTTGGTTTTATTGCAGTATTCCTTCTACTAATTACTATGCAAAGTACAATATACATTAGGAAGAGAAGAATTTAATTGACAAATTTATTTAGGAATACTGCAAGAGGAATGAATAAGCATTATATTATGAGGCTTTGGGAAAGAATAACTTATGTGAAGAAAGCAAATCTAATATATATTAAAAATGTGAAAGTTTGTGAGTATCTTTGTGGGTCTTTCACGCAAAAACAACTGAATGGATTTTAATGAAACTTTACAGTAATATAGCTTATACATCAGAATAACACATAGGCTAAAATTTATAAAGATATTGTGAGAAGTTTTCAAAATATAACGACAATTGTCAAGAAAGTAGGAAAAAATTCTGCCATTTGCAAAAAGGCCTGTGACAGCATTCATCTATCTTTTTTATCCCTTTTAATTTATTCCGTTCATCAGTGTCATCACTATTTTTATTTCATAATAAAACTAGATTTCGAAGGGAGAAGTGGTGGCAAGATTTTAACATAAAATAAATACAACAAAAAGTAATATTAATGTATTACACTTCCTGATATAAATTATTTACACTATTTTAAGCGTTCATTACACAAATTTTTTAACTATGACAGTGGAAAGAAAACTATGAAATTAAAATAAAATATCAAAATGTTTTTATCATTTAGTTTTTTTTTTCATTACATGTAAATATATATCTACGCTTTCCCCCTACTGCATTTTTATAACTTATATGTTTTTTAAAAGTATTTCTATTAATTCATTACTAAATTAATTATTTGTTAATTAAAAAAAGTACATTGTCTATTATTTTGGATAAAAATACATTCAGAGACATTTTTAAGCTAACTAAAGAATCGTTTTCTTTTTATTGCTTCACATTAATAATTTTTTAACTAATGCAATATTGTTTTTTAAAAGTCATAGATTGAAATTTGAAGCTATATTTTATCTGTGAGGGTAAGATGAAACAGTAATTTTACACTAAAAAAACTTATGCCGGGCTAGAGGGAGGGGAAAAAAACCTGTCTTAAATCGAAAATATGTGGAACAAATTTCGAAGGGAAATTTAATGAAATAATTTTAGAACTCACTCACATTGCACGCGTACAAACACACACATAATTGCTGGCGTCATGAGGGAAAGAAAAAGCCTGTGCAAAGCCGGGCCATGCAGCTAGTTAAACATAATTTAGATTTTAAAAATGATGAATATGTGGGTTTGAAAGGCCAATTACAATTTCATTTCCTTTTTAAGGTTGATGTCTTACATGACACATTACTTCTTTGATGACATAGTTGTGAGCATCGATTCAATTTTAACCTTATAGAGATTAAAATAAAGCTTTATTAATTACCTGAACAATAGCTGGGTCATTAGGCAAACCACTGTTTAAAGTTTGTTGTGGTTTGGGAGGTTCACAAACATGAAGATCTTTTATGTCACTAGCCCGGAAAATGATATATTCATACACTTCATCTCTAGGTGCTACTGGACGCTCTGTTGGCCTATCTTCAGTTCCAAATGAAGTAACTGAAAGAAAATATTTTTGTATCAAATAAATATATATATTTAAAAATAAATATTAAAAGTTTAAATTATGTACCAGCTAGAGTAGACCTGTTTTTTCATAGGGCGAGCTTCTAAAATAAAGCTCATTCTCCAGCTAGCTTACATAGAGCATTTTTAATTAGTCAAACCCAGTGTAAGAAAGCAAAAAACTTTAAATGATAGCCACAATAATAATTTTAATTTTCAGTGAATTTTGACTAAATTTATTTTTTGTGACAATTTATTTGCAAAAATTTGATTCAATCATGATACTGCTAAAAAGGAAAAAATGAATAAACACAAAGCTCTCCAAAATGATCCATGATGACAAAATATGCATCAAAACCATGCAAAGTGGCTCACAATTTACCATGAAAAGAAAGTAAGATGTATTTGCTGATATTACCCAAATAAGAATTAGTATGAAATCTGCCAGTTTATATTCATCTTCAGTTTTTTTTAAAAAGGTGAAACATTCATTTTTAACAGTATAAATTTTGTATTGATTTAATTAATGAATTCATGTATAGAATAATCTAAAAGAAATCAAGAACTGGTGAATTTTAGTATAATTTTTAAAAATTCTCCAAAGAGTCAGTTGATTTACATGCTTCAAATAAAGCCAGTCCTATAAAAATTTAATTTTCTCTAAGTAAGAATATTAATTCCTCCAAAATAATTTTAACACTGAATTTTAAAATATACAGTAAATTCTGAATAACCCACTTTGCTAAAAACACCATCACCCAAAGCTTTAGCATACCACATTCATACTTTTCCCATCTATGTATTATGCAGCTGCACTACAAACTATTCTTTTTATTAATATTAACAATGTAATCTATCATTTAAAACAGTCCAGTTCATAAAATAATCATTAATCAATAAATATTAAACAGAAAAATAAATTACATTATCCTAAAGCAAAAAATTATCTATAACAGGTAAAATAGGGCCAGCTTTGAAAAAACTTTACAATAAACATACTTCTGGGCAAAATAATAATTTAGTCTACACCAAAATTATCATCCTAGGGCAGTCAGTGTCAATTTGATAACTTCTTTGTAATCTGATAAGTAGCCAGTTCTGCATATACCTTTGTTTATTCCCATTTATAGATAAAGTACTCTATAACTATCCATCAACACTATTCAAAACAATCTAAAATCTATTAAAATTAGAATATCTGAAGAATTTGAAAGCCAAAACCATCTAGTTCATGTTTTTGTCAAGATTGATCCCATAATGTTAAATTGGCAAGTTAACCATATTCAGACATTTCTTCTAATAAAACACAAGCTTTATTTAAACAACTTGTGTTCACACTCATTGCACTAAAGCATACCTACCGCTTGAACCAATTCTACACAATATATTCCACTCTTTCAGTAAAACATGTACAAAAAGGGTGTCAAAATCAAAGGCTAACATGGGCCCAACTTTTAATTTTAGATGGTCTACAAAAAAAAAATCAATATTCATACAAATGTAGCTTTATTTTGAGTAACATTTTGATAAATCTACATAAAAGGAAAAAAAAACTAATGTTTACAGACACTTGACATATCTTCTCTAATACTATCTTTCTTAATTTGGCAGAATTATTTTATTTTATTATATCTTATTGTGTACCGATATACTGGCTGGGCCGCAAAAAAGGTTTGTTGCAGGCCACGAATTTGACACCCTTGATGTAGAGCAGTTTCTCCTGTCCCAGCAGCAAGTTTTAGTACTCCAAGGAACAATACTCTCCACAGATAGAAATATTGGTAAATTCATCAATTTCTACATAACCAAAACTTTCAGAGAAAAGTGCTATACCAGTAAACCACTAGAGGGAAATTTGGTTTGAAAATTCACCTTTTATTGATTCTGCATATACATTATCATGCAAAATTAAATATTTCCTTGCTTTGAATTAGTGTTGATATTGCCAATTATTATGTAAATAATTTTCAGAAGTGTTATATATAATAAAATATTTTAGAAATAATATACATATAACACAACAAACAATATTCACAGCAGCAAAATTCATGCCACATGAATCGAAACAAGATATCAAAACAAATTCTTGTGTTTTATTTAAAAAAAAAACAGCCAGACTAAGGAGGGAAATGATATGATTCACATTTGCACAACATTTGTGGCGACATTAATAAGCAAACACTCAAACTAAATTTCAACAAAAAACATCAAAAATATTTAATTTCCCCAGAACTGTAAATTATTGCATTTTCTATATTTCAGCTGTTAATTACGTGTGTGTGTGGAAGGTCATTGAACACCGTCTTGGATTCTGACTACAAAGCTAAAACTTTCACACCATCATGCCACTGACAAGTATAAAAGTCAAGGATGGCCAAAATTTTAGCTGAAAAAAAAATTTTTTTTTGAACTTTTACAAAAATATTCTATTTTGATTACCAAGTCAAGCAGGTGAAAAGTGCCAGGTGCAAAAGTGGTGAAAAGTGTCTTGGCCAAATGTTTGAGATTATGAACTAAACCTGGAGCACCTTTTCAAACAGAAAAATTGATTCAATTTTCCCGAAGATTTGTTCTATAGTGATTAATATAATGTACCAATATATTAAAAATACAACACATTTTATGCCAGAAAAATGGATCAACTCCGATATAAAAATGTGTATAGTATTATAAAATATACTGGTCTCGGTAAGGTAGAAAAGGCATAGTATAATATAGGAGTCTTTTACATCTGAGCATTCTAAATGTGAAGACATCCTTAATGCAGTTAGTTATGGATGCGAATGCAAGTGTTACGGTTGCATACAGAACAATTTATTACTTATATAACATGGGGGAAGTTTTATAATACAAAATTTTTGAGGAAAATTTCAAGATTTTGCTTCAATTTGAAGTAAACACAAAGGTTTATCACAATATCCTGTAACGCTAAAAAAAGTATAAAATATATATATTAAAGCTTCATGGAGTTCTAATTCTTTTTTTTCACAGAATATTCATATCAACTTTATCTTACTTTGATTACAAGAAAAGCAGACTCCTGTAAGTTCCAAGTGCAACCATGTGATTATCTAAAATAAGAAATTCTTCTGTCGCTTTTTTAAAATTAATATTGGAAATAAAATATTGAAGCCTCAATTATATTGTAGGTTGACAAAAAAATCCTAATTCAGCAAAATTTTAAAAAACGGAAAATGAGTTTTTATTATTGTTCCTATTATTTTTATTAGAATCAACAGAGACTGCGACGCAACTGATTGTATAATGTAAAAAAAGATGGTTGACATGATGGTTCACTTTATTGTGGAACAATAACAGAAAGACGAATTTCTAAAATTGTTGATTTTGTTACTTAACTGCTAAAAACAAATATAAACATAGATACGAGATTACGTTTACCTTTAGCTAAAGCGACTGTAGATTCTTTTGTGTCAATTGTATACAGAATTCCTTCATAACGAATTTCTGATTTCGATATTAGGCTTATTTTACTACCTAAATATGGTATTCCACCGCTCATTGTTAAATGATTACGAAAGATGGGTATAATAGAGGATGTTAAAAGATAGCGATGAGAGTCGATCAAAGAGAAGCGGATACCATATTTCACACTACATCAGTGCATCCAAATCAAATGAAACATGAATGTCAAATGCCAAACAGAACGCCATGCGAATGGCTAAAATTTTCTGATTGGCTCCTCCTTGTCACATGCGCAAACTGCTGTAAGAACCGGGAAAACTTTGCTCCACCCATTTTATTCTTAAAATTATCACATTAAAAAACGTTTGATATTTCAAATTTTTGTCTTATCCAAATGCGATATTCTTAATTGAAAGCAAAATTAAGGGAAATAATATTTTATGAATAAATATTAGGAGTTAAGTGAATTTTTAAGCTTAAATTTCCTCAACTAATATCAATAACGTAAGAAGTTATTGGTATTCCTGTAATTTGACGATTTATACTAATGAAATAATAGTATTAGCAATCGTATAACCGATAAATAAGCAAGGAACAGTAAACTTAGAAAGAAAAATGTTCCTGAATAATCCATGTTTAAAAAATGGGCAGCATAATAAAAAAGAAAGGGAGCATTTTGAGTAAAATAAAATGTTACATATATTGTAAAATGTAGCATTTAAAAATTTCTTATTGAATTTATAATGTTTATTGTAAATGTACTTAGTTATATTAGTTCACATTTGAAAGAAGAAATTTTCTGTTGAATAGGCTCGCAGTCGCAGACGTGTCCTTGTGTTTACGATTTGGATTCATAAAGTAGGAAGCAGGAACCGCGCATGCGCGGTTTTCTTTTTCAGTAGTGATGTAGAAAATGGCGTCGACGAAGTCGTTGGAAGATATGCTACTGTCTTCAGACATCGACGAGTCGGCGGTGAGTGCACTTGTCGGATCTCTGGAATCACAGCTGTCATCATCAGATGCACACTACCCCCGAAATGAATTATCAACTACTTCTATCAACAATAATCACATACCAAATGCATCTGTGGCAGACTGTGCTGCGAGACTGCCTGATGCACAGAAACATGGTGCACTTTTAGGCAGTTTATTAGAGCAAGGTAGTCAAAACACGAACAAAAGTTTAGTTAACTCCCAAATGATGGGTTTGAACTCTGTATCGCCCCAAAATTTAGCTAATGCTGTTATAGTTTCTTTAGGTGGGGCTTTGCCTGCAAGTGGTTATTTAAATCAAGTTAGCTCAACGCAACAGGCCTTATTGAATTCTACTGTAGTGAGCAGGCACGTAAGCAATGCTGATATAAAGTTAGTTTATTCACCTCACTCCACTTCATCATCGTTTTCCTCGCAAGTTACTTCATCTGTAGTGACTTCTGGTGTCATAACAAACAATATAAACCGCAATAATTTTAAAATCGCCACACTACAGAATGGCAGTCCGAACTCGAGCGCGGGACAACAAATTGCCACCGCAACGTCGTCGGGTGGCCCAGTTTTATCGGGGCCGCAAGCGAGTGGTGCAACTTTAAGTGCAATGCAAAACCTAGCGAACATAGCATCTCAACAGCCTCGCATCCAAGTTGCGAATCCTGGCGGACAGCATCAAGCATCCTTAGCACAACAGCAATTGAATGCCTTAAATGCTAAGAGTGCTCCTCCGCGGAATCCCGTGGATCTTAAAACAAAACAAAATGTCATTAACAGTCATCAAACTTCTGCAACTGACCATCAACATTCCCCGTCCCCTGCACTGTCCAATCATTATCAGGTCCTGAGTGGTGGCCAAGCTGCATCTGTGATCACATCCAAGTCAACTCAAGTGTCTCATCTGTCAAATCCATCTGTAAACGTTGTGACTCAAGTAGTGTCAAATCCTAGCATGTTAGCTCCCGGTGTTCAAATTGTTAATGTAAATGCTACACGTTTTGGGCAAAAGACTCTGGCCCCAAGAGGACTGGTGGTTGGAAACCAGGTTCGAATTGCTCCACAAATGCTGCGACAAGGCACACCTATAAATGTTCCTGGTCAAGTGAGTATATTTTTTATTCCAGAATGTAATTATGCTCGATAATTTCTGCCCTGCTTAAAGCACTGTATATTATCATAAAGCATTTAAAAATTAATAGGTTCGTAAAGAGATTTACTGCTATTCAGAAAAAGCATTGACGTTTATCTGTGACATAAATTATTTTTTTCAAACTGACTTCATCAGCAATACTGTTTAAAGTACATTTCACAAAAAGCATGTTTCACGCGAACTGTTCATATATGTTAAATTAACATACATGAAAAATAACTACTTATTAAATGCAAATCGCAGATAATTTTAAATGAAAGATACAAGTGCCTATGAATTAATTGTTAACTTTTGTGTAAAGTTGAGAAGGGAATAGTATATAAAAAGATCTTTGTTTATTTTTATAATTCCATTTTGTTACATGATTTGTTGGTGTAGTTTGTATATACCATAAAAGCTGTTGTATTATTTATAGTATAAAACAGTTAACCCCTGGCTGGGCAAGGTGGACTCAGCCTTTCATCCCTTCAATGGGTGGATAAAATGAGTACCAAGCTTTCTTGGGAACTTAACTCAAGAGGTTTCACGTCAGACTGACCACCTGACCTTAACATCTGCTCATGCACCTCAAGGCCCATGGTCGCATGTACTGAGTTAGGCACAGTAGGCCTTGGCCATTATGAGCTGTCCCGCCTCTGAGTTAGGTTTTAAAACAATTAGTGTGTGGGATATTGGATTTTGATGAGGCATCCCATCTATGAATGTTTATGATTTTCCTGAATTTGAAAGATTCTTGATAGTGATTAACAAGTATTTAAATAGGTGAGCTTTTGAAATAATAGTATAAGAATACCTCCCTTAGTGTAGTTAATTGGTTCTTCAAACTTCTAATCAAGCATTTAAATGACTAGCTTCATGCTCTTAATTATGTATTTCATCACTATCCTGATCCTTATTTACAACACCCAAATAAGTGTTTTCCAATTTAAATTAAATATTTCTCTTTGATATTCAAGACATGAGATTTGCATTGGACTTCATTGTCTTTTTAAGACTATAATCTGAACTTGCCTTCTCTATAATAATAAACATAGATTTTGACTTTGTCCTCTCGAGGAACAGTTTCTTTAACTAAATGATTTGTTTATGTATAGAATCAGATTCAGTATTTCATGGGGATTCTTCAGTTTGTTTTTGTAATTAAATCTCTTTTAAATTTATGATCACTTTGAATACTTTATCCCATTAAACATGCAAGAAATATTCCTCTACATTCTCTGTGTCCTTTTTTTTTTAAAAAAATTTCAAGCTGAATATATTAAAAAGGACAATGTCATTTCCATTGGGATTTATTCCATTTTCAAATTGAACATTTGTTTCTATAATTTTTCTTTCTTCGAGTAACCATATTTGATACCTTCAATTCTGCATGATATATCCCATCATAATGTCCTTTTTGGCTCTCATCCGTGATTTTTTTTAGTTGCTTTGGAGTTCCAACATAACAAATTGTGCCAAAGTGCTTTGAATGTTTACTGGAGGGATTTGTAGTCCATAAAATTCATCAGTTTTGTAATGACTACATTGGCCAAGTGTGAATGAAACCAAGCAATGCTTCTGTCCCAAAACTATTTCTTGACAAACTGTCTATTAGTTAAATGGCATCCATAACAGTATGATTAAAACCTTCACTTATCCTGTTTTGTTGAGGAGCGTAAACATAGACTCTTTCTGTGTGGAAGATTCTATGATCACAACTTTTCAGATTCTGCGCTGCAAAATTCTAAGCCATTATCGTGACAAATGCTGATGTTTTTTCAAGTTTAAAATCTCTCGGGTTTTTGAAATTTTTAAGGTTACTAAAGACATAACATTTTTTTTCAAGTGATAAAGCAGTGGCTTGTGGAGAAAATCATCCATACTAATGAAAAAGGTATTTATAGCCTTCATTTGGCTTAATTACTAATGGATTGTGTACATCCATCTGTTGTAATTTTAAGATTTGATTGATTTAAAATTACCTATAACTTTTTGTGAGAAATGTTTGGTTTTAGTTAATCTACAAGATTTACATTTTAAACCTGATTATTTAAGCACTGGTAATCCTCTTTTGCACAGCTTTTCTTGGCTGTGTCAACTATAAATTAATATGCAATATTTTTGTTTGCCAATTCTCATTTATTTTTATAAGTCAATAATCCTTAAACTCTTTGTAAATAATTGGGTGTACATAATAAAATCCTTTTTTTCAACGAGCTGTAAATATTAGTCTACCTTCCTTTGAATAAATATTAATTTTCCCTTGTTTCCCAAAACATTTTGCATCCCCTTTATCTATAATTGCACCTTGTATTAAGTTGTGTCTAAACTTTGGAGAATACATTACATTATTGGGGTTGACTTTTTCCTGTAGGTTTTTACAATTAAATATTTTTAAAGTTCTTATATTTCTTTTGGACAATAATAGGGACTGTCACATTTTTATTTGTCATTTCCTTGAAATCACTTAAAAGATCCCTTTTGAAGCAAAAATGATTGCTATCAGCTGTATAAAAAAAACTCTACCATTTTGTTATTACATTGATTATAACTATCATCTGCACCATATAAACTTTCTCATGAATTTTTAGTTTTCACAATATTGTTTAGTTTACTTTTTCTAAGTTTTTATAATTATCATTAAAAATTTTTATTTTACAATTAGCAATTAATGTTCTTCTTCACACAACATCTATAACAATTTATTTTAACTCTTACATAATCAGTTACAGTGTTCAGTTACAGTTTTTAAAAGCTATTTCTTGTTCACTTATATTCTTTTAAACTGGCTTCTTTGACTAACAGCTTTTTAAGGACCTTTTCAAAAGTGAAATCTGCATCTGACTATTTATATTATGGACCTGTATGTCCATGGGAAGAAATTGGATCTGATGGAAGGCATGGAACTAGTTTAATGGTTTACCCATGTCGATTGATTTGCTAATCCCTTGAATTTGCAAACAGTCCAATACCTTTGTAATCTGAGGTTTAGCATTTGAAAAATTGTTGATTAGTTCAATGATGTGTTGGCTTGAATCTGGATGAAAGTGGTCTTGGAGCTTCTGCCAAGCTGTCTTTCTGTGTTTAATCATGTCCGTAACTGTATATAATCCTTTTCTATGCTCAAGTAGATCAATCTAAAAGCCTAATAATCTTATTTTATTAGAAATTAAAGAAGGCTTGGATGAATCTCCCACTTCTGGCTATTTTTCAGTGCAAGAGATTATACTTGAAGTTTCTTTCCATCAGAATTTTCACATCTTCCAGCCATGTGAAGTAGTTGTAAGCATTCAGATTTTAAATAAAAAGTTTTACCATTTTTAGATATGTTGTCAAATAAATCTGAAAAATTTATAATCTAACTCAATGAATTAATTTCGCTGAAATCTGTTAAAAATGGGCAAACAGCATTCTGGGCCTATAACCTATTGATAGTAGACTGCAGAGTGTGTTATAAAATCCAGGCTTATTAATGTATATACATTTAGTTAATTAAACAAGAGAATTTAAAAATGGAACATGCTTGAGACCTTTCTCTGGTAACTATTATCACATATGTAAGACATTTACATAATATAAATTTTCATATGCTGGTCATGAAAATGAATCTGTGAAATCAAGAAATAATGGCAACTCAATATGATTAAACAATTATAAATATATACTGTAAATTCCAGTGTATAACACGCACCCATACTTTCAAGCTGAAATTTTTAATTTTGGGGTATATTCGCTGTATAACGCGCACCCTTTTTTTAGGAAGAAACCTGAAATAATATATATACGTGTGTAATGTTCTTATGTTTTGCAGTCATTTGTTAAAGGTATTATTCCAAGCTTTAGAAAGAATAGTATACTTCTAGTACTACAACCCTTTAAGTTCATAAGGAGTTTCATTTTTTTAAATAAACTGTATTTGGATATATGTTAAGGTCTAATTTTTTTTCTATGTTTGACTCCCCCATTTTTATATCCAGCATAGTATGCACATCCCTAAATTTTGAACTTATTTTTTTAGTTAAAAGTGCATACTATATCCTGAATTTTATGGTATATTTACTTAAATTTAAAGTAATATCCAAAAATTTTGAATCTTGTTTTTTTAGAAATGTGATCAAAGAGCATTTTCAATAGTTGTTTGTATTGCCTGTAAAAAGTATCTATTTCAAATAAAACTCTTTAAAAGGGGAAATAAATCCTTTATCTATATATTATAGTATGTGGGGGTAGTATTTGAAAAGAAAGGAATTCTGACATTTTTACAAAGATTAGAAAGTCTTGCTGAAGGATCTGGCATATCATGTAATTAAGTTAAGGTTTAAAGGTTATGCTTTTTCACAGTAATCTTTAACAACAGGGCAATTACACAAGCATGGACTTCGATATGAAGTCACCAGTTGCATACCTAGAAACTTTAACATTTTCTTTTAAAAGTTATACTTTTCAGGCTTTCATTATACTTATTTGCCTACATTGCTTATTTTTATGCATTTTTGCAAAATTTCAGTCATTCCCCAACTACTTTTTTTGCTATGTTATTTATTGTTTTATATTCACAACTACAAGAAAATAAGTAACAAAAACCCACTGGCGTAGCTAGCTCTGAGGGGGCCCTGTATCAGAATTCCTTCAGGGCCTTTTTTTAGATATGGGATGTTAGTGGGACTGTAGTTACATACGTTAAGCTTCTACTGCTTGGGGGCTCCATATCATTGATTTGGTGGTAGCTATGCCCCTGCAAAAACCATAAAACTCATTGCTATTAAGTGTTTGAAAAATTTTAATGTTAGTCTTTCTGCAAATTATACTTTAGCTATTTATGTCTAACTAATTCATAAATGCAGTTTTGTTAAGAAAAAAATTATTATCTTTTTTCATTTATTTTGTGCTTTATATGGCCAAATGATATATTTTCATTTCATTGATTGTTTCACTTATCTTGATGTCTAACAAAGGTAAAATATACTTTCAAATGTATACATAATATTAAAAACAAATTGATTTTATTACTGCTTCAAAAGAAAAAAAAGTATATACATTTCATGCCAAATGTCATATTAACATATACATTTCTTGCTGTGGCTGATATATTGTCTGTTATGTGAAAACTCCAAAGTATGTTGCAAATAAATCAAGTAGAAGTAGCGCAAAATTGGTTATTTTTTTTAAACTTGATGTTCAGCCGAATGCAATAAAGGCTGATGTACTGTTTACATCTTTTCTTGTAGAACATAATGCAGATTTGATTGCTGATGATAATGATAGTCCTCTTTTCAAAAAAATTTTCAAAGTTTGATATTGCCAAGCAATACAAATATCATTTGGTCATAATCTTAATGATCAATGAAAATGACATCAACTTATGTATTATTTTTAATAAATGCAATCTAAAAGTTGTGTTATAAACTTGTGTTTTCAAAAGCATCTTTATTGTAAAGTCATTGTTTTGTATGTTTCTATATACAGTGAAAATCGCTTTACTTGAAACTGAAGGGATTGAGAGAAATATTTTATTTTTGTGTTAAAAAAATTTCGCGTTCAGGGATATTTAAAAAAAATTGAACAAAGTTAAGTTTTTTAGAGTATATTTAATTTCACTGGTATGCAAGTATTTATTTTCTTAAAAAAAATTGAGTTTTTGGAAAATAATTTGATAATTTTCTTTGCACTGTCCTTTTTAACATCAAATTGTTCGATGTCGCTCATTTTGTTACTCATTTCACCATTGAAACGTACTTCTAAATAACTGCTCCTACTTTTTGTGATGTTCCTCGTTTTGGATGGCGTAGGAATGGGAGGTGCATTATTCATTTCATTTTTGTTTTTCAGAATCGGCATCAATGATAGAGCTGTCTGCTGATCCTTGGAAATACTAAGTTGATGACACCAACAAGTTTTTTCCCCAAAATACCAAGGGTGAGCTGGGGGTACTCTTTAAAGTGCATTTAATTCTATCCTTTTAGTGGAGGAGAGTTCAGTAAAGTTTAACTAGTGTTATACCCTACAAGATGTTGGCAGTAGCAGACTTGGCCAAACTATCGGCTATCTCATTTTCATTCAATTCAGTCTGGGAGGGGACCCATTGAAGCAAATAGTGTCACATAAGAAAATCAAACCACAAGATCCAGAATATTTATGCTTGTCACATATCCCCAACAATTGTCCCTGAAGACAAGGTCAGTAAGTGTCAATAAATTGCAAGAAGCTCAGACCTAAAAACAGAAAAACAATTATAATTCCTTATCTTAATGTCAAATTGTATCATCAGGTGTCTCAATGTGCATGCTAACGGCAGCGGTAGCCGAGTGGTATAGGTATCGGACTGTGGCTTGCTTTGTAACGGGTTCGAGCCCAGTACCACTAAAGACCCGCCGTGTAGGGCAGCGATGCACGTTAAATCTGTTGAGAGCTGAAACGTCCTCCCGTTGGTGTGATCTGGTAGTTAGGAGAGGGGGGTGCCAGCTCAGGTGTCGTCCACGTCACTTGACCATGGTTCAAAATTACGTGGTCCGTCGCCAAAAAGCCTTCGTGTAGCTGAACAGTGAGACGTTAATATTCAATCAATCTCAATGTGCATGCTGCTTCCAGAAATACCACTGTCACCCATGGTGCCATCAGTATAGATTTTTAGTACTGAATGAGAGATGCCATGAATTGTCTCCAGTGCATTCTGTCTAGTAATCTTTCACAATATAGTTATAATGAAAGAAAAATATCATAAGAGAATTTGAGAACTTGCAAGATAATGTGATGTGGTAACATAGAGTACATTTAAAAGCATAGAAATGACCACACACTCAACAGAAATGCAACACAAAAAAATTATTTCAATTGCTGTTATGTTTTATATAAAGACACATAGAATATATATATATATATTTGCATAGATATAGATTGCTTTAGCATAGATTGCAATGATTTTTTTTAAAGGTTATGTTGTAAATTATGTTGATTTTTTTTAGTTTGGTATAGTTACATTCAGTTTTTATAGATATTTAATGTATTAATTTTATTGGAGTAAATAAAAGAAAGTTGGAATTGTATTTTCTTCTTTTTGTTACTTTATATATATATATATATAAAGGGTGTTTTTTTAGAGGTATAGAACTTTAAATTGCAATAAAACAACGATGTATTATTCGATTAACGTGATTTTTTTTTATTCGAAAGATAATCTTGTGGCATTACATTTTAAATATGATTTCTGGCATATGACTGCCACGGATGGCTCGGATGTAGTCCAATCTGGACGTCCAATTTTCGATGACTTTTTCCAACATTTGTGGCCGTATATCGGCAATAACACAGCGAATGTTGTCTTCCAAATGGTCAAGCGTTTGTGGCTTATCCGCATAGACCAATGACTTTACATAGCCCCACAGAAAATAGTCTAGCGGTCTTAAATCACAAGATCTTGGAGGCCAATTCACAGGTCCAAAACGTGAAATTAGGCGTTCACCAAACGTGTCTTTCAATAAATCGATTGTGGCACAAGCTGTGTGACATGTTGCGCCGTCTTGTTGGAACCACAGCTCCTGGACATCATGATTGTTGAATTCAGGAATGAGAAAGTTAGTAATCATGGCTCTATACCGATCACCATTGACTGTAACGTTGTGGCCTTCATCGTTTTCTGAAGAAGGATTCCACCAGCCCACATAAAGCGCACCAAACAGTCAGTTTTTCTGGATGTAACAGTGTTTCGACATACACTTGTGGATTAGCTTCACTCCAAATGCGGCAGTTTTGTTTGTTGACGTAGCCATTCAACCAGAAGTGCGCTTCATCGCTAAACAAAATTCGCGTATGAAAATCGGGAACAACGGCAATCTCGTTTTGGGCCCATTTGACGAATCTACGCCTTGCTTGATGATCGTTTTGATGAATTGCCAAACCAAACTGAGAATAAATCACTTGACAGCTGTTAAATCGGTCACCATCTTGGAAAGTAATGCCAACTTAAACTTCTATACCTGGAAAAAAACACTCTTTATATATATATATATAGGTACTAGACAATATCAGAAGTCCCTCCTCTCTTTCATATGTTTTATTAAACAAACTTCTACATGTCAAAAAGTTTAAAGACACCTTAATTGTGTGAAAAATAACTGAATTTCTTCAGTTTGAATGCAAGTGTATTTATTTTATTCTTAACGGTTAGAAATTTAATTGTTTGAACATTAAATAGCTTTATCAGTTAATGTTATTTGATATTTTTTTATTTTTTTTGTATTAGTTAATTATAAAGCACAATATAAAGAACAAATAATCTGTGTAAGCCTGATGTTAGGAGAATTTTTTTAAAGATTTATACAATGTTATACTTTTTTTTTGAAATTTCTAGCTACTGTAAAATAAAGTTACTTTTGAATCCATAATAGAGCTATATTTTTTAAAATCACATTTCAATTTTCAGGGTACTATAGCTTTACCTCCTGGCATGCGCTCAGCAATTGTTGTTCGTGCAGATGGTAGCCAGTATCAAGTTTTCAATGTTGCTCCTCCTGGATTACAGGCCAGTGGAGCAAATTCAATTAATACAGCTTATAGGCTACAATCGCTGTCGGTAAATATATTTTTGTATTTATTAATAAATCTAGTTTTGGAGAATTTTATTTTCATTAGGTATCTGAATTTTTTTGAGAAAGGGACCACACATTAATATATGAAAAATGCTAACTAATTGGAATAGATTTAACAACTTTCTTTGCCATTGCATATCATATTTAAAACTTAATAAATGCAAAGGTTTTAATTTGTTAGAAATTAAAAGAATTTAAAAATATCATAAATGTAAAGACAATCAAATGTGTATGTTAAAAAAATTGTTTTTGTGTCCATTTAAAAATTAAGTTTAATCAAATTAGTATAAGAAATGACTGGAGAATTTTGTGTACCACAGTTCTTTATATTGTAATTAATTTTAACCAAAAAATAATGGGACCTAATTAACTTAAATTTATAGCATTAATTTGCAGAATTGGTTTATTTTGTTAATCTGTAAATTACATCAATAGCTGATATCATGTTTTAAAAATTTGCTTAAAAAAGTCTTTCAAATGATTATATGTGTTCACCTTAAGCAGTGTTTTGATTTTATATACTTCATTCAGGAATTTATGAAGTCACAAATGTAGGTGCTATCCAAATATTGAGAATTTTCCTCACAAAATTCCTTTTATTTTAATTAATTTAAACCATTAAAAAAAGGGAATCTAATTAACTTAAATTGGGAAACCCTGATTAAATCATTTCAATTTAATGGACACTCCAACTAAAAATACTAAAGCAACTTAAATTATGAACCCCTTTGGTTTCTTCCATTTAAATTTATAAATGGAAGCTCATCTTTATAAGTCAGCTCATGTGCACTCTTCTGAAAGTTCAAAAGTCAAAGCCATTTCTGAGAAGCCAAAACTGTATTAATGTAGTGTGAATGTAGTTCCTAATAGGATTGTTTGGGAGAATAAATGTAGGGAGTTTTGTTCATAGATGGCAATGTTGAAGGAAACATCAGTAAGATATATTTAAATTAAACAGCACAGTAAAAGACATATTAAATGCTTTTCATCCATTACATTTTCAAAACAAAACATTTCAGTTCTTTCTTCTCACTTCCTTCAGTTCAGTTTGTTTTCAACAATTTGTTTCACATAGCGGGCACTAGAGGACGCAACAGTAAATGTAGACTAAGCATTAAAAAAGATCTGAGCAGTTCTCAATTTTAATATTTTCCTACCATTGGATATTTCATACTACTGAGTAAAAATTTGTGACATATTTCGTATACTTAAATGAGCATGATTTTATTCCATATGTTAATAAGTAATGGTACCATATCAGTAGCGCACACAGGAATTTTTCAAGGGGGGGTCCAGGGTCGAAAGTTCGCCGTTCTTGTATCATGCTCCTTTTGATTTTATCAATTTTCGGGAACAAAACACAGTAAAAAATGAATTTTTGAATAAATAATTAACATTAATTGATAACATTAATCATTAATAACAAGTAATTAATTAAATTTTACGCACTATATACTTTGAATTATAATCAATCGGGGAAAAAAATCAAGGGCTTTGGGGGGTCCGGACTCCCCTTGTGTGTGCCACTGCACCATATCTACAATAGCATCCCAAAATTTCATATCAACATAGTAGCATTAAAAGAGTATCTTGATTAAGCTTATCCTGAGGAAGATATGTTTAAAATCTAGAGGGTCCCTAGACTTACATAAAAACCTTTTACAAGCTAATTAAAATGATCTTGCATTTGCAGAGTGGTGATATTGTTTAATTATTATTTAATTTTAAAAACCTTGTTTATTTGGATAAATTAATAAAAATTTGTTACAAATTTTAGAAGGGAAAATTGTTTTAGCATGTTAAAACAAAAGAAAGATATTTTTTGTTAGAAGTTTGTAATTATCATAATACTAAGGGATTGTGTATGAATTTTTTGTAAGTGGTATTAATGTTATGCGGAAAATATTTTCTCCGCATACATCTCTCAGTGATACCACAGGTTTAATTACCAGTGGTATTTTGTTAAAAGCTTATGAAATATGTGAAACATTTTTAGAAAAAGGAATTGTAGAATGTTTAAAAAAAATGTCCTATATATTTAAATTTTTAAAAAATTTATTCTATTTATTTATTGTTTAATTTTATTTTCTTAGGGAAGTGTACCTGGAATTATTCGAACTCTTTCACATCCTCAAGTTGTATCTGTTCCTGTTTCATCTGCAACTGTGAAAACACTTCAGGTTCTAATTCCTATTCTTTAAAAAAATTGTGACTATTTTCCCAATGTATGACTGCAATTTTGATCAGTATTGAATCTAATCAAAATATTGTTTTAAAATTAGTTTGTCTTGCAACTTTGTGTGTAGATATCCTTACAGTTTTACAAAATAATAACTTATGAAATATTTAATGCTATAGTAGGCATCAGTTATTTGTATTAAAATTTTTTAAAAAATGGAACTTTTTAATGATTTTTCTTGCTTTAATACTCTGTATAGTATTTTTGCTATGAGAATTAATTTACTGAGATAAAAAGGATTATATTGATATTCAGTCAGTGAAATTCAATAACCACATCTCTGAATAAATGTCATGAACTTATTAAAATAGTTATCCTCCTTACCAGAGGGTTAATTTTATCCTGTATTTTAAATTCTTTTTGTATTAAGGAACTTGCAATCATTTATAAGAAATATATACAGATTTTTGAATGTGTTTTTTATATAAAGGCATGGTCATTGGAAGGGATTTTTAAATTATAGATCCATTTTTTGATTGTTGATGTTGCTTACTGATGAGATTGATGAGGCAGTCCTTTGTGGCTGGAAATCTTGTTTATTAAACATGGTGAGATACACAGACATACACATCTTAAACAATAAACAGAGAATGTGGATGACACTACGCAGAACAAAGACCACAAAAACACTACACACTGCAGCCGCCTACGTGATTAAGGAGAAAGAAGAGAAAAGGCGGAATTTCCAGAGATCTCCCTATTTATACTAAGCGGAAAATCACATGACCTGAGTTGGTGAATGGATGTAATTCAAAAAGTTCCCTTTAGGCAAGTAACTAGTTAAAAATGATTAAACAGTTGTCCTGAAGGACTGGACCAGAGAATTAAAAGATATTTATAAATGGATACTTGAGAGAATTATTACACACACACACATATATATATATATATATATATATATATATATATATATATATATATATATATATATATATGTATATATATATATATATATATATATATATATATATATATATATAGTTAGAGTGTAGAACAGACTAATTTCTTTTGGATTTGGCGTTGTTTTTTTATATTTTGTGATACAAAAGTGATTTCATTCAGTTAAATTATTTTGGGATCCCAGATACAATGAAATTAGGACTTTTTTATTCTTATAACATTACATGTTCTATGTATTTGATTGCCATTCATTATCATTGCTGTTATTTTTAAAAATTTAGAATGAAAGTTTTTTTTTGTTTAAAAACCAAATTAGAAGTTGGCTTCAATATTCATTGCATTTTTTTTTAAATATTTGCCTTCAGTTAATTTTTCCTGGACAGTTCTATTGAAACTGTAATTTATGTTCTTTATTAGAAATGATTTCTGGAGCAGAAGAAGAAAAGTATTTGTAATAACAATGATGCCTTGCTAAAAGTTTGATTTTGAATAATGAATGTTCATTTTGCAAAGCCAACATGCATGTAACTGAGAAGAATTTTTGACTGCTGATTTGATTTGGAAACATTGTAAAAAATAAGCATTACGAAGAGAAAGTAAATTAGGTGTGATCCAGATTTTTGTCAAAATGAAGATGCAAGTTTAAAAAGCCAACTGTGTGATTTAATTTCTTTTGTCATTAATATATTGAAGAGTATTATATTATTAAGGGCAAGCTCTTTGATTACAACAAGATTCAATTGCTGCATGTGAATTTGAATTCTATTCTAAATTTCTGAGTTGACATGGGAAAATAAGGCACAATAAACCAGAAATTTAAATTGAGCAGCATTGTATCTTTTCTGATCTTAAAATATTTCTTATCTCGGAAAAATCGGGTTTCTAGTAAAATGTGTGTGTGTTTAAAAAAAAGCATAATTCTTATTTTTTAATGTTTAAATTTGTATTTTACTTTATTTTATTTGGCATTTTTCCTATTTTGGATGTTGTGAATGATAATCAATATTGTTTGGTAACTTCTGAGTAATCATGATTTTTGCAAGGAACAACTATATTCTATAACTAGCTGGTATACCCGTTCTTCGCACGGGTGAACTGAAAAGTTAAACAACACAGATTGAAGGATAAAGAAGTTTTTAATGAGTTAATTTTAAGTGAATTGCAAATTAAACAAAAAAAGCTTTTCACATATCTCAGCTGAAGAAAAAAAAGAAAGAAAAAATACCTTTGTTAAATTTTAAGTCTGTAGATCTAATAGCTGATAAAAAGGATTTTTTTTATATTTATAACTCCCAGTAAAACTCTTGAGGGTTGATTTTTGAAAATACCTCCCTAAGCTGATCTCTGCTCAGCAAAAGTAACACATTGTTAAAAGTTTTCTGACGCTTAAAATATTGTAAATAATTTATAACTGAAAGTGTCATACATTAATATATATTTCTGTTGAATTTATTTTATGTGAAAACTGTAATACTCGCAAGCAACACCGTTTCCTAAATAACAATGGCGATTCAATGGAAAAAATAGCGAAATGTTGACAATAGAGTCAAGTTGGCAAATGTATAGCTACTTTCATAGCTCAAACTTTATTAGAGCTTTGTAAGACCCGCCGTGTAGGAAAAACGTGCACGTTAATGCTTTATCTACCGCATTATGATCTACAGAAATTTTTTTTCATGCAATATTTTTTAGGTCACTACATTGAAAATTAAGGGACATACATAAACAAAATACTCCACTTAGGGAAATTTAATCGGTTAGAGCTAATAAATTAATTAAATATATTCCACTGTAAAATTAATTATATACACCATTCACTTAAAATAAATAGTCAAATCGTTTTCTAAGGTCTCCATAAACATAAGACACTTAAATTTTGACATTAACTATTTTTGGGGCACAAAAATGATAATCTTTGCAATCTGCTGAAAACGCTCGCAGCTGAAAATGTAATATCTGCTACAAAACTATTTGCCTTCCCCGTTAAAATACTCATCATAGAACCCGTGCCATCATATATCTTGGAAGAGTGGATTTCAAAGAATATTCCAGCTAAGTATTGGTAGAATATTCCTGCTAAATTGGTGTGGCGTGGTAGTTAGGAGAAGGGGGTGCCAGCTCAGGTGTTGTCCACGTCACTTGACCATGGTTCAAAATTATGTGGTACGTCGCCAAAAGCCCTCATGTAGCTGAACAGTGCGACGTTAATATTCACTCACTGAAAAAAATACAGTGCAGTAGTTATAACTATTTTTATACTTAAAAATGCAATATCTGCCTATTCAATTAAAATTACAGCATTATAATTAATTACTAACCACACAAACAAATTTTGAAAATTTATCCAAATGATGTAGTGTGAAAGAGAAAGTTTATTCAGACAGACAACAAATGCGTCTTATATGCATATAGATTTGTTTGAATTCTTGTGTATTATTACTTTTGTAAGCTTCATGACATACTTTATGGTGTACCAGTATTTTAAAGCTGACTGAGCAACAGCAACATTTAGCTGGGTATAGCTAGTTATAACATAAAATTAAATCTTAAAAAGATATCAAAAATAAAAGACGACTCAATATTTTGAATAAATCAGTATAAACATTTTCATACAAACACAATATATATATATTGTAAAATATTTATTTTGCTATTTGCATTTCAGACAGACATCAAACAAAATTTTAAAAATTGTCAAAAACAGATAAAAAAAACATATTTAAGAAAAATATCACTGATTAATTTTGCCAAAGACATCGCAATGTGCAAAAAAATATTTGGGTAAATTCCTACTTTCGCCCACCCCCTTGGCGACGAATTTTTTGATTCGCGCCAAAATGGCGCCAAAGCGCGATTTTTAAACTCGTACCGACGACGTTCAAAGAACGGAAAATGTCGATAACCATAAAAAAATAAAAACAACTGAAATTGAACAGTTCAGCGAAGCAAACTAAAATTGAAAAAATTGGTAAAACTTACGTGCTTACGAAGGAACGTCTTTCTCCATGGGAGGGTACAATGTGGTGATCGCACGGAGAAATTCTCGAAAAACATCATCATCCAACGAATGCCCTCTCCGGCGTCGCCACATGTATTCGGCTAAATAGTGGTCGAATTCGCCCTCCACATGCGCCGCATGGTTCCATAACGATCTTTTAATCGCCGACCATGTGCCTTCGATTGAATTGGTGTGAGCGCTGGTTTCAGGGTTCTTAAAAGTCAGACTGTGGTTGACCCGCAAATGCTGATAACCTTCATGCGAAAGGCAATCGCATTAAATTTTCACGCATACACCATTGAAGCAAATTCATTTGTCCCCTTTCTCCCAAAACAGCAAAAAAAGAAATAGTTAAATGTTCCATTCGGCTACTCATTCAGAAAAACCGGTACTCACACGAATTCTAAAAAGATCGTTCGAACCAGATCGTTCAACCGTGCAAAAGAAGGAAATGGTTAAATTTTTCTGTATATATTGGTTTTAGGGTTGCCATAGTTAACATAACTAACATTAATTTTGAACCTATTGGTCAATGGAATTTTAATGAAAAGGAAGGGTAGATAGCTTGGCGAACTTCTCGCCCTGTTTGGCGACAAAAAAAGTGCAAAAACCGGGGGTGGGTTAAAATAGGAGCCAACCAATATTTGCAGTACATAATAACCAAAAAAAAAAAAAGTACTAAAATATTAAAAAAAAAAAAAAAAAAAAATAACAGGCTAAGATAATACTCATAATATTAATTTCATATTGGTTGGCTACTCATTTTTGGCATGATTTTGAAATCACGCCAAATTGGTATGTTGCGGCCAGTCTAATGTTATAGTAATGCACAGAATTAAAGGTACGTACGTATTATTGCAACCTATTGGTGACATTATACAAAATGAAGCACATGATTGCCAATTCAACGCATACAAAGTTGGGATTGCCAAAGTGGCGAGTTTTTTGAACGTTGGCGACTGTGCAAAAATACGCAAGTACTATAAAAATTATCCAAAGTATATATATATCCCGAGCATAAAAATAAATTGAAAAAATGAAGTACAATACTAACATTAACCAACATAAAAAGAATTGAACTTAATCAAGGCAAAAGCATAATTTGAAAAAATAAGGTACTTACATATAACCGCAACTTATTGGCGATATATGAAACGAAGCACGACTCAAAATTCAACATATATATATGACATGTAAAATCGGGGTTGCCAACTTGGCAAGTTATTTTGAATGTTGGCGATTGCCAGGATAGCACATAAGTTCCAAAAATAATTTATCTTATGACCACCTGCTTCCTCAACAGGTATTTAAGCCATTTGTCTGTTTTGCTCATTCTCTGATGCCTATTCCAGTATGATATGTAATTACTACCAACACTGCTTTTGCTTGGGCAGTATGATTTTCTGCATGGCAATTTTATGCACTGAAGCCAATAGTTTACCCTTAAAGGTTAAAATAAAGACACATGAAATTGCAAAGAACCATATTATTGGATCAAGTGTAGTATAGGGGGCTACTTGGCGCAGTCCTTTATTTTGGTTACTAAAAGTGGTCTCCAAGGTACTTTTTTCGGTATTATTTATTTTAGAATGAATTCGATATCTCACCATGACATTTAGATAAAAATCCGAAGAAATTCGCCAAATCCAAAGTGCCCCCCTATACTACATTTGAACCGAACTGAAATATAACCCTTATCAATGAGAAGTTTCAGTTTGTCAAAATTATAATCTTCGCATTCTAAAGAAATAAATAAATAAGTTGTAATTTGCAAGCAAAATCACACACATAAACATCCCGCGATAATACCTAAATGTTGCCAAACCAACAAAACAAAGTTTTAGTTGTTGAAAGAATTATCCTTAAAAAAATTATTTATTCGAAAATAATCCTAATTAAATATCAAAGAATAGAAAAAATTGAATAAATATTCCAACCGATAAACAAAGCTACAGTAAAAATATGTAATAATCTTGAAAAACTGCATGTAAAGTATAAATTGTCCACTTAGTGAGAAACGTGACCACATATGACGTCATAACACTGGAAAATCACTTAAAAATTAAAATTTAAAAAATTTGGAAGGAATTATGAACGCCAAACCTATTTAAGAACCTTTCTGGTGTAATTTTGTGTACGTGTACCAAGTTTCACGTTATTTGGGTGTCTGGATCTCGAGTTATGAGGGAACAGACAACAAATGCGTCTTATATATATATATAGATTTAACCAGATCTATGTATAGACACATATGCATAAAATCTGTCTTTACTGTGTACTGTTATTTATATTGATGTAAATATTTTTTTTTAAGTAAATTGAATCCGAAATCTTCCATTTTTCAGACTGGACCTGGTGGTGTTGTTAGAACTATATCTCCTCAACAGATGGCAGTGACTCAGGCTAAAAGTCAGCAGGTAGTCTTAATGAATTTTGTACTAACCTTAAACATTTAGAAGTTTTTATGTGTAATTAATACAATGTTTAAAGTTTCTAAATAAATTAAGATAGGGAGAACATTTATGGGCCTTTTGAAAAGGTAAATTATGATAAAAATAGTTCTTATCTCTTGATATAATCAAAACTTGAAAAAAAAAAATCGTTTATTCACAATTTGGATCAATAAACAAATAACTTTTTAATTTGAGGCATTTATATTTTATGTATAGTTTTGTTTTTCAACTAAAATATACTCAATGTCCAAAATTAAGGTCACAAACATATTTTTAGTTATTTTAAAATGATCCCCTATAAAACTGATAACATTTATATTTTATTTATTTTGAAGATTGAGTAGTACTATATCAACCTTCAGTTTAGGAACAGATGTTGTTTAGTTCTAGTTCTTGCAAAAATACTGAATTGAGACCATTCAAGCATATACGAATTTTGCCTTCAGCTTTGTAAATATTGCATTAAAACAAACAAGTTAGTCTGTTTGCAATGAGGATGACTTCTTGTAATTTTTTACATGATACCCCTTGAGGTGCATATCCCGTTAGCAGGCATAAAGCTGGCCAGTTTCAGGTGGGGGTGGCTCGTAAGTGGTGTCCCAGTTTCAGAATCAAAGCCAAACAAGTGGTTCTATTACCAGGAAGGTTGGCAAAGGACACCACAAAGCAATGGTATCTGCACAGGATTGCTACTTGGCATTGAGCACACAGCAGCATAGGCGGACAACAGCTCCTCAGCTTGCTCACGACCTTGCTGCTGTGTCTAGAAGAAGAATTACCAGGCAAGCAATCCACAGCTATCTTGCAAAGACTAGCCTTTACATTCAGCATCCAGTCTAGTGTATCCCTTTGTCTGCATGCAGCAGGAAAGACGCAATATTGTCCACACGACTGTTATTTTCAGCTTCACACCACAAGAATGGGGGCATGTTCTTTTCAGTGGTAAGTGGAAATGTTCCAGACAAAGTGATTCTCATCTCTTCACCTGGAGAAAAAAAATGAAGCTCATTTTCATCCTTTCTACATAACAAAAATCAACAGATTTGGTGGCATAATGTTGGGCATCATACACCTCTGTACTTTTTTGATGCAGTTACTGTCAATACACATCACTATAGGAATGAGATCCTGGAAGCTTATGTGAGGTTTTTCTGAGTGCTATGGGCTCGGACGACATTTTTATGGATAATATGGAACTCGTATTGTTGATGAATTTCATGAAGGAATGGATATTTGCTGTATGGATTAACCTTTGAGGTCTTGACACGACATTAAAAGACGTTCTGTGTGGCTGGGCATAATGCACGGAACTTGCATTGTTGATGAATTTCATGAAGGAATGGATAGTTGCTGTATGGATTGACTCTTGAGGTCTCCGCATCACAGTTCTATTGAATATGTTTGGGATGGTCTAGGCAAGGCCATGTTTTACTTCAGTCCCCTCCCCCAGGAATTAAGACTTGCTTATGGAAAAACATGCTTTGTTGCCACAAATACTTATAAACAGTATGGAAGCTTATTTTGAGGCTTGCATAGCAGTTCAAATTGGTCCCGAGTTAAATGCTTTATCTCTAATTCATGATTTTGCACATTTTGATAAAACCTTTATCTTAATTTAAAATTAAAATCTTTTCTATGCAGCTATTTTGCTATATTCTTTCTCACATTGTAACATGTCTCTGTGTCAAATTTTGGGATAACACAGTAAATAGTTAATCAGTTTTTACTGATTTTTTATGTTTGTGACCTTAATTTTGGACATGAGTGTATAAAATTTAAGTGAAGTATTACGTATATTTATTTTTTTTAAATAAAAATAATTTATGTGTTGAATAAAAATATGTGTGTAAAATTCAATTACAAGGTGGGTTTCTTTAGTTTTAAATCTGTATTTTATATATTGTTTTTAAATGTATATGTATTACTGTGTGTTTTTCCTATAAAAGAGCAGTTTTTAATATCTTTGATGTTTTTCATAATAGAATTATGCCTCAAACTCTATAGACAACAAATCAACTTTTAAAGCTTTCAAACTTTTGTGAAACATTGTAAACTGTCCTAAAAGTACTACTGTTTGGAATGTTTTACAAAAATATGATTATCAAGGTAAATTGGTTTGTTGCCCATAGTTGTGGTTTAGTTCTAATTTCTTCAACTCTCTCATTTTAAATGAGAGTATTGAAAATATCATTCTGATATTTCTGAACTTATTTTTACTTTCCCCATCTTTAGCTTAATAATTATTCCAATTTCTAATGTTCTCTATATCAAGTTGGCTGCATAGAATCAGTGGGGGTAAGATTGGATATCGATGTAAAGCTAATGTTTTTACATTTCTATTCGTTGCATGTCTCCAAGGTCACCATTATTTTTCACAAGATTTGTCTAATTAGGCATCTGTTAGTAGAACTTTTATGAATACATGGTGCTTTCATATGCATGGTTGGAGTCTTTTTATGTGTATGTTTCATTGATGTGGAATATTTTTTTTTTAAGGAAATATGAGATTTTTTTAAATATATTTTATGGCTATAATGCATGATCATTTTCACTGTTACAGAAAATTCTATTTGTTGTTGCACTGTTGTGAATTTTTTTTCCCTTTCTCAAATCTGAATTAATTGACAAAAATGTTTTTTAAATTGTGTTAAATTTTGTATAAATCATTTACTAAACAAGTGTTAGAAATGTCTATTACTTTGGAAAAAGAGGTAATATTTTAAATATTTTTAAGGAAAAGGCATTGTGAAAAATGATGGTGTTTTAAAATAGTACTCTGTTTCCTATAGACAATTTTAAATTTACTATTTTTTTCAATTAAAAACTCAATGTGGCACTATGCAATGCACAGTAACTTAACTATTGTTGATTTATAATTGGTCTAATAATTTATGAAACATTTAATTTCTATATGTTTAGTGGTATATTGAGGAAAGTATTGAATCTTTCTTGCAAAAATAACTTTTTTAGGAATATGAACACAGATTATCTGTAAATCCTTTCTGATTGCACAGATTTAAATTTTTAAATAAAAATAATTTATCAATAATTTTTTAACCCTTTTTTCGGAAATTCTATTTCAATTGGTATAATCTTTATATAAAACACAGTGAGGTTTATTAAAATAAGTATTAATGTTTTATGCACTTAACTTATTGCTAAGGAAGTTAGATAAATGATTCATTTGCATCAAAAACTTTTTTCTTTATTTTCTTTTGCATTTTGAAAAACTTTGCTGTTATATGTGTATTTTGTTTTACAATGTAATTTTTTAAAATTTCTGTTTTCCCCTTTCCTTTTTAATGTCAGTAATATGTTTGCATAAAACCTTTTTTAATAAGATTAATTTAGAAAGTTATATTTTGTATAATCAAAATGGCTTAAAAAATTAAACAGCTTTTGTCTTTTATATCAAAATAAAATCTTACAAATTTTATAAATGTGTTTTATATTTATGAACAAATTATTAATTTAGATCTTTTTGAACAAAAATTTATTTGTAAAATAATGTAAATAGCATATTAAATTACTTTTCTTTATGAATGTTTGTGTAATAATGTATAACAAAACATTTGCAACTCATGAAAAAAATATTTTTATTATTATTAGGAAAATAATTTTGAAAAAATTGATGCATGTTTGACTGTTTTTTCTGTGTTTGATAGAGAAATTAATTTTAGTACTTCAGTATAAATATTTTGAAAAAATTATTAAAGGTGTATTTTTTATTGTAAGGGAATAATATACACATTATAATGTATAAAGAATTTTTGAAATATTGCAAGAAATGCTGAAACTTTCTATGTATATGATATCAGTTCTATATATTTACAGTCTCCTCATACAGTGGTTAGTACCGTCTTGCAACAAACAACTTCCAGTGTTACAAGAAGTACTTCATCTGCTACGAACTCCTCTGGTGCTGTAAGTATCCTTTGCCTTTTAAAAATGTTTTGAATTTCAGTCATATACTTAATCACATCTCAACTAATAGTTATGTGGGATTATTTCCCCCAAGAATTAGTATTAATTCTAAGTTGTTTTAAAATATTTCCAAAACCATGTATCAGGTTTTGAATTTCTCCATTTGATTTTTTGGGTACTATGAAGGGAGTTAGAATATGGGTAATTTTTACTGGGGATCTGCATCTTTTGCATGCTACTTTGCTGATTCTTCAAATGTAACTGAATTTCTGTGGTTAATATGCCTTTAAATTTTTTTTAATTTGTTACTTTTCAATTACTTTGTTTGATTAAATACTTGTTTAATAAAGTAGCATTCAAGTATATGTCTTTATTTATAATTGCTAAATGAAATTCTAATTGCTTGGAAATGAATAGTTTATATAAATATAATAGGAAAAATGTGCTAAAAAAAGGTGAATATAATTCTGCTTTACAAAATTTTGATGAAATAAATATGGACGGAAAATTTTTGAACAAACAAAGGGATAAAGAAAATTTTAAAAACATGAAAAAATTATTTAAAAAAAATTGAGCAATTTTAACTTTTTAGTTTTTTTAATTGGAAAAGTATATATTATTCAAATTTTAAGTTTGTATAAACATTTCTATAAATACAAAGGACTGTAGGTATGTTTATATATGTCTGTTCCATCATTGAATCATTCAGATAATATATTTTAATCAGTTAATTTAGTGTCAGCTAATTCATATTGCAGTCCAATATTTTACATCTTGTAAATTTTTGTCTTTAAAAGGACTACAATTATACTGGATACAATCATGACTACTACTATGATTATTTGGTAAGTTTAATATTATGAACCATTTGCACCAAGTACCTCTCCCTCATCTATGTGTTGATCACTCGAATGCTTCTTTAGTGGATTTGGCAGTTCCACATTTCTCCTGCCACTTTTAGCTTTTTTTTTCTCCTTTTTTATCTTACAATGGGAGGGCACGACTAAGGAAATTCGTTTTGGGTCGAGACTCGGTGTAATAGTAGTACTCCTTTAGGGTCTTCAACCCTCGATGTAATTCCGCCAAATGGCCAGACAATTTGGAGAAAATAGCCTTAAAAATTCATGCTAAGCTGTTATACGATTAAGTTTTAATTTCCTCCGATGACTCCATAGAATAGTTGGGAGAACGCCTGGTTACTATGCTGGAGGTCAGGGTTCTATTTGTGCGATAAATTTTTTTTTCAGTTCATTTAATTATTTTTTAAATTAAATAAATTTATTTATGAAAGGTTTATTAAATGATATTTTATGTAATTATTTTGTATTTTATAAAGTAAAAAAAATTAATTTATTATTTAAATTATTTATTATTAAGAACATTAAAATTTTAATAAGAATTATTATTTATTAAAATTATTATTAATTATTATTTATTATTAAATTTATTATTAATTTATTTAAAATATTTAAGTAAATTTATTAAAATTAAAATAAATTTATTTAAAAAGGACATATTGAATATTTTATAAAATTATAAAATAATATATAAAAAGACATATATTATTTTTATTTTATTAATTATAAAATACTTTAATAATAATATATTTTATGAAATATTTTATATTGTGTATAATTTATTTATAGTATATTACATTTCACATTATAAAACTATTTGTAACTAATTTTTATGTAAAATATCATTTAATATGTATTACATATCTTATTATAAATATTATTTATTGATATAAAAATATATTTATATAAAATTTAATATAAATATTTATGTAATTACAGCAATTTTTTTTACTTTATAAAATACAAAATAATTACATAAAATATTTAATATTTAATGAACCTTTCATAAATAAATTTATTTAATTTGAAAAAATAATTAAATGAATTGAAAAAAAAAGTTTATCGTGTGAATAGAACCCTAGCCTCCAGCATAGTAACTAGGCGTTCTTCCAACCATGCTACAGAGTCATCGGAGGAAATTAAAACTTTATTGTATAAAAGCTAAACATGAATTTCGAAGGCTATTTTTTCCGAATTGACTGGCCATTCAGCGGAATTACATTGAGGAGTGAACACCCTAAGAGGAGTACTACTATTAATCCAAGTCTCGACCTGAAATGAATTTCCTTAGTCATGCCCTCCCCTTGTTAAATAAAATTAGGGTGGTCTTGCCTTTCTCTAATTGCTTGTGCTTCTCACCATTTGTGTGCAGTCTCAGAAAAGTTTTTTTTTGACAAATTTTCTTGAGAAGGAAGGGTTTATAAATCTGATCAAATTAAATGATAAAAGAAGCATGAAAAAATTGTAATCATTAGTAAGAATAAATAAAAGGTGGGTTTAAAATTTTGTTAACCTCTTCGCATCCAATGAAATATAAAGGTAAAGATTATATTCTCTAGTTGAAAGCATATTATTGAAACTTGTAACATTTTTATAAAACATCTTATTTTAAATAATGGTTCAAGCTAAATACATTTGATGTTTGAGTTTTATAGCTAGTGTTGAGTTTATTCAATACAAAAACATGCTATACAAAGTAAAAAGACCAACGGGGCTATATGTGTAGCTGAGAACCAGCAAACGGAGTTTGCTTCTTCTTTGATCCTATAGTAGAGAAAAGAAAAGAAAAACAAAACACGGCCAGGCCTTGAGGGGTGGGTGGGAGGGAGGAGACCCTTCCGAGCTGGAGGGAGAAAACGAAACTACACACGCTCGAGGAGCGGAGAGTGTCCTTGAATGAGATGACGTCACACTCGGCTTTTGCTAAGCGGGACGAAAGAACTCCCAACACGAAAAGCAGGTTGTCATTCTTGAAAAGAGGTTTTCGCACTCAGCTGATTGCCAAGTTATGAAAGGTGGCTTTCAGGGGAAAGCGGTACGTGGTGTGTTTAAAAATATCTTGGTTGTTGTGGCTTCTAATGGTTGAGGGAAAGTTATGATGTAGGTGGGAGATGAACATCCCCACCGGTTCAATTTTGAGTTCCTTGTGGATAACGGAGACTGGAATGTATCTAGGGATTCCAACGATACCTCGGATAGACATATTTTGGATTCGTTGAATCTGGAGAATTTTGTCTCTCGCCATGTTTGCCCAGATTTGACAGCCATAGAGGAGAGAGGGACCGAGGTAAACTTTATAGATTAGGACCTTGTTTTGAAGGGAGAGCTTGGATTTTTTTCCTAGGATGTTGATGAGAGTGAAGTACTTTTTCCAGTATTTAGCTTTAAGTTCATGCAAGTGGGACTTGTAGCGGAGGTTTTGGTCGAGGGTGAGTCCAAGATAATTAACTTTAGAAGTCCAGGCTATTGTTTGATTGAATAGTAGGAGGGGGTCGTTAAGAATGCTTGGAGTTACACATCGAAACATGATTGCTTGTGATTTATTGGTGTTGATGGCGATACGCCATTTGGTCAGCCACTTTTAAAGGATTTGGAGGTAGGATTGGAGGCCAGATCTAACTTGAGATTCAGTTTTCTCTGTGATGAGGATGGCAGCGTCATCGGCAAATAGGTGAAGGGAGTCTTCCGGATGAGTGGGGAAGTCGCTAGTATAAATGTTGAATAATAACGGAGAGAGGAGTGAACCTTGAGGACAGCCAGATTTTAATGAGCCATTCTGTGAGATGAAGTGGTCAATTTTGACTCTGAAAGCTCTGTTGTTGAGAAAGCTATTTATGATGTGAATTAGGTATGGCGGAAAGTTATACTTTGAGTTTGTAGATCAGACCTTGATGCCAAATTCTGTCGAATGTCTTTTGAACGTCGAGGAAAATACCTCCCGTGATCATCTTTCGGCTGAAACCATGGATAACTTGGTTGTTAACCCTGAGCAGTTGGTGTAGTGTGGAGGTATTTTCCCTGAACCCATGCTGGAAATCGGGAATGATGCTGTTTTCATTGCAAAAGGCTTTCAGGCGTTCTAGTAATATCTTTTCAAAAATTTTGCCGACAGAACTGAGCGGGCTGATCGGTCTGCAATTTTCAGCTTGGGTTTCATTTTTTCCAGGTTTTGGAAGGACTAATATTTGCTATTTTCCAGGCTATTGGGAAGTATTTGTAGATAAGGCATTTGTTGATTATCTTTGTTAGGTTGGTTATTGCATTTAGAGGCAGAGCTTTCAGAGCTATATTCTTGATGGAGTCCGGTCCCGGGGCTTTTCTATTGTCAAGTTTGAGGATGATGATCATGATTTCACCAGGTGTTAAGAGGGGGTACAGTGTCAACTTCGTTGGCCAGGAAATGATTTGTTTCTCTATTAACTTCTTCGATGAAAACATCCTCGAAGGGTTCTGGATTGTCTGTGAAGGAGTCTTCAAGCGATTTAACGAAAACATTAGCTTTAAGACCAGATGCTTGTGTTGCTTATTTTGCATGCATAATTGTTTTTTTATAATTATTTTTTCAAAGTGTTATTACTGTTATTTTTCTCCTTTCAAAATTAGTTTTATTTATTACAATGAACCAACCAATCTCAATTAATTTGTATCAGTAAAAAAATAGACCAAAATTTGACAAATTTTCATTTTTCTTCAACATTTCTTCTCATTAAATTCATAAATGGAAGTAATGTATGACATTATGTACATGCATAAATCTATTTTGAATATTTTTTTTTCTCTAAGTGATTTGTGTCAAGAAATACAATTCTGTGATGTTATTCTTTTGTAGAAGTAACTGGATGTAAAGAGGCTAAAGTTTCAATTTTAATAGTTACATTAGATGAAAGATAATTTTTGATTGACAAATACATATCGGGTTTAAAACAAACCAAAAAAGAAAAACTATCCTGACTTCATTTTATATTTGCTTTATGTCCTCTTTTGCAATATTGTGAAATGTTCTAATTTTCCTGTAATTAAAATCTTTGAAATGTGAGAATTTTGTTTTATGTTTTACTTCTCAGAATTACATGCATTTGAGTATAAAGGTTTTTTTAAAAATTTTTTTATGGCAGTTTGATTTCTTAGAAGAGCTGCTGAAAATTTTGATTTAACATTTAGGTTATATCTAAAACTATAAATATATTATTTTCTCTGAGGTTGTATCCTTTCACAAGTAGTCAATTTCTTGAAGGGGGTGATAATATACATTTTGTTTGTTTGTGAGCTAAAAAATATTAAATTAATTGTAATTATAAAGTCTTAAGTATGCTACTGCTTATCTAATCTATTTTGTTCATTTAATTGAATCCCCTCACCATTTAATGTTATGAAATCTTATGTTCTGAAGGATTAAGAAACTCAATTACTTTGACAAAATTTATGATAAATTTTGGACATAAATTTTTTCTTTTATTGGTTAAAGAGGATGTTATCAACAGTCAATTTTTTAAACAATTTTAAGTAAAAGTTCTATCATTTTTGTTTCAAGTTACAATGAACTTTTTACTTCAAAAATTGTTTTTACTGAAATGGTACCACATTTTTCAAGATTTAATATACGGTTACTTTTGGTATGTAATAATTAATATACAGTGTATAACTAATAGGCTGTAATAAAATTTCTAAAAGAACTATTGGACTCTATGCTGTCTTTAATTGCAAGTCATTCAAAATTCACTTCTATGATTTTGTTTTATCTTCAACATATTGTCTTTGCAAGATTTTAGAAACATCTAGGCTCACATATTTTACTATCCCTGTGGTTCATTTTAAAATTCACATGTTTGATTAGTCAATATTGTTTGGTTTTTCATAATTTATGTGTATTTTGTTTTCCTTCTTTAATCAGATCTTTGATTAGTGAGTATTAAAATTCATTGGTTTATACAGAATTAAAAATTTTTTCCTCTTTGATGGGTTACAAAATGTTTTTAGCTCTTATCTGTTTTTTTTTAATTACTGCCTGAAGCTTTTGAAATATAAATATTTGATTAAATAGGTTGTTTTCCATTGCTGTTTAATGGATTGAATCAATGAAAGAGGCAATATTTTGTTGGTTGTTTTGTTGATATTACTGCAATTCTAATCTTATATTATTTTTTTATAATATGATGGAAGGGGGAGAGGAAACTTTTGTGGTTTCTTGAAACTCCTTATTGTTTTTGTCTCAAAAAGGAAGGATTATTGATAAAAGGGTACTTAAAAGAAAACTTAAAATTTATATAATTGTGATAGAAACTTATTCGGATAGAGTTCATTGTACATTAATGAGTTTTACTGTAGAATATAATGCAAAAAATGCTTTTCAATTTATTAATTTAAAAAAAAAGTATAACAACTTTTATAGAATGCATTGTAACAGATGACTGATATTATCATTTATATCACAAGTCATGTAAAAAAAATAAAGTTGTTTCCTACTTAGGTCAACAAAGAAAATCTTTATTTTAGTTACTTTTTATTAAATAATTACAATTAATATAAATATGTATATATGTATGACAGAATCACAATATTAAGTGGCAATTAATTTTTGTTAATTATCAAAAAAGAATTGTATTGTCATCCAAAATAATTGTGAGTATAAAATTTCAGTTCAACTGAATGCTTTAAAATGTAAGAAAAAAACCTTTTAAAGTTTTGACACAAGTCACCAAAATGATCGGTAAAAATGATGCCAATAGGCCTGCATTTGCAATTCTTTGAATAATTAGTTTTTATCAATTAATTTTTATTAATTATAATTAAATTATCATATTGTCATCCAAAATAACCGTGTATATAAAATTTGAGCTCAATTGAGTGCTTTTTAATGTATTTTATTAATGATTGAAAATTTGAACAAGATATAGGGAGATTGTGAACTAATAGCATGAATTGAATATGAAGGAATGAAAGTGGGAATCAAGTTAATATTGATATTGTGTATAACTAAATATTTGATGAATAAAAAAAAAAAAAAAATTCGTTGATTATTTTGAAAAAATGTATTAAAAATTAAGGAATTACAAATTAAGTTTTATTTTTAAAAATTCAAAAGAATTAAAAAAAAATATTCATTTGTTAACTAATTAAAATATAGCAATTTTTATGGTAAAGCTAATATGGATTTTTAATGTTAAATTAGTTTTATTTACATGGATATCTACATTGTATACATAATTAAGACATACTTAAACTAATACAAATCTAAACATGAAGGTAAGATATAAATGTTTTGGATAAAAAAATGTTTTGGGAGTATTTTTACCTCCAATGGTAATCATTTTGTGCACATATAAGCAACATAAATATTTATAAATTAAATTTTACAATATATATATATATATATTAATAAGTAAATTTAATCTTTTTTTTCCATGATTGAATATTTATGTAAGAGAAATGTAGGTTAAGTATAATAAAACTAATTAAGTTTTATTAGTATAAAAGCTATTTGTTTTATATTAAAAGAAAATTTTGTCAATCTTTGATATTTTTAATGCATGTATAAAAGATTAATAGAGAATGTTGGGCAACTCATTTTATTTTGGCTCATTACTCAATTTTAAGAAACCTTAATCTAATGTAAATACTTTACAAAGTATTTTTCAATTTTTATAAATGCACATTGCTTTGTGATTTTGCTTTTTTCACAAAATGTTTACATTCCCTGTGTTGTCTGGAATTTCTGATTAAAAAAGAACAAAGTGCAATTTTTGTAAAATCTATTTGTTAATGTGTACAAAATCATGTGCTTTGCAAAAAAGTTAATTTTTTTTCATATATTTAAAATGAGTTCTGTTCAGTTGTATTATGATTTTCTTCTTAGGCTCATTTTATGTGTAAAACAAAATATTTAAAAAGAGCAAATAGCTTTTGTTTGAAATAAAACTTTATTTTTTTTGAAGCATGAGTATAGTTCTTTTATTTAATTGTTAATTTTTCTTAATGAAGTTTATGTGAGAAAACATTATTGCTAATATATTTTATAATGTTTGAGATTTTTGTTTCTCACAATTAATATTTATTTATAAAAGTATTTGTCAAAGAAATGAAAGGAAAAATTTATAAAAGTTATTTATTTCATGTTAAAAGAAAATCTCATGGAACTTTGAAATTTTGAATGCATGTGTACTAAGAGAATATTGGAGAATAATTTTTAACTGTTTATTATTTTTGGATCAGTATATAAATATATTTTTGAAAGTGTTAGAGTTATTGTAATTTCCAACATGCCATATGTAAATCAGTTTTTTTTTTTTATCATTCAGTTTCTTTAAGTTTCAATAGTCTTAATGACTAAAAAAAAATTATGATAACTACATTATAGAATAGTTTTTATAAATTTTTTGAAAAAGAGAATCTTTTGAATTTGAAAATTTTATTTATTTCATTCATTAGATGTCTCCTAACACAATTAAAACAAAGTGTCAGAATTTCCTAAGTACTCTGATCAGGCTTGCTGGGGATGAAACTACAAAAACTGCATCCAATGTTAAAAAACTAATACAGAACCTCATTGTAAGTATGATAGAAAGAAATCTTTTATTTTCAAATTTTATGCTCTTATTTTGTTCTATAAGCTTAACTTTTTAATTTTTTTAGGATGGTGTTATTGAACCTGAAGAATTTTCAACTCAACTCCAAAAAGAATTGCAGTCTAATCATCAACCATATTTAATACATTTTTTAAAAGTAAGGGATTTTTGTTTACCTTTCACTTATGAAGAAATTTTTTATCTCTGATGAACTAGTATGAATTATTTTTTATTAACCAATAGAAAAGTCTGCCTCATGTTCGACAAGCTTTAATGACCGGTGAGATGACAATAGAAGGGATCCGTCCTCCACCTATGCCAGGTTCTATGCAGAGTCTTATTCCAGTTACTCAGGTAAAAAAAAAAAAAAAAATCTTTGCATTTAAAGTAATTGTAAAGCCCTGTTTATCTGAATTCCATCAGAATGAGATATATTCATAAATCAAATTAAAGGCAAATAATCATTTTAGAAGTATTAGTTATCAAATACAAGGTTGTACTATAAAATTTTATTTTTTTGGTCTTAGTATTGAAAATTAAATATTTGCTTAAAAAATTTTGTATGAATTACTTGTATATAAAAAGGATGATGATTTTTAGTAAATATATTCTACAAATCAGGAGATAAAATTTGGAAAACTACAACTAGAACACATGACTATTAAAAGAATGTGAAAGTCTATAAATAAAAAAATGCACAACTATTCTAATAAGGAACTCTGTTATCTGTGAACCAAATGACTTATTTCTGAATGAATTAAAGTTGGAATAAACATGAGTAGACAATAAATAAAAAAATCAAACTAAGGTTTGATTGATAATGCTGTATCAGAGTTCATTACAGAGCTCTCACACTTCTCTCAAGCAAGATAATCACATTAATACTATCTTGCGGTTGGTACAACAATGCATCCTGATAATGTTCAAATTGACGCAAAAGAAAGACAGGTAACCTTTCTTTTGATCTGGATCATCAGCATATGCTGTGACCAGAGAATGTTTCCAGAATTTGATATTTGATCTTTTAGAAGATCAGGCAGTTATGTGGTAATTTTCTGAGGCATGATTCGTTTCCTTGAAATGGTTTGTGTAAAAAGGTTTTTAACCTGTCTCTTTGAACTTTGTTTTATCATTGGTTTTAAATAAAACTATTCAGCATGTTTGATTACTTCATATTGGATCAATGTATAGTAATTGAGAACTTTTTGTATCCCATCAGTGTGGTGGAAGATGTAAGGAAGATCTTTAAAAACAAAAGCTTTTTTTATTGAAGTGATTGAAAAATGGAACCACATTGAACAAAATCTGATTGAGGTTCTACTATCGTCTCTTTCAGGAATTCGTAGAGTGACTTGTTACTTTCGCATTAGAGCTCCATACTGTGCATATTTCACTGCAAATAATGGGTAGGGAATGTGTCTAGGTTGAATTGGTATGATGTGTAATGACTAATTTCAAATTACGATGCCCATGTTTTACGACTTTGTTTGATGATATAAGTAATAGTGTTCAGATAACACTTAAAAACATATTACTTTTGACAGTTCTTGAAAGAGATGTGATTAGAACTGAGCATCTTGATCAGTGGTTATGACTGATGGGCAGTTAAATTGCAAGATCTATCTGTTGTAGCTTATTGAATACCTTTTAGCCATCTGGAGCAACAGCCAATACAATTCTTATTACCTTTAGTTGGTACTAGTGATCCAATGAGATCCAGATTGATCTCATTAAACCTTTTCCATGCTGTAGGATATTGACCAAAATGTTAAGAAATTTTTGATTGCAAGCATTTTAGGCAACTTCTGGTCCAGTTTGTGATAATATTACTGAAGGTCACACAAAGGGTTACTTTTCTGCCAGGATACACTAGATTGTGCATGTTTCTGAAATATTGACTTCCAGTATTTGTATGTGGAATGCAAGATAACAAATATTTTATTATTGTACTGAAAAATAGAACCCCAGAACAGGAAATTTTCAAAGTGTTACGAGGAGATTTTGCAAGGCAAGAATTTTCTTCAATTCTTCATCTGTTTGCTGTCACTTTTTTAATTGCTTCAAATTCTACTGAAGATGATAACTGTATTTCCTCTATTTAGGACAATGTGTCAATGAACTGATTTTCTTGCCAGAAAGTATTGAATATCTGTTATGAACTGTGAAATTTATTCCAAGTTGCTTAGTTGACAAGGTAATGCCTTCTTCAGAGTTTTGTCGGAATGTGAAAGTAAAAGGTTTGTGGGGTATGTAAACAGAGTGAAGTTTTGACTTTTGTGTAAGTATTGGAAATGTTTTAGTGAAGAGTAGCTGATAGTTCTCAATTGTTAGAGCTGTTCTTCTGTTCAGCCATGATTTATTTCTCTTACCATGAAAAGAATCTTAATGATAGTTGGTTATAACAAATGTGATGAATACCAGTGGCGTAACGTGCACCCGCCCAGGGTTCTATAGGGGCCCAAAGCCTGACTGACACAAGTGCCTACCCTTTGTAAAATTCAGCATGGAGGCCCCAAAACTGACTTTGCAGGGGGGCCCAAAAGTTCTTCGTTATGCCACTGATGAATACTGTGCCCACTGGCATATCCAGTTTTGAGTGGGCCCTGCATAAAATTCCTTAGGGGGCCTTTTTTTGGAAAGAAATAAGACATTTTGAATTTTCCACATGTTGTAGTTCCTGGAGCTTGAGGGCCCCATATCATTGATATGGTGGTAGCTATGCCCCTGACTGTGCCTATAGTTTGAAGAATTATCTGACCTTAAGGAGAAGGATGTACTAATATAGTTGCATTACACAACTGGTCTACTTAAAAGTTATAAGAGGCTGATTGTTAAAAGTTGAATGAAGTTAATGTTTTATGATCCAAACAGTTTCATCTTTTTTTCTTGACATTTACAAATTACTATTTTTTGCTGCAAATTGGGAGAAAACTTTATAAAATTTGATAGTGCCAAGAAATTCTTGAGGTTACTAGATTGATTTTCTTTTGTGGATTTGTGTGTGTGTGATTCTATCTTTGCAAGGTTTAATACTATTTGAAAATATTTTTATGACCCAAACGTTATTATGGTTTTCTAAATAGACATTTTGCATTTTTAAGAGTTATGCCATTTTTCTTTAGTCACTTGCAAAACATTGCTAAATGTTTTTTTTTTATTATTATTGTTAGACACTATTTAAAATCACCTTTATAGGAAAAAGCAAAAATCTAATTCATATAAAGCCCTGCATAAACCATTGAAATGTCCGTGCTATGCTTCATAAGCCAAAAGCTGTATGGAAACGCAAATAATCCATAAAGAGGGTAAATAGCAATTTTGAACTCATTCAAGATCTGAAGTTGAAAATAGTGTAACCTAACTGATGTGTGAAGTCATACAAAAGTAGAATGAGTTACTTGTCTGTTTGAATGGTGGCATTTAAGCCACAAGATAATCAAAGTATGGTCTTTGATTTGCATTTTGCTTTTTGATCAAAGGATTGGGCCAACATATTTTGGATTGGCAAATTTCGTATATTCCGATTCTGTTTTAACAGTGAAGTACTATGATATTCTTCATATTTTTGCTACATCTGAAGAACCTTTAGTAATTAAATTTTTTATAATATGTTGGATATAAAATGTCTTGCATTGCCTATAGTGAGGAATTCGAATTTCTCATAAAGCAATATCTAGATGTACGTTATTGTTAAAATAATGAAGGTCCTCTGATGTATCTTGTGTAAATGATGAAAGAAATTAGTACCTTACAAAGTTTTTAATATTTGATATCAACCAATTACCCATATTAGTTTAGAAAGTTAGTCCCAATTATTGAATAAATGACATCAGGGATGATGAAAGATTGAGCAGATCTCTAACCTAAACCTTTTTTTCCCCTAATGGGGCTGCACATTGGTATTTTAACCTTTGCAGACCTAGTACATTTCCCAGGAGCTAGTATCACTTTTTAGGGCTGCACCATATAGGCGATACCAATTATTGCAAGTAAATTTTAGGCCTAGTTTTTTCCCCAGAGTGAGGCACTTGAGCTCTGACGATGTGAACTTGCACTAGGATTTAATTTTGCAGAGAGCACCCAAGCCAAACAGACACTTTAGGGATATTTTACATGTGGTATAATCATCTGACATGGCCGCTGTCGATTTTCTGCATCTTGAAAATCCACCGACTTAGGCAGAGGCTCGAACCCACAATTGTGGGTGCAAAAGACCAGCGATAAACCAACCATGCCACCTAGCCGGTCTAACCTAAACCTAGATCTATGTTTATAAGTTTAAATCAAATTGTATTTATCGAAGATTAATTAGCAGCAAAAAATATCAAGTCACTAACCTTTCTTATGATTCTTGTTGTATGGACATATAATTTGTCTGCCCCAATGTCAATAGGAAAATGTTGCATTAAATTGTTGAACAAGAGGTCAGAATGTTTTGTTGACTATTTTTGCCTACCTCGGTAAGCAAACTGCTCAGTAAAGTTTTTTTATGTTTCAAATTTTCGAAAACAGCAAAGTTGTTTGTTTCTACCAAAAGTGCTATGGTATCAAATCAATTTTTTTGTGTGAGAATAGCTTCATGTTCTGCTTTAACTTCTTGATTTTGCAAAATTTGATTGAGGCTGTGATATGCTCTTTCATTGCTTTATTTTTTTAGTCCAAATTTCTGGAATCAAATACTCAGAAACTGTTAATCATATATTAGCAATCTTGGCTGAGGTATCTTGTCTAATTGTTAGGATGGCTTTGGATTGTAGTATAAAGATTTTTCAACGTATCTTCTGAAAAGAAACTGGTCGTGGAAACATAGTAATGATTACTAAATTGTGTTCTAGTCCTGGTACAACCGAAAACTTAACATGTGGAGGGACTGATGCCCATTAAACCTGTTGATGCTCTTAAGTCCCAATGTTTGTCTGATGTAGAAGTTTGGTGAGTAAGATGTTTTATACTCAGGTGTCCTGACTATGATTCAACATTACAAGATCTGTTCCATTAGCTTTTGTGATTCTTCTGAGTGCAATGTTAAAAGATAACAGCTCTGCAAAAAATACAAGAGGTCTGTTGGCTGTCTATCACCAAGTTACATCAGAGTTCTTTGTTTTATCTCAGTTTTTATAGGTTTTTCAACTTAAGGATTTAAGAAGCATATGATTTCCTGTAAAGTCTCGTAATTCGTCAGAATATGCACATGATGCTAGATTGCATCATCTTGGTTTAAAAATGCTAATCTGTCAGTATTTTAAGTCATAAAATTGTGATTATTTCCTGTTGGACAAGTAAACTAAAAATTAATTACCGTAAAATCCGGCTTATAATGCGCACCTATACTTTCAAGCTACAGTTTTTAATTTTATTGTGTATTCTTCGTATAATAACCTCTTTTTTACAAAGGAACTTGTAATGTAGGTTAGCAATGCTGTTATGTTTTAAAGCCATTTATTTGAAGCATTAGCCCAAGATTTTGAAAAAAAGTATATTTCTAGAAAAACAACCCTTTACAGTTCATAAAGTATATTTCTTTTAAGTAAACAGTATTCTGATCTTCGTGGAAGTCTAATTTTTTTTATGCACATCTCTTTTGTTATTTTTGAAGCTATCATTTTGATACCCTGCGTATAACACGCACCCGTAAGTTTCGATCTTATTTTTTGTGTTAGAAGTGCGCATTATACGCCGGATTTTACGGTATATGAAGTTTTGGTAGGCTTAAGATTATTATGAAATAAAATTCCTCGAGAGAAAATTTAAGTGAATTATTAAATACATACATATATATGTGTGCATAAAGCTATTGTAATGTGTTATAAATTTTTTTAGGATGAAAAAAAATTGAAACTTAAACTTTTTGAGAACTTTTTCACCAAGATGAGTTTTTGTAATTTGCCGTTTCATTTATGGTTATTGGTTTTTAAGAATTTTTAAAATACACTTTTTTCAAGTCTATGTTGCATTTTATGATACAAATTATATATATTAGCATATACCATTTTTTTTAAAAAAAAGTTTATCCATTATTGTCTTAGACTTTCACAGCTCTGAAACTTAACTATGCTTTGTATTATAAGCATTATCATTCTACACATCTTGCTATGTTTTTGATATAAATAAATAAATATATATATATATATTAATAAACTAGGAACTGATATTTGTGTGCTAGTTTAGAACAAGCACTAATGCAATTAATCTGAGAAGATTTCAGAAGGAAGTGTGACTTTGTGGTAGTTTGAATATTTACTAGGTATATTAGTCTTAATAGTCAAAAAGCACTGTTGTGTAGTGTTGCAGAAAGTAAAGCATGATCTAAATTTGATGTCTTAGAAAAACCTAAAATAATGTTAATAGTTTTTGTAATACAATTTTTTATTACAGGCTGGAACTCTCAGGCCTGTCCTTGCTCCTACTACACGTGGAATTGTTAGCACTGTTGGAGGAAGTGCCTTAGCTGCTCAACTTTCTCAACCTCTCGGTAATACCATTTTAACCCAGAGGCTTATTTCTGTGAGTATTACTTCCTTTCAATTTTTTTGTTTCCTTATGTACAGAATGCATGTTTGAATAAAAATAGCAAGACGTATTTAACTTTAATATTGTTTGTCTACAATTACTTTTTCCTTCCTTCTGAATTTGTATTCTTGAGAAGATGAGTATTTTTATCCCTTAAAGTATTGCATGTTGGTTAAATGCTGTATTCTTATTGAAAGTATGCAAGTGTGCTTAGTCTCTTAATTGAACCTCTTCAAAGCAAGCTTTCCCTTTTATTTTGAATATAATTCAAACATTAGTATTTCTTTCAAAATGCAATTAATATGTTTATTGCTAATCAGTTTCTTTATTGCCAATGCATCAGACGTTGAATGGTCTGTATTCATGCTTCTTGCCAAAGTGTGATAGCTTAGCTAGATTATTTATTGCTTTTATTGACTGGAGTATTTGATCATTTTTCAAATTAATATTAATTAATATATTAAATACAATTTCCTAATATTTAAATTTACATTTTTCTTTAAATTTTTTTCTCTCAATACAGAATTTCATAAGTTTCTATTTAATTGTATGGAATAATATTCTGATTTGATGTAAAGTATAAAAAAGAGCACTTGTTTACAGTTGATGAAATTTCTGTTTTCAGCCTCATGTTCCTCAAAGTATAACTAGACCTGTACGACCAGTAACTATTGTTACCACTGTGGGATCATCTACATCATACAGTGGTTTAGTTCAGAGCTCTCCCGCAACTGTTGGAGCTCTGCAATCAAAAATTGTTTTGCCCAAACAAGTTTCTATAATTAAATCTACCTCAGCATCAAAAGAAAAGAAACCATTTGTATCAGTTAGGTTTGTGAAATTTTTAAAATTTTCATGGTTTTATCTATTTTAAGTAGAACGTTGTTTTTATTTTTTGTGCATTTATCATGTAGTATTTTATATCTGTTAAGTTTCTTTAATGATTTATTGTTTCAAGAAGAATATTTATTGTTTCTCATCAACATTGCTAAATATTTTCAAATTTCAATTATGAACTTTTTTTGAAAAGTTATTCAAGAACAAGCTTCTTAAATTTTTATAGTTTGTATTATGTTTGCAAAAGTACCTAAATTTTAAATATAATACTGACTAGAGTTTTAAAATTATTTACATGCTTAATAGTTATGAAATCATTTCCAAAGTAGCAATATTTGAATATGTTATGAAGCTGACTTTTGAATATTAAAAAGAATTTTTAAGTTAATTGTTCACACAATACTTTTATTATTTTTTGCTATATATTTATTTTTTTATGTATGTTTCGGTAAATATTTTAGTGTAAACATTTTAATTTTTAAAATTTGTTCAAAATTTTTTTAATCAAAAGTATTATTTTTTATATTTGTAGAATTATAGGTAATGATCTTTTTAAAAAGTAATTGCTTTATTTTTATACTATAGGGATGAAGATGACATTAATGATGTGGCTGCCATGGGTGGCGTTAATTTAATTGAGGAAAGTCAGAGAATTTTAGCTACTAATTCAGAACTCATTGGAAGCCAAATTCGGTCTTGTAAAGATGATAATCATTTTTTATCAAGTGCTCTTCATAGAAAAGTTTTACAAATAGGTTTGTTTTCTAATTTATATTTTAGTACTTAAGTGCCTAAATAAAATTTATTATGCCTACATTGTAAAAAATATACATACACATTGACAATTTACACCATTAAAATTTGTAGGTAAACAAACGTATCTATCTGACCATGCACATGTATCTATCTTCTCACAAACAGCACGGAACCACTGTCATTTTTGTGTGTACACTGACAGCATGAGTGCTCTAGAATCCTTACACTTTTTAACAGAACGCAGACACCCCACTGTGATGGAAATACTTATTCTTCTGTGAAAATTAGAAAGAAAGGGTTTTGATATAATTTTTTTCCTGGGTACCTGGACACGTGGGTATACTTGGTAATGAACAGGCTGATAACGCTGTGCGATCCATGTCTGATCACATGCAGCAACCTGTCTGTTACCAGGATTTAAAAACTTCTATGCAAAACTATATCCATCATATATGGCAAGAGACTTGGGATCAACAGATCCTCAACAAACTACACAGCATTCATCCTTCCACTTCTCATTGGGCAGCACTACCAGTGCGAAGACATGATGTCCGCTTGACTCAACTTCGCATTGGTCATACTCGTTTTACGCACAGGCACCTTTTGTTGGGTGAAAGTGCCCCAGAATGTCCTTCCTGTAAAGTCCCATATTCTGTTTATCACATTTTAATAGATTGTCCCGTTTTTAACCATCATCGCATCACCTTTTTTCATACATCTGTTTTAACCTTATCTGACTTGGTGGGGGAATCTCCCCACCAAAATCTATTTGCCTTCCTTTTAAAAACTGGATTTTTATATTTGATTTGATTTATGTGTTTCTTTGGATTTTTAATATATTATATGATGCATGCATATACATGTGTGCATACACTTTATATATATATATATATATATATATATATATATATATATATATATATATATATATATTAAAAATATGACTTTTACTTTTAACAAGTGTTTGGCGCAGCTTCGCCAAAGTTGGCCCTTGCACCATTAAAATTCACATTCACTTCACGAACAGCACGGTATAGAAACTCGCCAAAGGTACCAAAAGATCGGGAATGATCCGAGGAATCCGTTTTGACCATTTGTATTCCTATATTGCAATTAGATATATTAATTAAAAACCTTAAATCGCATAATTATTTTATCCCTGTAGGCATTTTTTACCACCAAGCGGTGAAGTTCCAATTTTTCGACATTTTTTTTTATCCCCGACGTTTTTTAAACACGATCTAATTTTTTTTTGAGATGCGGACAAAAAATAATTACAGAATTACTTCTCCACAATACGGTTTAATTTATTTAAAAAATAATGATAGTTTCTATTTTTTACGATTTTTTCTAAAATCGGTCAAAATCAATGCGTTTTTATGAAAATGATTTCTAAATCATTCTGTTTGCATTTTCTTTTGCATTAATGAAATGATATTCTACATTAAAAAGTTCATGCTCTTCTGTTTTAGAATCAGTCATTTAAAAAATAAAATGTCAAAAACCTTTTTTTTTTTTTTTTTGATTTTTCAAAAAATACTCAAAATTTTATTTAAATACTTAATAACTTTATTTATAAAAATAATCTCGCAAAACTTTTTTCCTTGTGTAAAACGATGTTATCCTTAATCTGTACAAAGATTGAAAATATTACTTAAAAATTACGTTTTTTTTTTTTAAAAAAAATGGTGTTTTTCGTTTTTTTCCCTTTTTGCGAGAAATATTTAATCATTATTTTTGTTCCATTTTTTGCTTAAAATTTATCATTGTTTGCAATCGATATATGAAGTTTGAAGGCATTAACTTAAAATTGAAGCCAGAGAAAAAAATTAAAACTTTAACAAATAACGCAACTTTACAATAGCCAAGAGTTTGGCGCCAAAGGAGTAACTTTTCCTCTGTGCCTATCATGTTTGATGAAATGTTACACTAGAAAAGAAGATGTGCCTATATATAAATATTGAAAATCACCAGATTTGGCGAAATTGAATATCTCTTTGTTTTACTTTGAAGGTCTTTTCATTCCTTTATTTCCGAATGTTTTGTGATGTAATCGGTTAGAGCGCTGGATTCCTAACATTTGTACCCAGGTTCGAAACAACATCGCTTAGTTTTTATAATTTTTTAAAAAAATACTCAAAATTTTATTTGTGCATTTAATAACTTTGCCAGCAACTTTGTAATTGGAAAGATAATTTATTTTGTCACGGGGAACAGTATGTTTTTTACTTTTTTTTTACAAAACAATGATACTTTACATATTTTATGATTTTTTCTAAAATTAATCAATATTGATACGTTTATATGAAAAGGATTTTTAAAAAACTCATCCTTTGATCTTTTAGAGTTAGTGATTTAAAAAATAAAATGCCAAAAAACCTTTTTTTTTTTTTTTTACAAATTTTTAAAAAATACTGAAATTTTAAAAATTTAATAATTACTAAATTTTAATTTTTTTTAACTTCATTTATAAAAATACTTGTATGAAATTTTTTTTTTGTGTATTGAACATTTAAAAAAGTACTCACAATTTTAATTCAACGTTTATTATAGTTATGAAATTTTGTAATTATAAAAATTTCTACTTTTTTCAACATACAACTATTTTTAAAAAGGTACATTTTCATTTTCGGGGCCTAAAAAGTTGCAAAGTAAGTGAGTGAATATTAAAGTCCCACTGTTCACTTACTCGAGAGCTCTGATAGCAGGAAGGGAAGGGGAATTTCCATGACAATATGTTATGCATTTAAAAATGTTCGTGCAATGCCGGGTGGGGATATAAACTTGTCTGACTAAGAAAAGAAGCAAAAAAATTTCGAAACGGGGAATTTTAAGTATTATACTCGGTAAAAGCCCGAGCAACGCTGGGCTTGGCGGAGGATGGGGAGGAGGGAGTCATTTTGAGAAAGATTATAAGTGCTGATTTTGTGAAGGAAAGGGAAAATTTATTCAAGTAGAGAAAGCCCATGCAATGCCGGGCCATGCAGCTAGTAAATCTATAATTTTTGTAATGTGAACCACTATATGTATTAACAGTGTTGTGCAAGTTTTCTGGTAGAAATATTTAATCTTTGAACAATAAAAAATTTTCTTCTAATGTGCTCTTAAATAACATTCAAATTTTAATTTACTCCTGTTCTTTTAGCGAAGAAATTTGGTCTTGAAGAGGTTCGGAGTGAGGTAGTGGATCTTGTCTCTCATGCAGCTGAAAAAAGGCTTAAAACAATTATAGAAAAATTAAGCATATTAGCTGAACACAGATGTGAGAATCCTAAGGTAATTTTTTTCAGACTTTTTGTGTGCATTATTTACAAACATTACTCTTTCTTTAGTGTTAAAAATTCATTTTATTCTTCCTTTTAATGCATATTTAGCTCATTTGCATGCATTTAAAGAGACATTCAAAGGCATTGGTAACTTTTGTCACATGAGGAGAAATAGTAATGTTAAAATGCAACTTTTTATAAACTTGTTGTAATTTTAAAAATATTGGTGATTATGTAATGAAAGTGTAAAAATTATAATAATAATACATAGTTATACACTGCTGGACAATTGCTAAGGACGGATAACACTATCATCCATAGCAACCACAAAATGAAAGGAAGCAAAATGTGGAAAATTAGAATAAGTGCGGGATATTAGTAAGAAGTATGAGTATGCAAATTTTTTTCCACGTCTGTTCATCACGTGATAGCGTTCATAAGAGCTTTAAAGGTTTTGACGCGTGTGGACAGTTGTTTCAAGTCAAAGTTTCACAGGAAAGATTTAATAGACGAACTTAAAATTTTTGGCATGTCTTCCCGACATCACATAGATGATTTTATGCGTGGCCGAATTATTGGAAAGATCGAAGAAGGGCCAAAAATAACAGATGTTGCCAGGGAGTTCGACATCGCTCACAGCGTTTTTTCACGGCTGTGGAAGTCATTTAAAACTACTGGAATGTGTAGTAGACGGCACGGGGGAGGTCGTGTTAGAAGTACGACGCCTGCAGAAGACAGATATATCGTCCTATCAGCAAAAAGGAACAGGCGCACCACAGCTCAGCAGGTGGCAAATCAGTTTCTTGCTGCCTCAGGAAAGCAGATCTCCCGAAAAACTGTTGCCAGATGTTTGAGGGAGGAGGACTATACGCACGCAGACCTGTTGTGTGTGTCCCATTGACCAGACAGCACCGTACTGCCCGTTTGCAATGGTGTCGTGAGCATCACAATTGGACTGAACAGGACTGGGCATGCGTACTATTCTCAGATGAGAGTAGGTTCAGTCTGTCATCGGATTGTAGACGCCAACTGATCTGGCGCGAGAGTGGTACTGCTTATCGCCCAGAAAATATCCAGGAAAAAGACCGATATCCGACATGCAGTATCATGGTGCGGTCCGGCATCATGATCAATGGCCGCACGCGCCTACATTTGGTTGCGAATGGGACTATGACGGGCCAACGATACATTGATGAAGTTCTACTTCCTCATGTTCGTCTTTTCCGTGGTGCTGTCGGTGATAAATTTGTTTTTATGGATGACAATGCAACATGTCATCGAACACTCGCTGTCCAGGATTGTCTAGACAGCGAGGGTATTCAACGTCTCTTATGGCCAGCGCGTTCTCCAGATCTAAACCCCATTGAAAATGTGTGGGATGCTTTGCGGAGGCAAGTTGCTGGTCGAAACTATCCTCCGACAAACAAGAACACCCTCATCCGTGCACTCACAGAGGAATGGGATAAATTGCCTCAACAGCTGCTGGATATTGTTGTGCAAAGTATGGTACGACGTGCGGAATGTTGCATCACACTCCACGGTAGACATATCCCGTACTGATACCTTTCTTTAAGGTGCCTGCTGACTTTTAGATGCATTGTTCCATTTCTCCGTACGCAGATCAAATGAACATTTTTTTTTCTTTCAGATGTTTCACAGCTTTTGTACTTTCCAGAACAATAAATATTCTTTATTCTAATGTCTGAACAGTGTGGCAACTATATTTTATCCTACTAGGCCTCATGTCTCGCTTAATGTTATGCTACATAGCAATTTGTGATCCGTCCTTAGCAATTGTCCAGCAGTGTATATATATATTCTATAGCGGTAAAAATTTTGTAATAAAGTCACAGAAGATAATATTTTTGATTATTTTAATTCTTCAAAGGCAAGAAAATTTTTTTTTTAAAGTTTTCCGGTTTTTGTTACTAATTTCAATTTAAAACATAAATTTTAAGTTACATATCATATTCTTCCAAATGGTGTACATTTTAGTTAGTAGTCTCGCTTTATAAGTTGCTTTCAACTACTTTCAAATTCAAAGCTTTGGGGAAAGATCCCATTTCTTTTTCCTTGATCCTTGGTTAAGGCAGTTGCTACTCAAGTGTTGATCCAATACGTCAGCTCCCTCGATGATGTACTATAAATGGCTGTATGACATGCACCAATACTTTTAAGCTGGAATTTTTAATTTTTAGGTATATTTGCTATGTAATGCGCACCCCCCTTTTTTTTGAGGAACCTGAAATGTACATGCACAATGCCCTTTCATTTTGCAGTCATTTATTTGAGGTATTATCCCAAGCTTTAAAAAAAATAGTATATTTGTAACGAATTATAAACGAAGCAATGTCCATAATTATTTCGAAACGAAAGGAGTGTGTATCCGGGTGAATTAGTTAGACAGTCCACAATAAGTAGTTCCATGAGATAATTTAGGTATAGTAATGTTTAATTAGATATGATTTGCCGCGATGCGGCGTACATTCTACGATACAAGTTACCCACACACACGCTAACGATCTTTACAATTTTTATACAGATGTGCGCACACCAGCGCCCTCGTGTGATCAATATTTTGGCACACACCACACCGGTGAACGGTGAACAGAATGTTCACCCAGTAAATATCGAACCACAATTAATACAAACAATTATTCAATACTACTAATCACAATCTAAATTATACATATTACAAAGAAAAAGTAAATATAAATTAAAGTACACAATATAATGAAACTTAAAGATGACAAAGCTTCAATATACAAACGAACAAATACTAGGATACATACCTCAAGATTTCACAAAAAATAAATTTAACAGATTAATTAATAATGTGTAATCTCCTACCATTAATCTGAAAAATATAAACAAATTAGTAGAAGCATATTATACAATTTCTAAAGGGTACAGCAATTGAATGGGTTTTTTGAAGAGACCTTTAAAAGTTTTTACAAGACAAGATCTAACGTTATCGTCTCTTCCAATAAATATTTCTTTGATTATTCCAAGTTCCCACAACAATTTTGATTTTACGTTTCCTTCAACAAGAACTACGTCATTTAATTTTAAATTCTTATGAACAGATGGTGTTTTAAAATGATTAGCTGTTTTTAACTGGAGCAAATACTGTTCTTTCCAGCGTCTCCAAAGTTGTTTTAAAAGAAGAGTTTGGTAAGTCTTTCTTTTCTTGTACGACTCCTTTGCCGTAGTGGCGTCGATCAGTTCGATGAAATGTATAGGATATTTAGAGACACCATAACTTAACTCGAGGAAGTGGGCCAGTGTTAGTGGTTCCGGTTCTCCTGGATCAATCTCCACGTATGTCAGTGGTCGATGATTAACGATGACTTCAACTTCTGAAAGTATCGTTGAAAGTTCAAACGTTAGAAGTGCCCTGCCAAGTATTTTACGTAAAGGATCCTTTATAGTTTTAACAAGACATTCGTAAAATCCACCCCACCAAGGCGCACATTCAACTATGAACTTCCAGTGAATACCTTTATCTGCGACAAAATTTTGAAATTCACTGTCTTTCAAGATGTTGGCAAAATATGCTAGCTCCCTTTCAGCTGCTTTAAATGTATGTGCATTATCGGAGTATATTACCTTGCAATTACCTCTACGAGCGAGGAATCTCCGTAAAGCAAGTAAAAAACACTTTGTGGACATGTCCGACACAAGTTCTAAGTGTACAGCACGAGTGACTGCACATGTAAACAAAGAAACATAAGACTTGCGAGTCCCTTGATAGTCCTTAACAAGTATTGCACCTGTAAAATCAATTCCTACAATTTGGAAAGGAGGAGATTGGGTGATTCTATCTCGGGGCAACTGACCACTCAACTGGTCAGCTGGTTTGGCACTGTATTTTTTATAAACGAGACAGATTCGAATCATTGTTTTCACTAGCTGACGACCCTTAGGTATCCAATATTTTTTCCGAAGTTGAGTCAAAGTTGCAGATACGCTACAATGACCAATTCGTTCATGTTCCCTAATAACAAGTAATTCTGTAAATTTACAGCGTCAAGGAAGAATAACAGGATGCTTTTCACCAAAGCATAAGTCTGCTTCAAGCAACTGTCCAGTAAGTCGTATTAAATTGTTTTCATCCAAATACGGCACTAAACTCTTTATTTCAGAGCTAGATCAAAGTTGTTCGTTTTTTTTAAGGCTATTATCTCAGCTGAATAAAATTCGAATTGAACACATTAAGCCAAAAATATTCAGCATTTTGTATTTCATCTGCATTAATGTAAAAGTCCATCGATTTGTAAATGTTTCTAGCATTGTTTACGAATCGAAAAACCCAAGCAGTCGTTTTCAAAAGTTTCTTAAGGCTGCTGAATCGATTTATGTCAACAAGAGCTTCCCTCTGTTGGGTAACTGCCACACGCACACTAGAACGATGTTCTAATTCTTCCGAGCAAAGCTCCGAATCTAAAATATCTGTGATGATTTGGCCAATGATCGGGTGTTAGTTTAAGCCAAGGTGGGCCTTGCCACAACAGCTCATTCTGTGCTAACATGACGGCAGATGTACCACGCGAAAGGAGATCAGCAGGGTTGTTCTTTCCTGGACAGTGTCCCCACTGGATCGGATCAGAGAGCAATTGTATCTCTTGAACACGATTTTTAATGTATGGTTTGAACGCTGAAGAATCGCCGCGTATCCAGTAGTACGAAATGAGAGAATCGGTCCAATAATATATATTAGCATCAAATTTGAGACAAGATGACACCTGTTTGACCAACCTAGCTGACAATAAGGCTGCTGTCAGTTCAAGACGAGGAATTGTCAATGATTTCAAAGGTGCCATACGACTTTTTGAGCAAATGAAACTAGTTTCGATTTTGTTATTACAAGTAACAAATCGCAAGTACAATATTGTTCCAAAAGCTGATTTACTTGCGTCTGAAAAACAATGTATTTCACACTTAGATATTTCTTGATCTATGTTGCCTAAATAGAACCGTGGTATCTTTATCTCAGTCAAGCCCTCAGCTTCGCTACACCACTGCTGCCACTTGTGTCGTAGCTTTGGGGGAAGTTCAGAGTCCCATTCTACTCCTAGAGTCCAAAGTTCCTGAAGTAGACATTTCAATTTGATAACGAATGGGCCAAGAATTCCAATGGGGTCGAAGATGCGACCAACCACACTCAGAATAAATCTTTTCGATTCTCCTCTACGTGACATAAACTTCAATAGATCCTTTGGATCGAAATAAATTAAATCATTTTCTGGATCCCAAGCAAGTCCTAAAACCTTAGTTGGAGGTCTAAGATCAATTGCACTAGTTTCAGAAGATTCCGTTTTGACACCTTCTTGCTGCCATAACAAATTAAGTTGTTTCGAATTACTTCGCCATTTGCGCAATAACATGCCTGCGTCACTGAATATTTGCAAGCACTCCAAGGTAGTACGTAGAGCGTCCGGAGCATCATTCTGACCACAAATGAGGTCATCAACATAAATGGAACTATTTAGCATCTCAAATGTATGAGGATATTGCTCCTTGTACTTCTTAAAATGATGTTTTAAAGTTGCTGCGAGAAGGTATGGGCTAGGTCGAAGTCCGAAAAGAACTCTCGTGAAATTCAAAACGTATGGCTCGTTATTCAAATTATCAGTCCAGAAGAAACGTGTAAAATCTCGATCACGGAAATCTAATTCAATTTGAAGAAAAGCCGATTTTACATCAGCTGTAAATGCTACAGGACTTTTTCGAAAACATAAAAGCAGTTCTAAAATGTTGGGATGCAAATTTGGTCCAGTATATAAACTTTGGTTTAACGATGACTGTCCATCTTCGTGTGCTGAACCATCAAATACTATTCTAATATGACTTGTGGTTTTGTCGCTACGTATCACTGCATGATGGGGTAGGTAAAATCCCTGACTATCCAATAAAGAATCACAAGAAGTACGCTCAACAATACCTTCCCTAACATAGTCATCAATTACATCCTTATACTCGCAGAACAACTCGTGATCACATTTAAACCTACGAAAAACGCTTACGTGCGACAGTTTTATTATTTTGTAAAGCCTCTCATACCTGGTTTCCATGGCAAATTTACACGATATCGACCATCTACGAAATTAACTGATTTATCAAACTCACTAAGTATCTCTTCATCCCCATTACCTAAAGTCATCGAACCCTTGTCAAGTATTCCTAATCTTTCTATCTCCCAAAATCTCCTTAGCTCAGTCGAAATCGATTCATCTTCACTGTGAACCAAATGTACCGAAGTACAATCACTCCGCTCATCACACCTTCCCTGAAGAGACCATCCTAGCCTAGTCTCGACTGCAACCAATGATGAATCTAATCTTTTTATCCGATGTGTTAAAGACCAATAAAAATCGGAACCTATTAACAATGAAATTTCACAATTCTCAGAAGATTCATTACAACTGAATGTTAGCCTAAACCCTTTTGACTCCATTTCTGCCCACGCATCTGGATTAGGTAGGCTAAGTGTTGCCTTTGAAATTTCCTCAATTTCCAATGCCTCAATCACAGTCTCTTCTCCGCTTAATATATTCCTTAGCCTAACCTCGACCTTACTACAAGTTTGTTTCTTAGGAGTTTTACAACCGAATGAAAAAATATTTAGCCTTTCCGAACCCAATATTTTCAACCCCAACCTCCGAGACACATTTTTTTAATGAACGACTTCTCACTTCCATTATCAAAAGGCAAAATATCTTATCCGATGAAGAACGACCTATAATTTCGGCCTCCACACATTGCAATAAAACTCCACCTCTGTTATGAAAAACAGAATTTGAAGACGTAGTTTTAACGTCAACATTCTTTTCCTCCAAATCCAAATGCGAATTTTGCTTAGATTTTTCTAACTTAAAACAAATAGCACGTGCATGTCGACCTTTACAATACGAACAAACCTCTTTCTTGCACTTTTTAACATAACAACCAGTGTTGCAACAAATGAAACATCTCCCTTCTTTAATTAATTTAGCTCTTTTTTTCTGAACGCATAAATTCTCACACAAATCAGACATATGAGTATTCTCAAAACAAAATAAGCAATTCGAATTTGCAGCCGTCAGCAATTCGTTTGCAGAGGAGAACGATTTATGAGATGGGTGGAATCGAGAATGACCTTGAACCCTTCGATTTGACTGTGGATAGCTATGAGACGTTCTTTCGAAATACTTAGTATTGGAAGAGGAATTTTTATTTTTCAATTCTAGGTCATGCGGTTTTACTAAAATTTCTGTGTGTTCGCGACTTTCTACTTCGCTTCGCAAATATGCAATTAAATCAGTGATTTGTGATTGTGTTTCATTATGTTTTTTATTATATTCTAATGCTAAATCAGGGGGAATAGCTTTCATAATTATCGGAAACAAGAGACAACTATAGGAATCGGGAGAGATTTCAAGAGATTCAAGTCCCCTTATATTAATTTCTAACTGATCATATAAATTTCTTAACGCAATAACATCAAACGATTTACGGACAGGGGTCAGATTTAACAAGCGATTCATATGTAAGTCAACAATAAGTTCTTTACATCCGAACCGATCTTCTAAAATTTTCATTGCTTTGGCATAATTTTCCGATGTTAGAGTTATGCCTCGTATAGCCAATTCTGCATCAGATGTGACAACCGATTTCAAATAGGAAAATTTGTCCACATCATTTAAACTTGAATTTTCATGTACTGCGGATTTAAATCTAGACCAAAAACTGGGAAAACTAATGATATCCTTGCCCGAAAAAGATTCTAATGTGAATTTAGGTAAATGTGGTTGATTTGTTAAAACAGAACTAACTGTACTATTTAAAGGAAGTGTTATGTTTTGTGGTTGATTTTCCACCAAATTTCGAATAGCAGTGTTCGAAACTGATTCTACATAACGTTCAGCACGGATTTTCCAAATTATAAATTTATCTCAATATTCTTCGCGAGTTACGATTTCTTCTTCTAGACTCTCAACATCTATTAAATTCTCAATTTCCTTATTGAGTGCACTCAGCTCTTCAAATTTAGAAATTAATTGCATATATATCTCATGTACTGTTGTTTTATCAGCTGAATTGCTTATTTCAGATTCTAATTTATTAATTTGTTTTGTTACGAGGGATCTCGAAAAAGATCGAGTCTTTTTTGTTCTTTCTAATATAGCCTTATTTGCTGCATCCATTTTAAACCAAAACACTATAATTGCAAACAAATATACAAATGACAACACCAATTCTAAATGCAACTTAGTACAACTTTCAACACTTTCAAACAGTATTCAGCTTAACAATATGCATACAAATAAACAAAACTATACTAGAGCAACCTTTCAAATATCGACAGTTACGAATAAACCAAAATCAGACATGATGAGAAATAAGCTTAACTAGACAAATACCGAATTCAAAGTTAGACAAAACGAAAGTACTCACCCCCCATCATGCAGCGAATGACCTTCCCCGCCGATGCACCATGTAACGAATTATAAACGAAGCAATGTCCATAATTATTTTGAAACGAAAGGAGTGTGTATCCGGGCGAATTAGTTAGACAGTCCACAATAAGTAGTTCCATGAGATAATTTAGGTATAGTAATGTTTAATTAGATACGATTTGCTGCGATGCGGCTTACATTCTACGATACAAGTTACACACACTAATGATCTTGACAATTTTTATACAGATGTGTGCACACCAGCGCCCTCGCGTGGTCAATATTTCGGCACAATATTTGTAGAACTTCAACTCTTTAACTTAATAAGGAATGTCATTTCTTTTAAGTAAACAGTATTTCAATGGAAGGGAAAGTCTTAATTTTTTTAATGCTCATTTTTTTAGCTCGGCATGTAACACACCCGTAAATTTTTATCTTAATTTTTGTGTTAAAAGTGCATAATATATGGCGAATATTATAGTAATTACATTCATTATAGTTAGGCGGAAGAATGCCAGCATGCTTTTTGTGCAGAAATGCAGTAATTTTTTGCGAACTCATTATTGCAAGGATTAAATGCCTATTTAACTACAGTTTTTAAAATAATTAATATTAATAAAAATCCTGACCTGAAAAAAGTAAGATTAGAAAGAAATAATTTAAAAATTTTAAATAATTATATTTAAACAAATTCCTGAATAAATTGTACAAAATTACTACTGTTTAAAATGGTAAAATTTCTGTGCACATTCACATAAAAAAAAGTGAGTTTAAAAAGTATTGAGTATGAATCATAAATATTGTTGCCAGTTTACCTGTTTTATCCCAATTTATTTTGCTCAAATTTGAGTAGAATTATATTTTCTAAAGTAAATTAAACCTAAAAAACCTAAATATAACAAAATTTGAAAAAATTATTTATTTTATATAAGAAATCTGACTCGTCCTCTAAATAGGACATTGGGATAAAGGGGATAAAATTTGTACTTACATGTTTTAGTGTTCTCTTCAATGATGAAAAGTTATTTCCGAGGACAAAATTTTACTTTATTTGAATAATTCTTTCTTGTTTAGAAGATATTTAATTTTTGTGGAAAGGTCCAAAACAAGACTGACAAAGCGATTTGTCTCATTTGTAACAGCATATTTTTAGTTTTCCTTTGCCGCCCTCTCTTTTACGAGATTGTTTTTCCTTTCTTTAGTAAAAATGACCGATACTATCTTTATGGATGTCTTCTTTTGCAAAAGAAAGTTCAGTCGAGGTCCTATGTCTACCTCTTGTTCTTATCACAAGTTTTTTTGGCTAGACTGTTGTTGCAGCTCTTCGGAACTCCTTCAAATTTAGGACTTCATCTTTGTTGAGTGTTATGAATTATCCAGACGTTTACTATAGACATATCTAGTGAATGTATAAAATGTGGCCAGTACTGCTTTCTTCCTACGAATTTTAATTGAATAAAACCCATCCAATCAGTCGTGGTGATGCACACCACCCATATGTTTGTTGTAAGAATTTATCAAATTCGACATCTTAACGCTAAATTTATCTTTGTGTCCTCCCCATACTCGCCTCAAAGTTTCATGAAATGACTGTTAAGTATGGCAAACAAAGGTTTTACTTTGAAGGATCGATCCTGGGCATGCTGACATATAGTTCCATTGTCCACAAAGCATGAATAAGATTTCAACTTTTGGAAATGATTTCGTGGCTTGTCATTTTTCACCAGGTTAATGCCAAGATCTTCAGCATCTGACCAATAATCACGTTCACAGGTATGTGAATGATAACTAGTGAGAAACAATATTCATATAAAAACACTTATTTTGATTGCAGTGGTCAAGAAATCGTGTTCGTTTTTTACATCTGCTGCATATTGCATAGTTTATTTTGCAATAATATCTTAAACTTCACCGGAATAAAACTGCTCTAAAAGCTCTGTTGGAGTTTTATCTTTCAATGCTGTTTCCATCTGCTTGAGCAAGTCATTTGCAGTTGATTCATTCTGTGTTTCCCATTTTGTAAAATGCGGTGATTTATTCTTTATCCAAAATGACTGATGTCTTTTATCTTTTTTTTCTGCTCTTTGTTGTTGAACAACTAGAGCTTGTGGATGGTTCAGGCTGGAAACTATCTCCAGTTCTAACCTCCAAACATCCAGGAACATCATTTTCAATATCACCAGTATTTACTTCATTCTCATCCCCTTCGTCTTTGTCAGTCCATTCACTGGCATCTGGTGGTAACACAGCACAATTTCAACATCGCTCTCATCTGAATTTATTCTATTTAACAATTTTAATGCTTCCTCTTTTAGAAACCTTTGCACTGGCATAACTAAGCAGGGGCGAAGCACTTTTCTTTTACTTTTCTTTATAAAGAGAAAGAATGCACCAATTGCATGCGGATCGTCCACTATCCTATTTAGAGGACAGTTAAAGAATAATCTGCTAAAACTTATATCGCTCTAATTAAATACTGGGATCATAACGAAAGAGTACTATCACACATAAAAAATGCCCAGCCAAGTGTCCAGAGTCAAATGAAAACTAATTTTGCAACTCTAAAGAGATGATACAAACTGCACCCACAAATGTGATGAATAAGCAAGATTTCTTGGGGAAGGAGGAACTGATGAGACACACTACTCATGTTGTAAGAAGCTAATATATATCCCTACCTGTTCCACTAGTCAAAATATTTATAACATACAAATAATGGTTTCTCTCTCTCCCCATGATATTTTCTAGCTATCCTCTAAATAGGACAGTGGGATAAAATGGGTTTAGGAATTCTTGAAATGATTAATTAGTGTATTTTTTGCTTGTTTGAAAATTTGTTCTCATACATGAAAATTAGTATCTAAACATTTAACAAAAGCCATTATATATGTTTAATTAACCGAAATAATTTCAGAAATTTTTTATCTACTTTTATTTTTATTTATTGGACTTTTAAAAAGGGTAGAGGAATGAAACATTTAATTAAATATAACTTTTGATTTTTCATATAGTAAATTGTTCTTTTATTTTATTTTGTTAAGCAAAATAAATGAAATGTATCTGTGTGTAAAGAATCTGAATTTTTAAATGCCTTTTATAATGGAATTTTTTTTTAACTCTAAGAATGATCCACGTTATGAAGCAACGCGTGATGTTAAAGCTCAACTGAAGTTCCTAGAAGAACTAGATAAACTGGAAAAGAAACGGCATGATGATCAAGAAAAAGAAATTTTACTTAAAGCTGCTAAGGTAATTTCAGTGTTTTCTTACTCAAATACTTTCATACATATGTCCTTTTAAATATTGTTGCATTGATTCATTATTAATTAGTAACATAAATTTTTTTGTTTCAATGCTTTGCGAGAGATTTATATATAATTTACTTTCTTCCATGTTTATTTTGGATGCATATTTTTTCAAATTCAATAACAAAAGTTTGTTTAAATTATACTTGCATTACAGTATGGAATATATGAATTCTCCATTTTTATTATGAATGTAAATGATAGGGATTAATTGGTATTTGTGGAGAAATTTATGTTGATGGAATAAGTAAAAATAGAACTCAAGAATAATTGAAACAAAGTTAAGATAAATGGTATTTTATTAAGAGGATATATATAAGACAAATTAAGTGATCTGATCATAATTTTTGTTTGTTTATGAATAAAGCTGAGGAGTTATTATTTAATACATGTACGTAAGGGAATTTAATATGCATGCATGAATCTTTTCATGCCAGCAGAAGTTTTCCAACCCCAAATAAAAGAGGAAATGTGTGTTATCAGGCTTCAATTTTTAAAAAATTACAGCAAAATTTGGAACAGTATACTGCATTACATTTTTGTTAAGTGTAGTGATTAAGAAAAAGAAAGAAAACTAGAAAATGAATTGGATTTTAGTTCAGAAAAGATGTGATGCAGAATTCTACAAATTAGTTGTGCACCATCTCAAGAAGCATTCCAGCTTTACTTTTGACCATAATATGATCATTGGGGAAATACTATGATGGAGATGCAAGATTGTCGTATGTATCTGAATAAGAATATTTCTTTATGAATAAAAAGTGGATATTTTTTTTTTTAAATATGTACTTAAAATAAACTTGTGTATCAATGAAATGCAGACTTCTGTTTTTCTTATTTATGTAAAGTTCTAAAGGTTAAAAAAAAATAATGAATTGAAGTATAGCTTCAGGAGGGTTTAACAATTAATTCAATTTGAAAATTTAAAATTTTTCTTTGTTTACCCAAGATAAAATTAAAGTTAAGTTTCTTCATTCGTCATTAGTGTCTGGCATGGAATGTACTTATCTTTGGATTCCACTGTCGATAAGTTTGTTTAAACATCTCGCTGAATGATTTTTGTGAGGTTGCTGTCTCTTAATATGAATGTTCAAGCAATTATAATTTTCTGGTTTAAAGATTTTGTATTAATATTTTTCAGATTTCGTTGTTTTCTTTTGTCTTATTTTGATGTTAACCACATTTTGGATTATAATGTGAAATTGTGTTTGCATTTAGTTTCATTCATAATTTCTAATAAAGAATTTTAATAATTATTAATCTTGTGTAATTGGTAACCATTGATTAAATTTTAATGGACCTTTGGTGGATTTTGTACAAGTTTTGCCATTGTCCTTTGAATGGCATCAAACAATTGCCATAACTCCTAAAATACTTTATGATTAATCCTTGGGATTAAATTGCTTGAATGGGGTTAATATATAAGCATATTTTTTTAAAATTATGTTATTTTATAATTCTGACATTTTTTACATTGTAATTAAATGTACAATAATTTAATAGTCATTGTAAATTTAAATCATCCTGAAACATGCATCATTTTGTGTGTAATCACTTTTGTAATGAATGTAACCTATAGTAATTCATACTTTTTCATTTAAGTTTTTCTGGAATTTTAACTAGCATTTTCATTTTGTAAACCTAGTCTTGGGTTCAAATCCCAGGTTGGGCTTTTATCCTTTCAGTGAGTCAATAAATGAGTACCAGGCTTACGTTGGATCTAAACACTGAGGGTTTCACGTCAGACTGACCACTTGACTGGAACATATGCTCATGCACCTCAGTGCCCAAGGTCATGTATACTGAGATGGGAACATTAAGCGTTAGCCCTCATGGGCTGTTGCGCCACTGAGTTTAGTTTATACCTAGATTAATATTATAAGTTTAAAATTAGTTTAATTAATTTTTTTTTATTTTTCTGCCCTTAGTTTTCTTAGACTTAAGCAAATTTTTGTCATTTTCTCATAATCACATGGTTAAAGAAATATTTTTATGTTATGCAATTGACCCAGATTTTTATCACAACTGAGTTAATATGCTATAAACATAATTGAAGACTAATTGTTGTATTTTCTGAACTAGTTAAATACTACTTGTATAAATTTGAGAAAGCTATTGCAGGGATTTGGGAACAATTTTATGGCATTGAAATTTTATTTTAAAAAGTTTCAAAACTAATTTTGATGCTAAGAGTTCAAACAAAACTCAAGATTTTTTATTCACTCTAATCTTAAATGTTCATGGTATACACTGGTGTGCAAAAATTAAGGACGAGACAATTTTTTCAATATAACTTTGTACAAAAGCTTTCCAAATCAACACATTTAATTCCGTAAGATCCCCAATACGTAAGGACATGTGTAATGTAAGCAACACTTACTAAAAGAGGAATCAGAGGGATAAAAAGAAGCTTTATTGAAAAAGTAGCATGGAGCGCAATGTGACTGAAGGCCGAAACATCCCTGTGATGTGTGTCCAGCAAGAAACATCCGGTCTTTAGTAGGGGATATGATCTCCCCTGATTGCTAGGCAGGTTTCACAGCGTCTGCCCATGCTGAGAATGAGGGTGTCAATGAGTTGTTGAGGCATTGCTGCCCATTCGTCTTGCAGCGCCAATCGAAGCTCCCGTATCGTTACTGGTGATAAGGTACGAGCTGCCAAGCGTCTGCCTAGAAAATCCCATACATGCTCGATGGGATTGAGATCCGGAGATCGTGCGGGCCAATCCATACGTTCAATATCCTCACTCTCTAACAGCTGTTCGGCAGCTACTGTGCGATGACATGGTGCATTGTCGTCCATGAAAAGGAACTGCAGACCCATAGCGCCTCTAAAAAAACGCACATATGGAAGAAGAATCTCGTTACAATAACGGGTCCCGTTGACTGAACCTGCGTCGAAGATGTGAAGGTCTGTACGACTACCAAGCATGATGCCTCCCCAAACGAGAACACCGCGACCTCCATATCTGTCCCTTTCAATGATGTTCGAGTGATGATTGCGGCTTCCCCGCTCTCTCCAGATGAGTATGCGATGAGAATCGCTACTCAAACTGAATCTGCTCTCATCTGTAAAGAGTACTCGTCCCCATTCATTGTCACTCCAATTCCGGTGTTCCTGGCACCACAGAGAACGCCTTCTCCGATGGGCAGGCGTTAAAGGTACACACCATACAGGGCGTTGTGCAGTCTTCTGGCCACAGTAAAACGCAATATCGGTTGTCCAGTTGCCTGTGTCGTGTGTCTAGCGATTTCTCCCGCTGTCTGCCGCCTGTTTCTTCTGGCCTGTAAGACAATGTACCGGTCATCTGCGGGTGTGGTTCCTCGTGGACAACCACTAATGAACCCCCGGATAGCTGTTCCTGTAGTTTGAAATTGTTTCCAAAGTCGTGAAACGATGCTGTGAGCAATTCCGAACTCTGCAGCCACACTTGTCACACTGCGGCCTTCCTCCAACTTCCCAATGATTTGACCTCGGGTAAAAGCATCCAGATGTCGTCTAACAGATTAATTATTCGCCATTTCTCGCTGAGGCAGCAACTCGGTGTGATTTTTACTGCTATACGGTGTGCAATCTCTTTGCCAGAAATACTGATCTTACACCGACAACATGATTTATACTACTCAGACACTCCCCCATTACGTCTACCTGCATATCTGCGCATGTGCTACCGTACATCACCTTACTTAATCTCCTGATTAGTCTTTCTGTCCGCTCTGCCTCTTCGTTCAGCTGATATGCTAATTTTTCGACTTTGTCCTTAATTTTTGCACACCAGTGTATATTTTCCATCTATAGTATCACAATTTTTGTGTTAAGCCTCTTAATATGTTTGGTTGTGTATATTTTGTTTTTATTATGATCTCCTTTTAACGATCATCGTGTCGTTTTTCTCTCATAGAGTCGATCTAAGCTGGAAGACCCTGAGCTTTTGAAATTAAAGCAAAAAGCCAAAGAAGTAAGACTAGTGTTACATGTTTTAAACACTTTTACAAATAGTTTTATACAAAATTTATGTTTACTGTAATTATGGTGTTTCTTTACTGTACTTATATTTTTTTCTTATATTTATAGATGCAACGAGCAGAAATTGAAGAATTAAGGCAACGAGAAGCGAATATGACAGCTTTGCTTGCGATTGGACCTCGTAAAAAGTTTAAGCCTGATCCTTCATCTTCATCTGTTGATCAAGTAATTATTTTTCTTAATTGTCAGGAGAAAAAAAAAACTTAAGAAATCTTTTAAATGAAATGTTTGAATTTTAATACTTTAAAATAAAAATTAATGCTTGTTACAGCAGTTACAATGAACTTTATATAGATTTTTTGTTTATGAAGAGGGAAAAAAAATTCGTCCAAGTAGAGCATTTTAATATCTGTAAGAATAAAATAATTGCCTACTTATAAATTAAAGTTTGGCTAAATAGAAATGATTTTGTGTGAAATTGTTTATTTTGAGGCTCTTTGTTAGAAATTCTAAAAATTGTGTTTCAAATTTTTCACAAATAATGATTTTAAATGTCTGATATTTTTTGTATATTATATAGATCAGAAGTTTAAAAGTTTCTGTGTGTATGTAAATGATTTTCTTTGGTAATCAGTGAGCCAATAAGTTTAAATTGCTGCAAGTGTTCCTATGATATTTTTACTTGTAATGGAATATTTTAATTTTATCAACAAATTGTTTTTTCAAGGGATGGTTTAAAAAATTATTTATGTATAATCTGAAACAGTTATTTTTAAAATATCTATATTAAAGGGGCAAAAATGGATTTGTGATCATTTATATATAATTGCAACAACAAACTTTATGAACTATTTATTTAATGAAGATCATGCATTATATGTGTATACTTCGTGAAAAAAAGCTTCAAAATTCACTTTGTTTACTTTTTTTTAATGCTTTTCTATTTTTTATATTGATTTAACAAATTTTCATTTTAACAGGCAGGAAATGGCGAATCTTCTACTTCTAGTAGTTCAGGTCCCAAATTTCCTGTGAGTGATTTTTCTATATGTGATTTTTTAAGAGCCTTGATTTTGTTTATAACAAAATTGCGTTTTTGTAATAAGTATTCTATATTTAACTGAAATTCTCCATTATATATTCATAATTTTTTTCCTTTAAAAAATGTTTAATTTTCAATGTTAAAATTTTTTTTTAGATGACCATTTATATTTCATTAATATGCTTTTCAATTCTGTGCATTTCTATTTTTATATTTGCTTTTAATAGCATTATTCAGTATGTCATTCAATTTCTTCTTATTAAATATTTTAAACTTTACTCTATGTTCTTCAAATATGTCATTTTATTTGATTAGAATAGTTTCAGACAAAGAACAAAAACAATCATAATAAATTTTTAAAATAAATATTTAAGACTTAAATGAAACAAATGTAAACTACTTATAAGATATATCAAATTGGCTTGATTTTAACATTTTGCTTCTTTAAAATAATCAAACGGTTTTAGGGGTTTAACATTAACAAATATATTTTAAAAATTAAGAATATTTCTGGTTTATATAATCATATTAGAAATGATATGAAAAGTTAAAAATTCACAAGCATATTTTTGTAACACAAGTAGAACTTTATTTTGATGAATAATAATTTTTCTTAAGGTATTCAGCAAAAATTTATAATATTGTCTTGTCATCTAATTTTGTGAGATAATTTTAATAAGTTTTATGAAAACAAGCTTTTTATTTTCTGTTTACTGATACAAAACTTACAACTATTTCAGTAGCAATGGTTGCCACTTCCAGAAGGTAGTAGTTACCAAATGTTAAGACGTGTGTCATACAAAATACATTTTTCAGAAAATTTGGAAGGATAAGGATTGACTGAAAAATAAACTAAAATTTTCTGCGATATTAGAATTTGTTTAGCGTGCTTTTTTTTTTTAAAAAAAAATTATTGCAAAATTTGCAAGCATTTATATAAACATAACAGGTGAATTTTATTCAAATATTTCTTATCTTTTGTCATTAAAAAATGAATAGTGATGTATCATAAATATAGAAAATTCATTTATTAACATTTTGCTCAGAGGGGGCAGCATTTATGCAATTTTTTTTTTGTACTATGATATTAATAAAGTTTATAATTTTACCTTTTTTTGTATAAATTGCTAAATAAATCTAAAAAACACAAAAAAATATCATGCCTTATTGTTTTGAAAAGTGTTCTGCATGTAGTAGAATCTATGAAATTGAAAAAAGTTTTTCATAAGATCAAAATATTTGAATGTCTAGTGTACTTTCTGCATAATTTATTGTAAAGTTCTGTATAGTTTTTTTTCATGTCATTTTGATAAAAGCTAAAATTTGTATTTATTAATTTTTTTTAAATTTTTTATTTTAGGCTCGACCACGAGTTAAAAGAGTCAACCTTAGAGACTGTTTGTTTGCTATGGAAAATGACTACAAAACTGTTAGGCGACCACTTTTATACAAGTATTATGCTAGATAGTGATTCAAGTAGCAAATAAAATATTGCACAATATATAGTGTGTCCCATTTAGGAAAAGTGGATGGGTGAAGTGTTTGTCAATGGATTCACTAAGGTGGAGTTTCACTGTCCATCCATTTTCCATTAAAGTAGTGATAAAACTTTATAACTCATTATGAAGAGAGAAATATTCATTTGTGTGCATGAAATATTTTTTTATTGCAGTGATTGTCTCATATTCTCTATAAGTGGTCCTCATTCGACTCCGCTGTACTTATAGAGACTTCACATGTTCTGTGTTTTACTTTTCTTTAGAAAGTGCGATTTTAATGTATCTTTGTAGTTAGTAAATTTTGAAATGACAAACAAAAACAGGAAAGTGAGGAATGACTTATAATTTTTAATTTGTTTAAGATGTTATTTTATTACTCGGAGAATAGATAGTTTTTGGTGATAAACATTAACCGTGATAAAATGTTGAGCTACTGTCGCACCTGCAACTGGTTTGCAGAAATAATTCTAAAGGAAAGTCTTAGCTTTTTACCCTTTGAAAACAATTTTTAAAGATTTTTATATCTTTTTATACAATCATATTGAAGTTTTAGGAAGAAATAAATCCAGCTAACTTTGACATTTATTCTTATAAAGAATATTGTTTTCCTTTATGATGTAAACTGCTTTAAATATGGTGATTTTTGGAGAAACCCATTTTTAAGAAGATTTTAAAAATTATGTGAACTTCTTAAAACTATATGCAAACTAATTTCCTTGTCATCTTCATATTGTAAATGGTACCCAATTGCATGAAAGAAATCCAACTTATTCTAAACATTTTTCATTAGATGAAAGTAATAGATTTTGTCTAACAATCTTTTAGAATTTGCAAATGTAAAATATTGCTCTGTTTTAATTTTTATTCATCAAGTTAAAGCATAAAACATAGTTGAAGCAATGCAATGAAGTGGAATAAATTCATACTATGCAAATATTCTTAAAGGAGAGTTACAGTTCAATTTATTTTATCATTCCATTTTTTTTAAACCCTGAGAACTTATTGTTTTATGAACTGTGAGGAACCCCATTCTCATGTGTCTAAAAATAAAATTTTGATTTGACAATTTCATTTCTTTTATTATTATTGAAACAGTAAAATTTCATATATACAAGTAAATTAGTAGAAGAAAGTACAATATTACACAAGTGAAATTTTTGTATGTTTATTTTCATTGGATAATCTGTTCCAAAATTGTGTTGTATAAGGCATTAAAGGCTTTTAAATTTTATTTTAAACTTTTTTAGAATAAATTTTTATGCATAGTTAGAAAATTAAGACTGAGAATTTTTAAAGCAGTTTTTAGGATTGTATGTTGACATTTGTTAATTGATGCATATCTTTGATACCCTTCTTCCAACTTAAGTTTCATGATTTGAAAAACTCTCTATATCTTAAATTTATTTTTAAAGCAATAAAGTCATGCCTACCATGCAAAGTAAACATGATTTATGACATAAACTCATAGATACAGACGTTGATTTTTTTAAATATATTAATCATGTCTGTCAAGTGATCAATAACTTATTAAAATCTGTGGTATATATATATTTGAATACTTACAGCTTGCCTTTTATTATTGAGGACCATGCACTGTTATGAAAGAGCTTGTATATTGCCTTTTATTACAGTATTTGAAAATTTCAAAACATACTGTAATTGATACTGTTAAAATTTTTAAAATACTATGAAAATACTTTCTTATGTATATAATTTCATTATTATGCTCTGCACATTGTTGATATTGTTGCTGGATGTGTCTCTTTTATTAAAGTTTTTTTTGTGAGTGAGACATTTGATTTTAGAATTGTATATAAGATAACTTAATCATATCACATTTGATTGTTGTGAGACAAGTTATAGTCTCGGTGATGAGTTTCAGAATCAAGTTGCTTGGTTATTAGATTATTTTTTATAAACTATTTCTCTATTAATTCTTTATTTTTACAGCATTAGGTAGTTTTCTAGCATATATATCCTTATTTTATAAATGTAATGAATTTTAAATTTAATTATATAATTTAACAGTTTTACCAAAACTTAATAATTTTATACTTTTACAGTTAAAAAAAATATTTTATGCAAAAAATGTTAACTTATTGAAGGTAATATGTTTTTTTCTTTTTTAGAATCCCATTATCTGAAAACAGATTATTTTATTTATTGTACAAACATATTGTACTTAATAATGATTTAACTTAAGAAAATTGACAAAATTTAAAATATTTCAGTATTCTATAAGATTTACTGAGCTTTTTTTAAAAAAATATGTGTTGAAATAGTACTTATATTGGATCATTAGCAGTTAAACATGTAATTTTAAAAAGTGTCATGCATTTTTTTTTCCCCCCAAACCACCTTAAGTTATGCCTGCTTAAGAAAAACACAATTTTAGGTGTGCTTTTTTGCATTATAATAAACCGTCATGACTAAATGCCCTTGACAATATGATTTGGGGGGGATCCTAAGGTATTAATTGAGCATGATTTGTATGTGTATTTAATTTTAGAAATGAAAAAATTAAAGTACAAATTCACTCTTTTGTTTGTACCTGCTATTTGAATGAAAAAGCTTCATAAGATTGGACGTTATGTATGTATTTCTAAGCAGATTTGCTTTTTTTGATATTGTTGAAGAATTTTAAAACGTATCTAATTTGATATATACAAGTATGTTGCAGGAAAGTTTATTTGCTTTATATCTTTTTCCTTAAATACTAAATTATACCAAGGTTAAATTCATTGATTAGTAATAAATTTCATGAAGGAAATGGTAATGATTAAAATAATTTGAATGAAAACAAAAATTTTGATAATAGAAGAAAGTACAGTATATATAACAGAAACTTGAATCTTGTAAAATATATAAAACAAGATTTGTAATATAAGTATTTTTAATATATTATCCAAAATTAAAATTGCTCTGCATTTTATTGAGGTTTCAATTAGATTTACTAGTCTAGTAGGAATATGTTTATAAAACAAGATTATATACAAGTTTAGCACTTTTATTTTGCAAAAGCTTAACTATTTAATTTGATATATTAATGAATTTTTTATTAAAACAATTGTCAGTTTTACTAGCTAAATTAAAATAATTTTATAAATAAACGTTCTTTTGAATATATATTTATACAATGCAAATGTGTCCAATTAAATCCTAAGTTTTATAATCATACAAAAAAAAGTTGTTTTTTTTTTAACCAATTTGGTATTTAATTTAGTGTACATTATTATATTTCAGAAGTTCCCTTATTTTTTTTCTGTGGAGGAAAGGAAATAAAATAACTAAAACAATTTATTTATTTTTTAAAAAAACTTCAAATTATCTTTTATTTTCCCCGCACTATATCTAATGACATAGCATCTTGATTCTGTAAAATGAAAGATTGTATAGATAATTTAATATATTCAGCCTATTTATTAAAAGTTATTTATCAGATTATAGCATGTAAATTTTAGTTAAAGTTGAGAACAGATTGTATATAATTTATATTTGCTGGAATGTATTTTCAGCAATTAACATTATCTGTAAAGAATTTTTTAAAAAAGTGTGAATATTATAATAAAATTTATATGTTATGATAATGCTTACAAAATATAGCATGTAAAGTATTTTCTGTGTGTGTGTTTTGTCCTAATTACTTTGTAAAAATGATTTACCTGATGTAATAATAAATAATTCTCTAGGTGCTCTATTTCAATACTTGCTATTCATGCTCATTTTTAACTAATGAAATTACTGTAGAAAAATTAAAAGAATATATAGGCGAAATTTTGATTGTTGCAAATTGATTAGACACATAATTTTATGTAGTGTTTGATTGAAATTTTAAAATACTTTAATTGTTTAATTGTGGCTGATTACTTAAATCAAACTTGAACAAAACTTTTTAATGTAATGCAATAATGTGATTTTTATCAAGATTTCCTTATGATCATATTTAAAAAATACAATTTCCTTTATTTCGAAATTTATTAAAAAATCTAAGTATAAAATTATATTTATAAAGGATACTATATTGTGGAACTGTATTGAAAATTAATCACTTCACTCGGAATTGCTAGAATTCAAGCAAAAATTGAACATTTTAAATAAGTTAAAATTTATGGTTGAATTTTAAACAAACTTATAATTGTATAGTCTATCATATGGTTGTAAGAATGTATAAGTAGCATAGAGTTTTCCCACCTTTTTAATTATTTACCCTCCCCCCATATTGTCCAGATGCAATGTATAGTTGAAAAATTTGTTATCTATATTATATATATATATATATGTTTACAGATATTGATTGCATTGTTGTATTTCATGAAAATTTAAGTGATTGTTTTGATCGCTTTTAATCTATCAGTATTTTTTATTTGCCTGCTATTACTTTGGAATGTTTAGTTCAACGAGTCAATGTGTTCTTTTTGCAATTAAATAAGAGGTTTTTTAGAAAAATGCCCATAACACTTCTTCATATTACAAGAAAATTGATTTAGTTTACTATATATTTTTTTTCACAACAAATGCTATATTTATATATCTAATAAAAAGAGTTAAATATTTGACATGAATATTTTTAAAAAGTGTTTTTTATTCCAAAATTATGAAAATTTTAAAGGATATTTTAAATAGTTTTCCCATTTACTAAAGATAGTTAGTTATGTGTGAAGTCTACCAGTGAATTAATTTGCATATTTGTATGGTGAAAATATTGCTACTTGTATCAATATTCATTAGTCTGTTAACTATACTGTGGAAGTGTCATAAAAATCAATCTTGGACTAATGAATTCTGTTAAATATTTCGTTTGTGTTAGCAAAATATGCATTTTTTTATAATCCCATGTAAACTAAAAAAGAACAGTTATCTATGTTATTCCTAACTTCAGAAATTATGAATGGTAATAATTTTTACCTTAAACCCAGAGTTATTACTTTTGGGTTTGAATTTTCATTTATATTATTTCTGCTATGAATATTTTTAAATACAGGAATTTCTTGCTAGTTACTGAAAGCAAATTATATCTGTCACACAGAGAAGAGTTCTAATTGCATTTAAAATTGTTATTGATTCAATTTTGAATTTGAAATAATTATTTCATTGTGTCTGAAGACAAAGGAATTCATTTTGGAAAACTTTTGTAGTGTTTAAAGACTTATTTTCACTAGTATTTAAAGACTTTTTTTTTCATTTCAGAAATATGTGATTAATGCATTATTGTAATTATTAGCTCCCACAAAATAATAGTAGTTTTAGTAAGATCTTGTAAAAAAAAAAAACATTCGAAATGTTCTACCTTATAAGCATGCACTTATTTCAATATTTGTATTGCAAAATCAGCCAAAAGTCTAAATTGTATTTCTTTTTTAAATTTGAAGTTTTTTTCTTTCCCAAGTCAATATTTGATTTAAATAAAGTTTTAAAAAATCTTAAAAGCATTTTCTTTTTCCATTTCTGAAAAATCAATGTTTTATTTTTGTTTTTTAAATAATACTGTAACACATTGTAAAATTCTTAAATGTTAAGAATTGTCTGTGATAGAGATGTGTCTGTGTCTTTAGATTGTGATATCTTTTGTTTAACAGTTTAATTTATAACAACTTTTAAATATGGTTTGAATAGGATATTTTTTGAATGTTTTATTTTCTCTGTTTTGAATACAAAATATACTGTTTTAGAAAAATTGAATATAAATTTATAACTGTTTTTGTTGCATATATATAAATAAATATTATCTGTCAAATATCTGAACATTTCCTTCAGTTAAGTAAAGATTATAATGTGTTTTTTATCTATTTTGTTTGGGGTTTAAATGTAGTATTTTCTCGGATGTTGTAGTAAATTCTGTAATTTTTTTCTTTGTTCCGTATTTCTTCCCTTCTGCTGATGTGCAGAAATTTAATGTAGTTTTGTTACATTTCTTGTTTTTGTTCATCTTTGATTTTTGAGATGTATAAAAATATTCAAAATCTTTCTATCTTCCTAAAATCCCTATTATGTCTTCAGTTTTTGAATAATAGTTTTATGTAATTTTTATCCAATAACTGTAAAATATATCCCCATTGATGGACCTCAAGTGAGTATTTTTATGTTTGGTGTGACACTGATATTGGAGAGCTATGTGAAATTAAAAATGTATTAGAAGTATGAATTCATGAAAAAATTCAATACTCATCAATTTCATTTATTCATTTGTAAATTTCATATATACATTTGTAACTTCTCAGTTTTTCATTCAGTTGCAATTTCATACTAAGCTAGGCAGTCAACCGGGATGGGTGGTATCCCAGGGAATCATTCAAATTTCTGCTTAAAATGCATTTTTTTAAAAAAAATCTTTTTTTTGTCATGTGGTAACTTGAAGCACTGTCTTGTACCTGGTTTGTGTAGTCATGAGCATTTGAAAACACCAGAATCAATGTTTTAAATGGTACATGACTCAAATTTCTTTCTAATATGGCTATTAATGTGTGTTTTTATGTTTGAAAGAAAGTGTATAAATTGTATATTTAAGACTAATGTGAAAAATGTGAAATGATTAAACTGTGCCTTAAAATTATTTGAGATAAAATGCATAATTAGTTTCAATGTGTTGTCTTTTCTTATCTTAGTAATACACATATAAATGCTTAAAAATCAATTTTTTATAAATATTTTCCTCTCACACTCATGAAAACTAAAAGGGAAAAGTACTGATTTCTATTAATTTGTTCCCATTTTTACTTTTATCAATTCTTGTTTAAAAAAAGTTATATATTATTTAGTTTTTGTTAAAGTTAAAGGTAGGGGCAAGAAATTGAAGCCATTAGGTTCAGGCTCTAGTATACATCAAATAATTGATTTAAAGGCACAAATTTGTGAACGAATACAGTGGAAAACAACTATTTGACTTTTGGCTGAAAAAACGGTTTTCAAGATTACATTCTTCCTAAGTATTCGCGCCAAATCAACGCCATTGCTTTGCGACTTGCTTGTTAATTAATCAATATTTTTAAACATATTGAAATGCAAACCCATAAATATCTCGATTCAAAAAAGGGCTTAAACTATTATCGTAAAAAAACAACAACACCTCATACAATTTTAAAGAACAATTTTTTCAAGAGCATTTTATTTGCTCGCCAAATATGGAGAATTTTATTTGTTATAGTCACACTCTTCTAGAGTAACCCTGTAGTGACTGTGATTTGGTCATCGTACCCTTCCCAGCGCTGCCAACTTAGGTGAAACGGAGTATACTTGCACAATTTTGTGGAAGGAATCAGATATCAAATAAATTTTATAGCATTTTCGACAGCAATATCATTTTTTGGGCTGATTACTAGAAAGTATTTTTTAATCTATGAATTAAATTGATCAATTATTTTCTCTGAATAGAGGGACTTTTCACTTATGTGGACTGTGGTACCAAAGACAGCAATATGTAGGGAATATACCAAATTCTGAAGTAAATGGTTGCTGGCATACATAGGTTGCACTGTTTTTAAATATTTGGGCTTGCTGGTGTTATAAATAGTAAGCATTTTCAAATGTCATCAATTTAAATGTTGTGAGCGCGATATTTCTACCATTTTGGTACAAAGATGAAGTTTCCAATGAACAAAGAATATGCAATTAGCTATTTTTCAACAAAAGGAAGTTTTACTGCTAGTTTTTTTTTTTTTTTTTGACCAAGTGGTCATACTTGTGGATGAAAGTAGTAAGAGTGCCGCTGGAGGTTAATGTCGTTGGTATTCGAATGATTCTTGAGATCTAGGAATGTATTTGCACAGAAATCTTATGTTTTGTTTTCATTACTGAATTTAGTTTTTCTTTTTGCTCTTTGAACACAAACAAATTTTTGATTCCCAAATATAAAATTATTTTTGAAGATTACTTAAATCAAAATAATCGGGTAATGTCGAATAGTAAATTGGCGAAGAATTTGTTATAAAATTTTATCCGAATAAACAAGGTTATTTATTCTCTTTGAGCATGCGCGGAAACGTTTTTCATGAATTCACTAATGAATAGCTGTTTATAAAAAGTTGATTATTTTTAAACACTGGAAACTGTTTTTAAACTATGCTTCACACATAAAACTTGTTGGTATATTACGCAATGAAATTCAATTAGAGATGCTTGAGATACAGAATAAATACAATGTTTTTCCCTTTCATACTAGGTACACCGTCTGTTACAGAAACTATTTTCTGAAGGTCAATATCCATTTCTTTAACCCTCCAAGCGTTCCACGCGGAAAATTTCGTCATTGTAAAGATGCTTCGAAAATGCACTGCACGGGTTTTTTTGCCTTCAAGTAACATTCTCAAAAGCGGTTGAGCCGTACTTTTCTGAAATCCTTTCCCCCTTTTAAAGGTTTAACTTCAAAGATAATTAGGGACGGTGGAAGCCACACAGTAGGACACTGATAGGAAGTTTTATGGCTCGCAGGGAATACCGTGTGTTGACCCTGGAGCAATCGTAAAAAATCGGGGGGAAATTTCTTTAGACTCCAGGAAGTGTTTGTTGGCTTGTATTTTAAAAGTTTTGAAAAGTCCCAACGCATAAATAAAATGTTACAATTCCCTTTTGGTTTCAGATTAATTTGAAACTAACAAGTTAGGGCGTCTCTCTCTATGGGCAACCTACTATTTTATATAGTTAGACAAATTACCTTTTTAAGTATATTCTTTCGCTTCATTTTTCTTATCTTAATCAATGCTTTCAGTTTTTGAAACATGATTATTTCATTATAAGATGCCAAAAAAAAAATATTAATAAAACACCAAACACTTTAAAATTTGAAACATTTTCAACTTTCCAACCACTAAAAATGAATAAATTTAAACTTCATGAAATAATTTGAAACATTTTCTTACACTTTGATAAAAATAATAACGAGAAAAAAAAACTAATTAAGATCTATTAGTTTTTTTTAGATTTCAAAGCCCAAGTGTTCAGGGAAGTTTACGTACAGTACCTAGTTATATATTGTTAAAATACACCGAATTATATTCGAATTTTAAGTGCTTGAACTTCAGTTTACATCAAAGACAACATGAATGAAGATTTTCCCACATTTTTTTCATAACTTGAATGTTTGAATAAATGGTAATCAAAAATATACGGAAACATTTACAGTAGACATTTATGCATATAAATAAACATAAAAATCAATTTTAAATTCGAGCTATTGAAAAACATTCGAATTATATATTGTTCAAAAATATCTATTTATACAAAATACCTCAACATTTATCTTTTTTAAAGGCTAACTGAATAAGTAATTAAAATCTGGATATGTTTTGAAATCTCGACCTTATAAAGCTAGAAATTTTATGTTAGAAATTTCGAAAAAAAAAATGTATCGCGCAGTTAAAAATTATTTACCATACGTTCTAGCAACTCTTTGAGTATAATATAAATTTCAAATTTTATTATATAGCTTCTTTGGTATTTTTAAATATATTTCGAAGATTTCATACAATTCAGTTGAAAACTGCATGCTAAGAGCAAAAAATATACTAAAAAAATTAATGAATATACAATAAAGTTTTACATAGAAGCAAAACTGAGAAGCTAAAGCGTAGGACTGAAAAATTTTAAGTATATCTGAAGTAGTTTTCGAAATATTTATTTTAAAGTTCAGAAAATTTGTGTGCGTTATGTTATACTTAATATTAATTAAATGGTTAAAATAATATATGTTAATAATAGTCATGTAATCGTTTGACGACGCATTCATATACTAAAAAACATTATAATGGTCATTGATGCGAATGTCAAGAATTTTATGTAATTTTAAATTCAGACATTAAGATATTGATGTAGAAAATATTAAACGACCATCTAAAATACATGAAAAATGCAGTCTGCTATAAAATGATCTTGACAAACAAAATACGGCATTCTCACTTACTAGGGCAGAGCCGGCTTAGTCAGGGGCGATCTGGAAAAACAGAGAGGGAACCGCGGTTTTGATGGATATGCTGCTCTAACTTTAAAAGTCCTCTAGAAAAAATATATATGAAAGTTACAAATGCAAAAATAAGTCTTGTAATTTTCCATACATTTTTATAACAACGAATTGTGGAATTGGCTTCCAATACATTGTTGTGTTTGACAATATCTAAGGTAACCAACCCTACTTTAGATAGATTTGTACTACTTTTTCGTAACCGTATTCCTTTTAAAATTAATTCGTGCAGTAAAAGTACATCTTTTGCACTCTTAAAAATTTATGTAAACTATAACAGTTAATTTTAATTTATGCAGCTTGTGAAATGTTCATAATAAACCATTTCTGTCTAAACAGTTTACATGAAAAAAAAGTTTGGACTGCCGCATTCATTAGGGAATTATATAAGATTCCAACATTAAGTTTTATTTTTCACCGAATAGGGTCGAGTGGTAGTGTATCGTGCTTCCACAACACAGGTCTGGGGTTCTATTAACGGGCTGGGCAAGGTCGACTCTGCCTTGCATCCCCGCTACATTGGGTCGATAAATGAGTACCAAGTTTGCTTCGGGTCTTAAACACTGAAGGTCTCTCTTCAGACAGACTACCAAATCGGGACATCTGTTCATGCACCTCAGCGCCCAATGGTCACGTATATTGGGATGGGCATAATAGTTCCAAGCCCTCATGAATTGTTGTGCCACTGAGTTTGAGTTTTAAGTTTGAGGATTGCCTCACTCTGGGGATACCTCTTAGATAAACATGTACTTCCATTTATTTGCAATTAAACATTTTTCTTTCAATTACGTTTATTTCAGAAGGAACTTTGATTTTTCAAATGTATTTGCTTAATAACATGTATATTTGTGTATTATATTAAAATTTTGATCAATCCAAAATTACATGTTTTTTGCTCCTGTAAAAGCTTTTAGGATTTTAGAACCGATCTTACAAATCCATTTACGTTTTAAAGTAGTATATTTAAAAATGATGAAGACATTTTTATAACTGTGTGAGCTTTTATGCCTCGTTTATAAATATAAAAAAATTGCTTTCAGCTGCAGTTTTTAAAATGTACAGAAATAAGTGGAGGAATAGGATATTTACATATTATGAATATTTTTGACTGCAGTAAGATATATTTATATTTCAGTTTCTTTACAATTTGAATAGAAGTTGTAAGCTACATTTTGCGAATCGTTTGATATTGAATACAAACTCACAGGCTGTTTAATATAGTAAAATGTTTTATTTTGATACCAACACGCATTAAAATAAGGCTCATTTGCAGTTATATGATCAGCTTCAGTGATATTTAAATTTTCAAAAATAGTCTACACGAACGAAAACATTCTTTCAAAACCACACACCACATCTCATACTATGTCTTCCATACAGCAGGAAATATTTGTGTATACTCAAAAAATTTAATACAGGATACATTTCAAAATGTTAAAATTGTTTTTAAAATTTGGTATGGATACATTGTGGAACTGTTGGTTAACTTTACTGAACAAAATTGTTTTAAGAGTACTGTTTTGAAAGACAAAATTAATTAGGGAGAACTTTTGTCACAATAGAATTTGTAATGACTGAATTGTGTGAAAATGTAGTTATCGATGTGTGACATTTTTCCTTGTAATAAAAGAAATAGAAAAATAAGAAATTAAATTTGAGTAGAAAATAGTGAGAAGTAGTCATGCGCTTTTGAAGAAGTATATCCCTCATTAAAATTAAAAATTATTGACTGAATGTGTGTTATGTCCATCACAAATGCCAATGTAGAAAAGAAATTGTTATTTAATACAAGAAGTTCGAAAAGGAGAACACTAGTAATGAAAATTTAGATTTTTTCCGAAAAATATTCAGTTAACATAAAGATATCATTTATATGATTTTAATTAAAATAAATTAAAATTATTGTGAAATCCTTTTTTATGTTATTTTAAATTAAAAATATAATTGAATAGAGAAAGATCGGGTTTTATTTCATAAATATAATCATCGAATGTATTTCACCGTATGCACCATTTATTGTCTTATTGTTTAAAAAAAGAGATAGGGACTTTACTCTTTTACCTCATTACTTTTTTAAAAAACAAAAAAGTGAGCGCGTTTTCTTACTCTCATATTCAAAAATGAATATAGGATGCTTTTTTCTGGTTCAAATCGCAATACCAAAAAATATATATATTTTTAATTTTTAAAAAATGACAGAAAAATGAATTTTGTTTGAAGAAAATATAATTATTTTTCAACTTTTAACACTCTATTTATTTCATTTTTTCCTTTTTTTTTTACCCTTCATTTTGTTTTAATTTTACTGTGACTGAACATATAGGGGAAACGACCGAGTTGCACTACCGCTTTCATACAAGATTGTCCAAGGCAACTTAACAGCTAGCTGTAAACGATTGATCTGTTGGTTCTTATTTGGCAAAGGGACCGAACTAAGTCATAAATTGTTCCCGTTCGACCTCCCAAGTTTTAAAAGGGGGAAAGGAAAGAAGTCTGTTGCCTTTTTTAAGAGAACGGCAAAATAAGAGTAAACGCTTTCGGAATAACTTTTCAGGAGGAAGCTAACCACCCAGAGGGTTAAATAAAAAATCAAATTCTTTAAAAATATCAAGATTGGTACACTTCCCTTTAAATACACATTATTAGTTTTATTAACTTTTCTTTCATTATATTTCCCATACTTATACCGAGCAAAAACTGCTGATTGTGCATAACCATTTGCGTCATTACTGTCATCTAAAGCAGTTGAATTCTTTTCTGCATAATTTAAGTCGTGATGTATTTCAGAAAAAATATTTTTTTTTCTAATTCTGTTACTCCATATTTAATTATATTGCGACTTATAGGTAACTTTTTAATGCGCTTTATAATTAAATCTTTTTCTTTAAAATCAACAAACAATGTAGGACTACATTCCAAAAACGCTTCTTTTTACAAATACTCCTTCTGAAAGAGGTTTCCCGTGGCGAGTGTAATGTACCCAGAATCTTTCCCCTAACTGCTAAGAGTGGAAAAATTCCATTCGTTTCCCTAATTGCAGGGAAAAGGTTTTGCAAATGGGTGGTCACACAGAAATTCTAAGCATTTTTTCTCATGCCAGTCCGAAAGTTAAAAGAGACACCGGTACAATATGCTTATCGGGTTCTCATGGATCTGGGGCGACTGCGTGTCTGCAGGATCGGACTCAGACTATGAGCCCAGACAGACTCCGACTATAAGCGGCTGACGGACAAGAGATCAATGGGGATAGGCGGTGAGTGATAGTGAGAAACGAGAGGTTTATAAAGAGAGAGCAAGGAAGTACCAAGGACAGATTTTGACTACAGATAATACGATAAGAGGCCTCTTTTTGGCAATAGACTTGAGAGTAAGCGATACCTGAGTCCGCGAAGTAAGGTGGACCTCAAACCGAGGAGGTTTCGAATCTGGAACCTCACGGCGGATATAGAACCAGCAAGCTCACCAAAATTCGGTGTGGAATTACCGAGAGTGAACTGAGAACTCCTTTGATATATCCTTGTGACGAATCTATACGGCACCTTTCCACTAATATTCTTAGGCGTCTTTGCGAATTCTAAATTCACGTATATTTCCAATCAATTCTAAGAGGAGAACAGGATATGCGAAGTTGATAGGGTATTTAAAGAGAGCGTTGTAAGTTAGCGAGGATGAAGGCTATTGAGCCAGCAGCATTAGTGACAACGTTTAGAGGATTCATTTGGATTACGATAGTGAAGCTTTGCTGTTAATACTCAACGAAGGAACCTTAGGAAGTTTATATACCTGAAGAGATTATAAGTACTACCAGGTGATATATTCTAGTTTAATACTGCTTACCAAAAGTGTTAGTTTAATAAAATTAGTTTCAGCTAATGAAAGCTACTAATTCAATTTGCGTGTATTTCTCAGACCTCCTATTCCGGTAAACCCTTTTGATATTGCGCGCGTAGTTATTGATTAATTTCATATATTTCGTAATTTAATTTAATATTAAAAGTAAATCACTTTTATTTGACGTAGACATATAGATACTATATGTCATTAGAGTTTTCGATATTTGAATCAAGTGAATAAACATAAGTTATTATTATACAAATGGCGTCTGGTCATTCTTTGCCTCAAATTAATCTTAGTGTCCAGGGTGGAACCAAGGGGGGTTACCACATCCTATGTATAGGACATTTCTCTAAAGAATCACTTTATTTACTTACGTTTAGGCAAGTTCTATAAGACATTGCAGCGAAAGAGACTCTTTACCGGTAGACCCATTTCGATAATTAATTGTAATAGAATATTTTTGATGATTTTCTTACTGTGAAATAAATAGTGTATCCCAGAGTTGTGTGAAGTCGTTACAGCTATACTATTTATTTATCTGGTAGCAGCGGTGGGGTTTAAATGGAATAAATGCTTGAATTTACGTTTCAAAGTTTTAGTGCCCTCGGTCCAAAAGCTGAATAATTAAAAGGATTATCGTTTCGATCAAGTGAGACAGAGTTTTCTTCGGGACCTTTTTGTGTGTGTGCGCGATATTCGAGAAACTGTGGACTAAATATAGTTTATACCAACGGAGGTAAAAGTTCGTGGAACGAAAAAAGGTGGAGCAGCAATGGTAACTACAAAAAGGAAATCTTCAAACGACAATAGAAGAAGCGGTGCAGCATTGACGACAAAGGGAGATTCGTAGAGCGAGGGGTAAGTCACTTTCTTTGAGATTATGTTCGGGGCAGTAGTTAATCATTTTTTAATTAGTTTAGTATTGTTTGGAAATCTGATTGAATTTCATGCTAACATTAATGAATTTTATTTGCCAAGAATCTAAAAGAGTTACTTTGTATGAAAGTGTGTGTTTTTTTAGTTATGTTAGTTTTATTTACGGGGACAGAATCATAGCATAGTGTTTTGATTTATAATATTGATAGATAAGTACGGTTGTAGTTTAAAGCACATATTGTCAATTTTTTGCATAGTTACCTAAGAGGTTTTTAGCAGTACTAATAGGATTGTATTGTTTTGGTATATGTGTTTTTTCTTCATTTATGGTAGCACTCTTGTTTAGATGTTTATTGTGTATTATTGCAAGATGTCTTTAATTTTAAAACTATGAAAAGTTGACCTGTTAGATATAACGAGAGAATTAGGGGTAGAAGTCCACGGTGACCTAAGAAAAATAAAAATTAAGGGTATAATTTTACAAAGTGCGAATGATGATATGGAAATGATTAAAGCGATGACGGAGGGAGTTTTAGAGGAAAATAAAGAAAGGGAGAAAAAAGAACGGGAAAAACTAATCAGGGATCAAGAGTTTGAGGAGCGAAGAGAAATTAGAGAATATGAGCTGGAGTGGTTAAGATTGTCTAACGCAGGGGTGTCCAACCCAAATGACCTTGCGGGCCACTTCGGAAAAACATTATAATCTGGTGGGCTGCACAAAAAAATATGTGCCTTTATATCAGATTTGGAAACAAAAAAAAAACATTTATTGGTGTGAAAATTAAAAACAGAATGAATTATTATTATTGTTTTAATTATTTTTCATGTATACAGACATAGATAATTTAATAATGTTTATATAATATAATAATGCAATAATCAAATAATGTTTGAAATATTACAGTTGCCATTTTCTGGAAAATTACGGTGTTCCTTTTGAATTGATCTTTCGTTACTCATTGTTGAAACTTGATTATGCTGTCATTCGCAAGCGATTAAGTATACATTGTCTTTTATCTTAACCGTCCAGAATATATATTTTTTAAACTTTAAAAAACATCTCTGACTGACTTTTGCTTTTTGGGCACTCCAAACAGAAAAGGAGGAGGAGAAATGAAAGTAGCACTCACACGCAGATAATCATGTACCATCCATAGTAAAGGACATGCATAATGCAATTCGGAATTTATTAAAAAAGTAATTTATTATAGTAAAATCAAATGTAACTGTTTGATAAAATATAATTCTATTTTAATCTAAAGGACATTTCTATTATCAAAAAGGATTTATTTTATAACAAGAACAGGTAAAAGGCAATATATATATATATATATATATATATATATATATATATATATATATATATATATATATATATATATACATATATAAATTTCCTCTCAAATAAATTTCAAAAAGAAAAACTTCAAAACCTGATATTTAAAATTTTTTTTAAAAGAGTCGGTGGGCCGCAACTGACGTACTGGCGGGCCACATGCGGCCCACGGTCCGCGTGTTGGACACCCCTGGTCTAACGCCACTGATACGGTTAATGTATCGTTCGCCAATTTAGAAGGGCAAGTGGCAAATACGTGTTAACTTAAAACACTTGGTTCCTAAAAAAATTTGATACAAAAAAATGCAGATATTAATCTATTTTTTGAAATTTTCGAGAGGCAAGCCAAGAAAGAGAAGGTAACGGTTGAAGGTGGGTTTCGCAACTCATTCCGTTGCTTCCTGTGGAATCGACTGAATTGGTGGCGAAAGAAACACTGGAAATAGGAGACGATTATCCTCACATTAAAAAATTACTTTTGAATTGATTCCAGTTAACTCCTGTAGCCCTTAGAAATATGTTTGAACCCCATCAGCGGAGACCAGGTACTTTATGGTCAAATTTAGTTTTTAATTTAAGGTCTTATTTGGAAAATTGGTTGGCAGGAATGGAAATAAAATACTTGAGTGTGAGTTGAAAGAATTGTTAGTGACCGAGCAGTGGCGCACACACAGGAATTTTTCAGGGGGGGGTCCGGGGTCGAAAGTTCACCATTCTTGAATCATGCTCCTTTTGATTTTGTCGATTTTCGGGAACAAAACACAGTAGAAAACTAATTATTGAATAAATAATTAGCATTAATTAATAAAATTAATCATTAATAACAAGTAATTAATTAAATTCTACGTACTATGTACTTAGAATTATAATCAATCGGAAAAAAAATCAAGGGATTTGGGGGGGGTCCGGACCCCCCTTGTGTGCGCCACTGTGACCGAGCAATTAAAAAAGAGAGCCCCCATTTAGATAGTTGATCTTTTTATCGATTCATGGGTCACTTTTAGAGACGCTACTGATCTAGCAGGAAAGTTAGACCATTTCGAAGTGGTAAAAAAAGTGCATAGAAAACAAAGTACAATAAAAGCAAGTGAGCGTAAGCAATTCGATAGGCAATCTTTTGTGAATGACAAGGTTAATCAGATTAGCAGGAAAGCAAGCAAGAAACAAGGAACCCTTTAGAAATTATGTATTTCAGGAAAATGTGCACTATTAGTTGTTACTATTGCAACAAAGTTGGGCACATTAAACCCGCTTGTCCTAAACTTATGAAAAATGATTTTGAAAACGTGGATAGATTAAGAGTAAACTCGGAGAATGAAGGCTCTTTCGAAAAATTTAAAGTTAAATTTGAAATAAATGGCGTGGAGTGTGTGTGTTTGAGAGACTCCGGTTCTTCAATAGATGTGTGCGCAAGTAGTAGTTGGATAAACATAAACGATCTTTTGGGCGAATATGTTTGGGTCAAAAGCCCATTGGATGACGTGTGCCACTGCTTACCACTCGCAAAAATAAAATTTAAAACCAAGGGAGGCGAGTTTTACTCGAAGGCGGCAATCAAACCTAATAGTAGCCCGAGCGAATCTTACCTGTTGAGCAACCGCACCGCGGAACTCATTGAGTCAAGTGAAAAGGGTGTGGACATGATAAATACGATGGAGACTCGAAGTGCTACTAAAGCATTTCCTCCCGAGAAAGAAAAGGATGCTACTTTAAACGCGGCAAACGACTTTTCGATGGAAAGCGCGGATCCACAGTTCTACCCACCCAAATAGACGGAGATGAAACAATGATAGAAATTTCGGCGTTTGGCGGAAAACAGGCGATGTGAGCCCAATTAACTAGTTCCGATTTTAGTTCAGAGCAAAAGAAGTTCCCAGACCTCCATGTACTGTGGGGAAAAAAAGCGAAATTAGGTTTAAACGAGGTATTTCGGATAATGGAAGGAAGGTTGGTTGGGATGCTAGGGCTAAAAGAGGGATCGGAGTTGGGCCACTCCCACTTTCCACAAAACGAAACAGTTCCTTAAAGACGATTCAGTCGGATCTTGGGGCCTTTACGAACGAAGTGATGGTACCCTTCTTGGACAAATTCGAAATATGTGTGGTTCATTCATCTGTCAGCCACCCACCGAGTAGCGCAGTGATAGGGGTTCTGGCAACACCTCCTTGATACAAGGCCTGGCGACTGAAATGAGAGAGGCTTGTGACGTCACATATAGTAGATATAGAAATCCCGCCTGATTTGAAGTTCACTTTACTCGCCTACGCCATTTTGATTGTTGCTCCTGTACAGTTCGCAGCTTTCTACATTTTTATTGCAGATTTTCAATTTATTTGTGACGATTTTAGATAAGATCATAAAAAATGGTCTACACATGCGTTGTACCGATTTGCAATAACAATTATAAAGATACTGGGACAGTACAAATGTTTGGATTCCTAAAAGAGGACTTTCTTCGAAATAAATGGATAAAAGCCATTTTAAGAAAAGATTTTGCTCCATCAAAGTATTCGAAGGTAAGTTTTTTTAATTTTATTCTATTTATGGAAATTGTAATAATATCTTTATTTTAAAAGTCTGCAAATAACTTTAATAGGTTGTTCGATAAGACCTTTGAAAATGTACTCATTTCTTTTTCTTCATGTGAGTTTCTTAAACATTGGCAATTCGTTTTTATTTATCTATAATGATAAAGGTGTTTTGCTTATGAAATAAATATTTTGTAGCTCTAATAAAATTTATGTTTTTAAAAATGAGCCCAAACAAGCATTGTTAATGAGACAAAAACTGTCTAGTGTTTTTGCTATTGCTGCTTTATTTTTGTGTCATTTATACCAAATACCTTTTTGTAGAATCAACGAAAGTACCTTAAGTATTAATAGTTTGTTAGCAAAGAAAGCCCATTATGATATGGGCTTAATATATGGCTATGATTAAGCTCGTAGTCAATGTAAATACGGACATAAGCAACCATTTATTGTATATTTTGTATATTAATATGATGTGAGATACAAAATGCAAAACACATTCACAAAAACAACAACAAAAAAAAACTAGCTGATTTTTGAACTATTAGGATGACTTTAAAAGTAAGAAAAAATAAAGCTGTAAAAGTAAGCTGAAAACAAATAAACATGACTCAGCGTTAACCTCTCTCACAATTCGTTAACTTCTTATAGCTTCATTTAAAAAAAATCAAATTATCAGAGAAATTTTTGTTAATTCTAACAAATATTTTTTGTTGATGCAAAACAATATATATATATATATATATATATATATATATATATATATATATATATATATGTATATATATATATATATAATTTTATAGGTTTGTGAATACACTTTTCGGATGATGCAATGCGAAGATACACCGAAGCTTACAATGAAAAGACTGGAGAGAAGATATGTGTGCCCTTAAAGCATTTCAGACTACAAAATTTTGCTGTGCCAACTATTTTTACAGATTTCCCCACATATCTTTCTAACTCTGGAAATCCCGCTCGAGAATGTCCTGAGCAGAGACTGTAAAGATTACAACGCTCAATCCAAGCAAGCATTATTTCCAAGGAAGAATTCGAAAAAAAGAAATCATTTAAGTCGTTTCCAGAATGAGTAGAGTGTTTAAATGCAGAGGAGCTTCAGGACATATGGACTGTCATTTGTAAAAATGACAGTCCATATTCACATAGGTCAAACAAAGATATAGATCAACTTGGTAAGTACAAATTTCCTGTAAAAGTTAATAATACTATTGTTGTAAATGAAATATTACACGAACTGGCTCTGAGAATAGAAATGAAAAGCTCCCATGATTTTCCTACAGCATTTGGTTTTATTATTAATCTTTTAGAAAGTATGTTTTCAGATTTAGATGATGATAAAAAAATTGCACTCCATTTCTTAATTGACCAACTCAAGTTTTTAACTTGTAACAAGTTTTCTTTTAGATATTCCTGTGAAATGATGGGTTTTTTTGTATATTACAATCCATATCACCTCATGCTTATAAATTTTTAAGAAATTCAAGATATCTCAATATTCCCCATCCCAGAACTTTGCGCAAAATTTGTACATCTTTAAAAACTAACCCACCAATCAAATGAAAACTTTCTAGCATACAGGAAAAAAAAAAAGTAAATATCCTAAAATCTGTTGACAAAACTGTCATACTGATGCTTGACGAAATCCATTTAAAGCCATATTTAGATTTTAAAGGGGGTGATATTCTAGGGATGGCATATAGCAGTGAACAAGCTGCTACTTCAGTATATGTGTTCATGATTCAAAGTCTTCTTTCTCCTCTTAAAGAAGTAGTTCATATAATGCCAGTGAAAAAAATCGATGGAGAAAAATTGTTTGCTGTTGTTAAAAAAACTATCGTAGAACTTGATGGTATAGGATTCAAAGTTATAGGTGTAGTTTCTGACAATAATTTCTATAAATCGAAAAGCAATGTCAAACTTTTCTGTTGCTCCCAAATTAAGCATTGTATATCCACATCCTTCTGATTCTCCCAATCCTTTATTTTTTGTTATTGATTCAGTGCACATTTTTAAATGCATTCGTAACAATTAGATTAATCAAAAAAATGCAGGTCAATGTGTTTATTTTCCAGATTTTGAAAATCATAATAAGTTTCCATTATTAGAAGCAAATTTCTAAACACTTAAATAACGATATGACATAGAAAGTAATAATTTAGTAAAGTTTGCTTATGGTTTAACTTTGAAGGCTTTATGTCCTACAAATCTTGAAAAATAAAATGTGAAACTTGTGCTTAAGATATTTAATAATTTTGTTATTCAGAGGCTTCAACTATTAGGAGAGCAACATAAACTAATTAGTTATGAAACAACATCAATTTTTATTTATTTAATTTGTACATGGTGGAAAATAGTTAATGTTAAAACACCTTTAAAGGGACAAGATTTGCTTGATCCTTATCAGCAACCGATTACTTTATCTCCAGACAACCAAACATGCGAATTCTTGCATAAAATTTTGTCATGGTTAGACTCGTGGAAGGGAAAAAGTTGTACTACTGGCACCCTTACTAAAGAAACACATCTTACTTTTATTCATACCACATACGCTTTACTTGAAATGTCAAAATATTGCATTAACGAATTAAAATTTCAGTATTTTCTTCCCGGAAAAATTCGAACAGATGCGTTAGAAAGTCGTTTTGGGAAATATAGAACACTTTCAGGTTCTCAATATTTACTATCAATTCGACAGCTTTATGAAGTAGAAACTAACTAAGAATGCAAAATTTTTTACCTCTAACTTTGGTTTCAAACACATATGGCCAGCTTAACTTAAAAGACATTCATTTGGTAGATTCGTGTAATGAAAATCCTCGTGATGCTCAGCCGTATCTAACTGTTTTAACATATTTAGCTGGTGTTTGTGCTAGAGCAGCACTTAAAAAATTAAAATGCGACTTTTGTTCCAAATCACTTGTTCTTAATAAATCTTTTGAACTAAATTCTAACTATGATTTAATACGTAACTTAGATAGAGGAAGTTTATTGTGCCCTTCTCCAGATGTTGTTACATCAGTGCTCTACAACTATATAATCGTTCAGAAACTTCTTTCTAATGATTATGAAAATATGTTTCTTAAAAAAAATAATCAACGTCAAATTGTTTCAGAAATATCGATTAGCTTGATAAATTCAAATGAATTTTTTTTATTTGATGAACCTTGTAACAATAATCATTCTTCTGAGCTAGTTTTAAAGCATATTATCCTCACTTCTACAAATGCATTATTAAATAAGTACTGTAAGGAAAAAAATGATATTAAAAATGTTGAAACGAAGAAAAGAAAAATACATACTTTATTAGCTAAATAAAGTACATTACTTTTTATGTATGTGGATGCATTATTTTTTTCTCTCTCTCTATTTTTTTAGGTGTATATCTATGCTTTTATACATGTATGATTTATTTAAAAAATATTTTTAACTTATTTTACGGTAACTTGTCATATTGTTATTTGTTATTTTTGGTAATTTTTAATGCTTGTTATTGCAAATAGTGTGTGTGTAAATTTTTGTTTATTACTATGCATGGTACTTGTTGACGCCTGCGTAATGATGACTGCGAGTATGACGTATGCGTGAAGATGCCTGCGTGCGCACCTGACAACCGGACTATATATGGTCGGAGAAGCTGAAAGATTTGGGTATTGCTGACGTGGGTAATAACTTGTTTACATCGAAACCCACAATAACTTCTGTTACCTTTTTGGTTTTATTAAAATTTTAGTCGGAAAGACTTGGTCCGTCATATTATTAAAATTCGTGACACTCACGAACATTTTTTGGTCCTGTCGGCCCGTGAGTCACGAACTAAAGCGCGATGGATATTTTAAAATTAAACAAAGCTAAAACTTCCTTAAAAGGAAGTATTACTAGAATTGCAACCTTCATGGACAACGTGTCCGAACATGTTGACATCACCGAGCTGGAGGTCAAACTCAAGAAAATTGACCAACTCCAGAGGAAAATTGAAGAATTGAAGGAGCTACTTTTTGGATTAGAAACCGCAAAACCAACAGAAGAAGCGGAATTCGAAGAAGATTTATACAAATGTGAAACACGTCTGGACGATTTGGAGGTAAGAGTTAAAAAAATGATTAACTCAATTAATGTATCATTGTCTGTGACTGCAGTTGAAAAAAACAAATACGAAAATGGAACTTTTGCTCAAACAAAAATTCCACCTATAATACTTCCCACCTTTTCGGGAAAATATGAACAATTTAGTAACTTTAAATCCCAATTTGACGATTTAATTACAACTAACGAACAACTGACTCAGTCACAGAAATTGTATTATTTGAATTCCTGTCTATCAAATGAAGTTAAAGAATTTGCCTCCACTTTCGATACATTTTCTTCATTGTATGAAGCACTCGAATCCCGATATGATAACAAAAGATTGATTGTCGATATTCATGTGCAACAAATATTAAATTTTAAGAAGATAGAACGTGAGAATTCGAAAGAAATTCGTGAAATGATTGATTGCATTAAAAAAAAAAACTTACGGGCTCTAAAATTACTAAACTATGAGCAAAATAATTTATTTAATGTATTTTTATTAAATATTATGCTAAAGAAATTGGATAATGAATCACGAAAAAATTTCGAACTGAGTTTAAAAGCAAAAGATGTTCCCACATTTGATGAATTTATTGCATTTTTAGAACAACGCGAAACCATTCTTTTATCCGTAGATAAAAATTGTATTGTCGAAACAAAAACGATATTAAGAAAATCTAACTTATCCTTTAAGACAAAAACCAACCTTTTAATGAATCGATCTGTTGAAAACAAGAGTTGCATAGTTTGTAAGGATAAAACTTTGCATCCGATATTTCGATGCAAAAGGTTTCTAGAATTGAACCCCGAAAAACGATTAGATTTAGTCCGTCTGCATAAGTTATGTGAACTGTGTTTGCGAAAAAACCACAAAAGGATGCAATGTACTTCGACGTATGTGTGCCCATGTGGCAAAAAAACATTCTCGCTCCCTCTGTACTGCGGCAATAGATGACCGAAAAAAATGGGTTATTCCCTCTGCCGAACTTCTAGTACTAACTAACCCGGAGGACCGGGAATCGAATGTGGTGGATTCTTTCACACAGAACACAGTTTTGAGTAGCACTGCTTCTCAACATAGAAAGAACGTGTTAATATCGACTGGTAGCGTTTTCTTACGAAATAATGAAGGCCGAGAACTAAAATGTCCCGTCATTTTTGACTCAGCGTCTAACATTAATATTATATCCAGAAAAATGTGTGATTTTCTTGGTATTGCAATAGAAAAGATAAATTCCTCAGTTTCAGGACTCAATTCATTAAAACAAAACTTAAAGGGAAAAACTAATACTTTAATTTCTAATAAAAGTGGTACTTTTAGAGAAAACGTAGAATTTTGTGACTGAAAAATTACCGGGTTGACACCAAGTGTTACGTTAGATGTTTCGGAAATAAAAATTCCTGAATTTTAGAATTATCAGATCCCTATTTTTTTTTTTTTTTTTTTTTTTTACGAAGCTAAGGAAATACACGCTTTACTGAATGCGGATATTTTCTTTAGAATAATTAAAGATAACGTATATAAAGTAAATAAAGAATTGTTGTTTAGGAAACTGAATTTGGATGGATTGCTGGAGGACGACTCCATGGAACCAATACTAATAACTTCTCATGTTACTTTCTTAAAGATAATGATTCGGTTGATGATACATTAAAGCTGTTTTTGAGCTCGAATCCCTTGGCATAAAAGATGACCCTTGCTATCGGAAAGATGACCAAGCTATGAATATTTTTAAGGAAACTGTACAATATAATAATAATCGGTATGTGGTTGAATTACCTTTTCGTAAACATTGGAACGAATTGTCGAATAACATTTCTGTGGCAAAGCAACGTTTCCAGAGTTTATGGGGAAGGTTACGAAGAGATAAAACCCTTTACACTCAATACAAAGAAACGATTCAAGATTATTTGAATCAAGGAATCATAGAAAAGGTCAATGATACTGAAATTAATGTACACAAACCAATGTATTACTTACCACATCAAGCGATAAAAAAGGAGGGTCGTGTTACTACTTCTACTCGTATTGTTTTTGATGCAGCTTCACACCAAGCTAACGAACTATCACTGAACGATTGCTTGTGGCCTGGACCTAATTTGAATCTAATCTTTTAGATGTTTTAATTAATTTCAGGCTAAATCGAGTTGCAATATCATCGGATATTCGTCAGGCTTTTCTTCAAATTTGCTTGGCGGATAAACATAAAGATTTTGTACGGTTTTTATGGACAGATAGTAATCCACGTATTGGGGAAAGCTCACTTTGCAAGTTTATAGATTTAACAGGGTGATATTTGGAGTTAATTCTAGTCCATTTCTACTAGCAGCAACAATCAAATATCACATTGAGAAATATAACGAAATTCATCCCATAACTGTACAACATTTAGATTCTTTCATGTATGTGGATGATTGGATTACGGGACAGGATACTCGAGAGGAAGCTCTTTTCATGTCTCGCCACGCTAAGAATATTATGAAAGAAGCAGGGATGGAGATGCGAAAATGGATCAGCAATGATACAGTTTTAATGGCTCAGTGGGCGGCTGAAGGTTTCGACACACATCCTATGGATGCATCCATCAGGTTAGGAACAAACAAAACAAAAGTGTTAGGCATGGCTTGGCAAACTCTAGATGACTGTCTGACGTTGGATACTAAAGGTTTGCTGGAATTCGTTTCGATAAACGAAAATACTAAAAGATTTATGTTACAAACAATAGGGAAGATATTTGATCCCCTGGGATTGCTCTCACCCTTTACTATAAGAATAAAATGTCTCATACAAGAACTTTGGATAAAAAAAAAAGTAACTTGGGATGAAATTTTACCCCCAAAGTTAAAGGAAAAGTGGTTAATTTGGTGTAAAGAACTGCCCCTATTAGATAATCTTAGAATTCCAAGGTTAGTTCTTGATTCAACGAATGATGAGGTAAGTGACCTCATTGAAATTCACATATTCTGCGATGCCTCTAAACTCGCTTATGGTGCAGCAGCTTACGTGAAAGTAAGAAAACAAAATGAAGTGCTCGTAAATCTCATCACTTCAAAAACGAGGGTGGCACCCCTGAAAGCAGTTACTTTGCCTCGACTTGAGCTCCTGGGAGCTTTAGTAGCAGCTCGATTGAGTTCAAGGGTTCAAGAAATCGTCCGCAAGAAAAAAGGAGTGCAAAGTGTTCCACTGGACAGACTCCAAAATAGTCCTATTCTGGATTAAAGGCTCTTCTAAAAGATGGAAACAATTCGTGGCTAACAGAGTGCAGGAGATCTCCGAGCTAACTGATCCTGATTCTTGGTTTCATTGCTCAGGACAAGACAATCCCTCAGATTTCTTGTCTAGAGGGACTTAGTGTTGATACACTTATTTCCAACAACAAATGGTGGACTGGTCCAGCCTTCCTAAGAACTGACGAACTCTCCAAAACTGTCTCTGAGTGCCCGGAACTGAATGAAGTAGATTATTTGCCTGAACTAAAATCAAAGGACTCTAAAGAACATACTGTATTGACTTTAAACTTTAATCAAACATTTTTTGATCATTTACTTTCTCGTAGTAATAAGTTTCTAACTATCGTTCGAGTGTTAAGTTTTCTTTACAGGTTTCTATTTAACATTAGAAATCCAACTAACAAGAAAACGGGACCTCTTACTTCAGATGAGATGAAAGAAGCAGAAATTTATTTAATGAAACAAGTACAGCTTAGCTCATTCTATAAGGAAATTAGAGCTATGCAAAATGGTGATGACATTTGTAATAAAAGTAAGATTTTAAATTTATCCCCATTTTTAGATGATAAGGGAATCATTAGAGTAGGTGGAAGACTGAAACACTCTCGACTTCCTTATTCGAGTAAACATCCTATATTGCTTCCTGCGAAAAGTAAACTAACTATAATTATTGTTAAATACTACCATGAGAAATATTTTCATCTTGGGCCCCAACATTTACTTTATCAGGTTAGACTTAAATATTGGCCAATTCACGGGCGAAATATTTGCAGAAAGGTTGCGCATAACTGTGTAATTTGCTTTAAATTTAATCCTAAAATTTGTTCTCAAAAAATGGGCGATTTGCCAAAAGAAAGAATAACTCCCGATAAGGTCTTTAATTCAACTGGAATTGATTTGTGTGGACCCTTCTTTATCAAAAATAAATATCAGAGGAAAGGTCCTGAAATTAAAGTTTATGTTTGTATATTTATTTGCCTTGTAACAAAGGCCATTCACTTAGAGATAATCAGTGACTTAACTTCGCAAGCTTTAATTGCTGCATTGAAAAGATTTATTTCAAGAAGGGGTAAGTGTCATAAAATATTTTCGGATAATGGTACTAACATGATAGGCGCTAATCGAGAAATAAAAGCTTTGTCTAAGTTAGTAAGAGATAGAGAAGAGTCTTTATTTGCGTTTTTCGCAGAAGAAGGCATTGAATGGTCATTTATTCCCCCTAGAAGCCCAAACTGGGGAGGTCTATGGGAGGCTAATATAAAATCTTTAAAATATCATTTTAAACGCGTTGCAGGAAACTCAAAATTTAGTTATGAAGAATTATTGACGTTAATAACGCAAATTGAAGCAATTTTGAACTCTCGACCTCTTACGCCACTTTCATCTGACGTAGATGATTTGGAGGTTTTAACCCCAGCTCACTTTTTAATCGGGAGACCGATCACAGCTATAGTGGAACCGTCTCTGTTGCAATGCGAATCAAATCGCTTAAATGTTTGGCAGAGAATAACTAAATCAGTTCAAACGATCTGGAAAAGGTGGAGCCTTTCATATTTAAATAGTCTGCAACAACGAAAGAAATGGATTGTTAATAAAGAAAATCTCAAATTGGGAGATATGGTTTTAATAAGAGAAGAAAATCTTCCTCCTTGTAAATGGTTATTGGGACGTGTTGTTAAAATATACATGGGGAAAGATAAGAAAGTTAGAGTTGTAGATATTAAAACTGGTAAAGGTATTTATAAAAGGTCTATCAATAGGTTGAGCATACTGCCTATTGAAAATTAAATGTGTATGGTTATTTATGATATTATTAACTTGGAATTTATTGTTAGAATTTTTGGTATTCTCGTGTATCAAATTACTTACTATGTATTATTATGTATTTTATTATTTGAGAACTTAAGCTAATTCTCTCTGCTGAAATTTGATATTCACTTAATATTTATTAGTATTCATGTTTATAATTTATTGCTTATTTTATATTAAGATACAAATTGTTAAGTTCTTGCATGTGGACATAGCAAGGCCGGGCGGGATGTTGACGCCTGCGTAATGATGACTGCGAGTATGACGTATGCGTGAAGATGCCTGCGTGCGCACCTGACAACCGGACTATATATGGTCGGAGAAGCTGAAAGATTTGGGTATTGCTGACGTGGGTAATAACTTGTTTACATCGAAACCCACAATAACTTCTGTTACCTTTTTGGTTTTATTAAAATTTTAGTCGGAAAGACTTGGTCCGTCATATTATTAAAATTCGTGACACTCACGAACAGTACTAATGAAATTTTACAACATACACTCAGGAACATTGAAAATAGCGACCCAAGAAGGAAGCTAAGTACAATCGCGAAACTTTGCAAATAAGTACAGCGTAATGTGATATGCAAATGATCCAAGTTTTGTGCTAATACGCATGCTCATACACACCGAGGTGGCGCTACAATCAGGAAGAGGGTGCTATATAACCCAGCGCAAATTCGAAGATTCATAAACGTGACGATTACGCGCCGACTGTAGGAAGACTTTGGTAAGCGAAACATGCCTGGTAAACGTGCTGGAAGACATTTCTCACAGTTAAGCGAGTTTGAGAGAGGCCTGATCATCGGGATGAAAACTGAAGGCTGGTCGACGCGCCGTTTTGCTGGCCAGATGCATCGTTCGGAGTATGCCGTTAGAAATTGTTGGGAGCAGTGGACACGAGAAGGTACCCCCGCATGGAAAACCGGGTCTTGAGCGACCAGGAAGAAGTGCGGCAAGCACTTGTGGACCCCACAGTGACTCGTTCAATGATACGAGCAGACGTAGGTGTAGCAATTGTTCCACAAATAATTTCCAGACACCTTGCAGAAGCAAATCTTAAATCCAAGCGCCCTTTCCGTGCACTCCCTTTAACACCGGAACATCGGCAACTGCGTCTACAGTGGTGCCAAGCCAGATCAATGTGGAATGTCACAGATTGGCAAAAGGTTGTGTTTAGTGATGAATTCCGGTTTGTTTTGGGGACAGATGATAACCGTGTACGGGCGTGGAGGCGCCCTGGTGAGCGGTACAATTCCCCCCACACTGTTCTACGTCACACTGCCCACGCAGTTGGTGTAATGATCTGGGGGGGGGCGTAGCCTATGATAGCCGTCCACTTTAATTGTGATGCGTCGAACCTTAACGGGCCAACGTTACGTTGATGATATTCTTCGATCCCATGTAGGACCTTTCCTAAATGGTCTCCCAGGGGCAATTTTCCAGCAAGATAATGTTCGTCCGCATACAGAAAGAGTTGCTCAAGACTTCCTACGTCATTTTCAGACTCTTCCATGGCCAGCCCGCTCCCCCGATTTGTCTCCTGTGGAGCACGTGTGGGATCAGCTAAAACGGCAGATGCCATCGTGTCACTCTGTACATGATTTAGAGTTGGCTGTTCAAGATTTGTGGGCCCATTTGCCTCAGGACAACATAAGGTGTCTAATCAACTCAATGTCGGACCGTGTGGTGGCATGTATTGCAGCTGGAGGTGGTCCAACGTGCTATTGAAGTTGCCCAGTATTTGTGTCGTTGCACACCCTGTATTAGTTTAATTGTCTTGTTTTTGAGATCAAGTGAATCTCTCATCTGTGTCATTTTGTGTATTAAATTTTATTTCAATCCGATGCTTTCTTCTTGAGTCGCTATTTCCAATGTTCCTGAGTGTATTTGATTCCCATTTGTAACAACGTATAACTGAATAAGTACTTTTGAGAGAAAAAGTACCAAAGATTTAAGGAAAGAAAAGTAACTGTGACAACAGTTAAATAAATTGTGCAATTTATTTTATGTATGTACTTATATTTTCCTGTATATATTTATAATTTTATATTATAGATTTTTTTCTAAAAATATATTTGAAATTTATTTAATAATTCTTTATGCTGTGATTGTATTTGATACCAATAAAGCTACTGTTTTTAAATTTGTTTGTCTTTTTTTTTTTGCTTTGAAAAAATACCTACTTTATTAGCTAAATTAATTACATTTTTACATATATGGGTGTATTATATTTTCTCTCTATATATACATTTATTCTAGGTATATATCTATGCTTTTTAATATATGTACAATTTATCTAAAACATGTATTTTTAACTTATTTTACGATAACGTGTTATATTGTTATTTATGGGAACTTTATTTTTTGGTAATTTTTAATGCTGTTATTGAAGAGAGTGAAGAATTTTTGCTTATTACTGTGCATGATACCAATAGTTTTAAAACATTTAATATATATTTTTAACAATACATAATTGAATAACTATTCTTGGAGGGAAAATATAAAAACATTTTAAGCAATGAAAAGTAACTGACAAATAGCTAAATAAACTGTGTAATCTGTTTCTGTGTACATATTTAATTTGATGTATGTATCTGTAATCATATATGTATGGGTTTAACAAAAAATATTTTTGTCAACTTATTTTATGGTAATTTTTATGCTGTTATGCAGACAGCAAACCTTTGTTTATTAATTTGATACCAATAAAGTTTTAAAACATATTTAACTATTTTTGAGAGAAAAAGTACTAAAAATTTAAGGAAAGAAAAGTGGCAGACAAACAGCTAAATGAACTGTGTAATCTATTTTTAAGTATATACTTATTTTCCTGTATATATCTACAATTATACAAGTGTAGATTTATCTACAAATATATTTGAAATTTATTTAATACTACTTGATGTGCGATACCAATAAAGTTACTACTTTTAAATTTGTATGTCGTTTTTTGTTTTGAAAACTATTTCTAATTTTATTTTCCTCTTTGTAACTATTCTGAAAAAAAATAAGAAGATAAATTTTAAAATTAAAAAATAATCATAGTTATGTAAAAAAAGAAATATACGAATACAAAAGGCTCTTATAATTTGCTGCAATGTAATGTGTTTATGTTCAACGCAGTGCGTTCGTAGTTAATACATGGATAATCATATACTTGCAATTATTATTTAAATAGGAAAACTAATATTTACTCATGTTTTATATACATGTAATACAATTTAATGATTAATTCACTAATTTTTTTTAATCTGTAAAAAAAAAGTGTATAATTAGTTTAATAACAAAAATTATTCAAAAAAAATGCATCAGAGAAACTCCGTAGGCGATGGAAGATCTCTCCCTACTAGTAGTGACATCACAAATCAGTGACCAGGGCTTGTATCTAGGAGGTGCTGGTTCAGGGGACTTTAAAACGCGTTTTAAGGGCTTTTTGCGTTAAATCGGTGACAGAGGGGGAAAACATGATTATCTTTGCATTATTTGCCTTGCGCACCGTTTCGCATTAAAACAAAAGCTTTAGTCCCTCCGAATTGGTGGTGGCAATTGATTTTAGGACCCCGCAAACCCTAATTTACGAGAGGTGGATTGGCGAGGGAAAATTAGAAAAGTAAGCATTACGCGGGACGAAACATGCGATAAGGCGTTCACGGAAGGGAGCGGTAAACTTGTCCCGGAACCTATTTTGTTCGTCCCTGAGTTCTCGAGAGATTTTATTTTGCAGACGAATGGGATTAAATTAGAGATGTATTTTCTCAGTTTTCTTCTTTTAAATTATTTTTTTTCTGTGTGCGTGAATGTATGTTTGTGTTGTATGTGTAAAATGAATAAGGTGTTAGGTATCAAATCTTTGAGCCTCTTTGTATGCAAACTTCGTTATGTAATAAAAAGGTTAAATGGTAAAATTATCGAGGATAAAAGACTTAGTCTTATTTTTAGTTAAACTTGTGTGCAGAGGTGGCGTGAAGCGAGGGGGGTGTGGGCCACGCGGTGCATGGGGCCTCGCGTCTCAAAGCCGAAATAATTTAAACGAAAAGTAAAGAAAGTCCAAAAGTGCACACACCACAGGTTTTTTTTAATAATTAATAAATTTTAAAGTTCTCAACTCTATCTGTTTTTCACCATAAGTTACTGAAAAATTGATGTATATCTACTTTTTTAAAAAAAGATATTCTATTTATCGGTGCATGAAAGTATATGAACAAATAATTCTTGAAAGTATTGTTTTCCATTTTCTTTTATTAAAAATTTCTCAACTTTATCGTTTCCGCTCATATTTAGTCTGTCAACATTAGCTGTGCGTCAGAGACGGAGCATAGCTCGGGACTTCCCCTCATTGGAAAGCGAATTAAAGTATAGCATGCTGACGCAGCCACACTTCATGATTAGTTTTCATAATTTATCTATTATGTCAGGCTTAGGCACAATGAGAGATAGAGATAAAGGGAGAAAATGGAAATCTGGTGCAGCAAAAAGAAAAACGGAAACAAGTGTATTCAACCAGGTTTAAAGCTCAGGCATGAAGAAATTTCTCGGTCAGACTGAATCTGGCAGTAGAGAATCAAATGAATCGATTCCTTCGAACTTCTCAATAACATTTATCTGTATCCGAGTTTCCGTTGAATATGGAAGTTACTTCAGACGCACCGACTATTGATACCGAACGACGAAAATCGGAAATAGAAATATAATTAAAAAGCTTGCCAATCCTAATCTGACGCTGAGATTTCTGGGTTCACGTTGAGTAACATAAGTCACAATTAAGAAGCAGAGATTGAGATTAGTTCTTCGCCTGTGAACAGAGATGCCAGTGACTTAGTGAAGCAAGCATTTTCCAGTTTTGACCCGGGATTGGGTACGCTTCTCATGAGAGATGCTCATCGGTCATGATATATTTCAAATCGGTCTCACACAGCAGTTAAATAACAGTGACGAATATTATCCTAAAGATGATGATCTCATACACGTTTCCAAATTTCATTTCTCAAGAAAACTAAATAATAGTGAAATTCAACGTCGTCTCTGGTTAGTATATTCAAGTTCTAAAAATAAAGTTTCTGTTTTCCATGCAGACTATTTGTCAATTCACAAACTCAAATGGTTCAGGATGGGTGCTGTGATTGGAAGCATTTAAGTCAGTGCTTCTCGAACTTTCAATGTTTACGACCCAATTTCCAATCATAATTTTCATCACGCCCCCCTTCAACAATAACAAAGTATTGAATGTAATAAAAAAGTACTTTGACGCTAAAGCTACAATACGATTTTAATTATAAACCACAAAAATTATCAAGATAAGTATTAAATTTTATTACAAGCTCACGGAAGGTACTGCTAATTATTAAACTTGTTTTTAATGTATTGATAAATTAATTATTAAAAACATTGCGCAGTACATTTATAAGTATTAGTGCATATGTGCATTTAATTTTTATTATGTTAAAATGTATTTTGTGCTTCTTTTCAGCAAATTAATACTTATTTTAAATTTTTTGTTTTTGACTTTTTAATATGCTCGAGCCCCTCTAGGGGGCGCGCTCCACAGTTTGCAAAACGCTGACTTAAGTAGGAATACTGTTGTTGTTACTAACAACAGTATTCCTACTTAAGTCAGCGTTTTAACTGACCTAACTGTTAATACTAACTGTTGTTACTAACAACAACAGTATTCCTACTTAAGAATACTGTTGTTGGAGAGAATACTGTTGTTGTTACTAATGCCACCTCATTGGCAAAGGCCTGATCGAGGCCCACGAAATTCCTCATGACAAAGAGCTAAGTGACGCCTGTTGTTAGCCGTAGCTTTGAGCACCATACAGGTGACGGTACGATTTGGTTTGGTTCCACCCCAATTTAGAGGGAGAACACTCTAGGGGTGGTCAGAGGCCTCCCACCGCTCTACCCCTTCCACCAACCTCACGATAGGATTTGCGGCTCTACGGCAATTTAGAGTATCCCCATGCCGCGAAGGCGCTATACATTTACAAACATCCATGTCTTCTCCGGGACCAATGCAATACAGGGAGAGCTGGAAAAAATGACTGAGATATTCAGAAATGTAGTGGACAAGGATACGACAATGGTGTATATATGGTAGGCATAAATAGGGGAGTTAAAATTTGAATATTAAATATAAATCCGAGGGCATTTTTCACACCTAGCGGTTGTCATAGCTGGAATATGTTATTGGTAGACGCAGCTAATTCGTCAGTGGCAACAAAAACATTTTTTGGTTTTATTCAGAAGTTTTTTTTTTGTTGCTATTTTCAAGTTCCAGAAAACGCTGGAAAATTATCAGATAAATTAAAGCTTACTATTAAGCCTTTATCATACACAAGGTGAGAAAGCAGAATCATGCGCGCGAGGCGGCGAATGCCGCATTATTACAATTTGAGGTTGTAGTTGAATGCATAGAAAACTTAAAAAACCGAACGAAACAATTCGACACACTCAGTGATTGCGATTCCGTTTTAAATGAAATGTTCAGTTTGGAATTTATCGTATCATTTCATGTATGGTATGAGTTATTAACGCGTGTCACTGCCATGAGCAAATTATTGTAATCTGTACAAGTCCATTTATGCATTACTCTTGAGCATTTGCGTACACTTTGGAGCTGGATCAAAAGGTATCGTCACACTGGATTTGGAAAATAACTTGTCTGACGCTCGTAAGTTTATTCAGAAAAGGAGTTATGATTTGCCAAAAAATCTTAGAAATAAAAGGATAGCCCAAAACAAAAGAATGTTTGATTATGAAGGCGGTGATCACCCTATAAAGCTTGTCAAAAGTCGGTATGAAACAAACTTTTTTTATTACCATTAATGATTCTGTGATAAGTAATAAGGATTCAAGATTTATGTCTTTAAATCGTTAAATAAAATTTTCGTTTTCTCTCTGACATAAACAAGTTCAAAATATTCCGAAAGAGCAAATACTGAAAAACTGTCAAGATTTACACACAGTCCTGCAAGTTGTTTTGAGAGCAGTGATTTTTTCCCATCCTTACGAATTACCGTAGAGCGTCGTTTATCCGAATCAATTGGGACCGGACACCATTCGGATGCGCGATTGTTCGGATAACCGAAAACCGAACGCGATCCATGCAGTATATGAAACCGGACACTATACGAATATTTAAAATCATCTCATGCGGGAAACGTGCTTCAAGAAAAAGCAAAATAGCTGCAAAAAGTCAAAATTCTACCTTTATTGTGGAAAAAAATCGCTTACTTTCGGTTTTTCGCTGCGATGTCTCTGATTCTCTTAAGCAGCAGTAGTTGAGTAGGACAGCACTCTGATTGTTGTTCGTACCACTCCATAGCTGTCTCCAACGCAGAAAACACGTCAGCATTTGATGGACCCTTGCTACTTTCGTTGTTGTTGTTGTCCTCGTCTTCATCCGTTTGCTCGTCGACAGGGTTGGATTCCTCTTGCACGGAAGTCACAATCTCGTCAACACTTAGCATTTGAAATCCAAACTTTTCTGCATCGCATGCCATCCAGGTTTCTACAACTTCTTCAACGTATTCTTGAAATCCTTAATTTAAATTGGTTTCTAGTCTTTTTTTATGTCAGAAATTGTGGACTTTCCAACATTATAAATAATGTGCTCGAGACGCTCCACTTTCTTCCTTTGAGAGACGGTTCAATATTTCAAGTTTTGTCTCTATGTTAAAGACACTGCGCTTCCGTTTTGAATTCGAAACCATAGCAGTTCACAACTCAACAAAAGAGCAGGTATACACCCCCTCACTTGGCAACAAACTGACCTAATATTCCGTGCATATGTTTACCAAATCACACAACTAAAATTCCTCAAATATCCCTGACCTTGGGTTTTAACGTCACTTTTGGCCTCACGCGAAAGAACTGTTGAGCATTGCACTGTATGAAAACGTATTTATATACAGTACATGTAGTTGACAAAAAATAACTTGTCCGAATATTTGACGCTCCGGATAATAAACGTTCGTAAAAACGACGTTCTACTGTATATGAATTAAAAAATATTATCCCAAATTTATCCAACACCATTACAGACGTGAAACATCTGCCCCAATATGTCATAGAAGACGATTTGAAAGAAATTTACCCAAATACTTACATTGTGTTTCGAATTTTATTAACCCTCCAACTGAACAGAACGGATTTTTCCGCCCTACTAGAGAGGCTTCGAAAATGGACTGCACGGATTTTTCTGCCTTCAAGTAACGTTTTCAAAAGCGGATTAGCCGCACTTTTCTGAAATCCTTTCCCCCTTTTAAGGTTTAACATCTTGAAAGATAATGACGGACGGAGGAAGCAACACAGCAGGAGTTTTATGGCTCGCAGGGAACCCCGTGTTTTGACCCCCCCCAATCGTAAAAAATCGGGGAGAAATTTCTTTACAACCCAAGAAATGTTTCTTTGCTAGCTTGTATTTTAAAAGTTTCCAAAAGTCCCAACGCATAAGTAAAATATGTTACAATTCCCTTTTGGTTTCATATTAATTTCAAACTGTAACAAGTTGGAGCGTGTCAGGGCAATCTGCTATTTTATATAGTTAGACAAATTATATATTTTTTAAGTATATTCTCTTTCGCTTCATTTTTCTTATTCAAAGCTTTCAGTTTTTGAAACATGATTATTTTATTATAAGATACCGAAAAAAGTAATAAAACATCAAACTCTTTAAAATTTGGAACCTTTTCAATTTTCCAACCACTAAAAATGAAAAAATTTAACCTTCATCAAATCATTTGAAACTTTTTCTTACACTTTGATAAAAATAATAACGAAAAAAAAACTAATTAAGATTTATTAGTTTTTTTTTTAGATTTCAAAGCCTAAGTGTTCAGGGAAGTTTAAGTACAGTGCCTGGGGTTATACACTGCTGGACAATTGCTAAGGACGGATCACAAATTGCTATGTAGCATAACATTAAGCGAGACATGAGGCCTAGTAGGATAAAATATAGTTGCCACACTGTTAAGACATTAGAATAAAGAATATTTATTGTTCTAGAAAGTACAAAAGCTGTGAAACATCTGAAAGAAAAAAAATGTTCATTTGATCTGCGTACGGAGAAATGGAACAATGCATCTAAAAGTCAGCAGGCACCTTAAAGAAAGGTATCAGTACGGGATATGTCCACCGTGAAGTGTGATGCAACATTCCACACGTCGTACCCTACTTTGCACAACATTATCCAGCAGCTGTTGAGGCAATTTATCCCATTCCTCTGTGAGTGCACGGATGAGGGTGTTCTTGTTTGTCGGAGGATAGTTTCGACCAGCAACTTGCCACACATTTTCAATGGGGTTTAGATCTAGAGAATGCGCTGGCCATACGAGACGTTGAATACCCTCGCTGTCTAGACAATCCTGAACAACGAGTGTTCGATGACATGTTGCGTTGTCGTCCATAAAAACAAATTTATCACCGACAGCACCACGGAAAAGACGAACATGAGGATGTAGAACTTCATCAATGTATTGTTGGCCCGTCATAGTCCCATTCGCAACCACATGTAGGCGCGTGCGGCCATTGATCATGATGCCGGCCCACACCATGATACTGCATGTCGGATATCGGTCCTTTTCCTGGATATTTTCTGGACGATAAGCAGTACCACTCTCGCGCCAGATGAGTTGGCGTCTACAATCCGATGACAGACTGAACCTACTCTCATCTGAGAATAGTAAGCATGCCCAGTCCTGTTCAGTCCAATTGTGATGCTCACGACACCATTGCAAACGGGCAGTACGGTGCTGTCTGGTCAATGGGACACACACAACAGGTCTGCGTGCGTATAGTCCTTCTCCCCTCAAACGTCTGGCAACAGTTTTTCGGGAGATCTGCTTTCCTGAGGCAGCAAGAAACTGATTTGCTACCTGCTGAGCTGTGGTGCACCTGTTTTTTTTTTTGCTGATAGGCCGATATATCTGTCTTCTGCAGGCCACGCATAAAATCATATATGTGATGTCGGGAAGCCATGCAAAAAATTTTAAGTTCGTCTATTAAATCTTTCCTGTAAAACTTTGACTTGAAACTACAACTGTCCACACGCGTTAAAACCTTTAAAGCTCTTATGAACGCTATCACGGGATGAACAGACGTGGAAAAAAAATTTGCATACTCATACTTCTTCTTACTAATATCCCGCACTTATTCTAATTTTCCACATTTTGCTTCCTTTCATTTTGTGGTTGCTATGAATGATAGTGTTATCCGTCCTTAGCAATTGTCCAGCAGTGTATATTGTTAAAATACACCGAATTATATTTGAATTTTAAGTGCTTGAATTTCAGTTTACATCAAAGACATGAATGAAGATTTTCACACATTTTTTTATAACTTGAATGTTTGAATAAATGGTAATCAAAAATATACGGAAACATTTACAGTAGACATTTATGCATATAAATAAACATAAAAATCAATTTTAAATTCGAGCTATTGAAAAACATTCGAATTATATATTGTTCAAAAATATCTATTTATACAAAATACCCCAACATTTATCTTTTTTAAAGGCTAACTGAATAAGTAATTAAAATCTGGATCTGTTTTGAAATCTCGACCTTATAAAGCTAGAAATTTTATGTTAGAAATTCCATTTGAAATTTCGAAAAAAAAATGCATCGCGCAGTTAAAAATTATTTACCATAAGTTTTAGCAATTGTTTGAGTACAATAAAAATTTCAAATTTTATTATATAGCTTCTTTGGTATCTTTTAATATATTTCGGCCGCGGTAGCCGAGTGGTATAGGTATCGGAACGTGGCTTGCTTTGTCACGAGTTCGAGCCCAGTACCACTAAAGACCCGCCGTGTAGGGCAGCGATGCACGTTAAATCTGTCGAGAGCTGAAACGTCCTCCCGTTGGTGTGGTGGGGTAGTTAGGAGAGGGGGGTGCCAGCTCAGGTGTCGTCCACGTCACTTGACCATGGTTCAAAATTACTTGGTCCGTCGCCAAAAGCCCTCGTGTAGCTGAACAGTGTGACGTTAATATTCAATCATTCATTTAATATATTTCGAAGATTTCATACAATTCGGTTGAAAACCGCATGCTAAGAGCAAAAAATATACTAAAAACATTGATGAATATACAATTACAATAAATTCTTACATAGAGAAGCAAAACTGAGAAGCTAAAGCGTAGGAATAAAAAATTTTGAGTATATCTAAAGTAGTTTTCGAAATATTTATTTTAAAGTTTAGAAAATTTGTGTGCGTTATGTTATACTTGATATCAATTAAATGGTTAAAATAATGTGTTAATATTAGACATGTAATCGTTTGATGACACATTCATATACTAATAAAAATTATCATGGTCATTGATGCGAATGTCAAGAATTTTATGTAATGTTAAATTCAGACATTAAGATATTGATGTAGAAAATATAAAACGACCATCTAAAATACATGAAAAATGCAGTCTGCTATAAAATGATCTTGCAAACAAAATCCGGCATTTTTCCCCGCTCAGTTTGTGTTCATGGAACGCAAACGGCTTACTAAGAAAAATTGCTGAACTACGTATTTTTATAGAGAAGCACTCCCCGGATATTTTTCTCATTCAAGAAACTCACCTGAGACCTTCTCACAACTTTAATATAGCGAATTACACCTGTCACAGAAACGACAGAATCTCCGATGGACCGCGGACCGCAGGTGGAACTCTGATCCTAGTTAAAAACTCTCTCAAACACTACTGCCTCCCCACCCCTCCTCTTCGAGCTCTTGAAGCAACTAATATTATACTAACTCCCCCCAAGCATGATCCTATTTCAATTACTTGTGTTTACATTCCTCCCTCTTCCGATGAAAATTTATTTACTATAGACATTGAGCACTTTATTCAAACAGCTAGTAATTGTATTCTCTTCGGAGATTTCAACGCAACTCATAACGCTTGGAATTGTAAAAATAATACTACCAGAGGAAGACACCTCTTTAATTTCGCTAATATGCTCAACTTAAATATCGCTTTTCCCTCAACTCCTACTAGATTTGGTCACAATTCCGCTAACACCATTGACATCGCTCTAATCAAAAACTTCTACTACCCCTTTACAATTAACTCCATCGACGATTTATCCTCTGACCATAATCCGGTTTTCTTAAATTTTAACTTCAAACTCGCAGAAGCACCCCCCAAATCCCAGAGCGGTCTCCACAGATTGGAAAACTTTCAAAATAAATCTAAATAAAAATATTTCTCTCTTTGATTTCCATCCTAATAATATTAACAACACTAACGATCTAGAACAAAAATCACAGAGTTCACCGAGGCGGTCATTGATACTCATAGCCACGCCTCCCGTCCAATAGAAACAGACCGAAGAAACTTCACTCCGCATAACATTAACCAGCTGATTAAAATCAAAAATTACTTCAGAAAACGTTATCATCAAACCCTCAATCCCATTTTCAAATCACATTATAACAGAGCTCAATCTGATCTTAAAAAGAACTTAAAAATTTAATGATATCATTTGGCAAAAAGACTCGAAGCTCTTTAACACCGCAGACAATAGCCTTTGGCGCACGCAAAAATTTTTCAAAAATAAAAGACCAAAAATTCCACCTCTTAACTGTGCGACAGGTACGGCAGTCACTGATCAGCAAAAAGCTAACCTTCTTGCAACTAACATAAAAATAATTTTGTTGAAAACGATCGCGAAGATGATAATTATAAGCAAAATGATGATTTAATAAATACTACCGTAAATAATTTTCTTTCTACCCCCCCTAATTCTTTCATCGAACCCGCTCTCCCGGATGAAATTATCCACTACATTAAACATATCAATGCCAAAAAAGCCCCTGGTAAAGATTCTATAACTAACCGCATGTTAAAAAACTTTCCCATTAAACTAATCCTAATTTTAACAATCCTTATTAACAAAATCCTCAAATTCAATCACTTTCCAGATAACTGGAAAGAAGCCATTATTTTCCCCATTAACAAACCTGGCAAGGACCCTCATCTCGCATCTAGTTACAGACCAATATCTCTCCTTTCTACTATCGGTAAACTAACCGAATCTATTATTCTTCACAGACTAAAAAATTTTATCAATGAAAATAACATCCTCAATCCCAATCAGTATGGTTTCACTAACAAACTCTCTACCCTTCACCCACTTTTAAGACTAACCGAAAATATCTCTGAAGGTTTCCAGAAAAAGAAAAGCACGGGAGCAGTTTTTCTGGATATCCAGAAAGCCTTCGATCGTGTTTGGATTAATGGTCTTACTTTTAAGCTAATTACCTTTAAAATTCCACATCCTCTGATTCATCTTATTCACTCCTACCTCACTAATCGCTCCTTCCGAATCAGAATTAACGAGACCCTTTCTAATGAACACTCTGTTTCTGCAGGGTGTCCCCAAGGTTCCTTGCTCGGTCCCTTGCTATTTAACCTCTACATCAACGATATCCCTAACTATTCACTCACTAAAATTAATCTTTACGCTGATGATACTGCCATTCACGCCACGTATAAAAATCTTAAAACAATTTCCTTCGCATTAAACAAACACCTTCTACTCTTGCAAAATTTTTACGACAAATGGAAAATTAGCATAAATGTCGAAAAATCTACTGCCATTATTTTCACGAAAAAACAGTCTCTCCCACCACCTATTATCATGTACAACACTCAAATCCCCTGGTCTCAGGAAGCCAAATACCTTGGAATTATCTTTGATACACACTAACTTGGAAACAACACATTTATTACGTTCGCGACAAATTCCGGAAAATAATGTTTAAACTTTACCCCCTAATTGGCCGGAACTCTCATTTAAGTATAGAAAACAAAGTGCTTCTCTATACAGCCGTTATGCGTCCCATCTTAGCTTATGCATGTCCAGTTTGGGGTTATGCCGCTAAAACAAATATTAATATACTTGATACCCTGCAAAATTCTTTAATACGTATGATCGTCAAAGCCATAAGATACATGCGTAATGACGACATACGTAATGCTCTTAAGATTAAAAGTTTCAAATCTCACATTCAGAATATAGCTATTAACTTTTTTAACGATTTAGAAGCTACCAATAATATAAATATGCAAAATTTATCTCATTATACCCCTAATGAAAATACAAAGAGACCAAGAAGAATTCTTCTTGACTCCTATAATCCCCGTAATTCTATTTCCTCGTGCAATTTTTATTGCACACCATATTTGCTAAAATTTAACTTTCTCTTTATATTTTTGTCAATATTTTTCTCCTGCTCTCCCCACTGGACATGCTCCTCCCCATAATTTAAATCTCAGCCCCCGGGGCAGCCAATCGGAGTCAATGATCACTCTACCCAACATCCAATCAGAGAGCAATCTCTTAGCTCTTAGCCAAGCCAAAAAACTCAAAAACTTTTCACCCAGATGAAGAACCATAGCCACGCCTCCCGGACTCCATCGCCCAACCAATCGCCATCATGCCACTCAGCAGAATGTCAAACTCCACTTTTGCCATGCCCAACATCATAGACTCTCACGATATGGGATTGAGGACTGTTTTACAGTCCAGACGCCCAAAAATAAACGCCTATTCAAACGCCTATTCAATCCGGCATTTTCACTTACTATGGCAGAGCCGGCTTAGTCAGGGGCGATCTGGAAAAACAGAGAGAAAACCGCGGTTTTGATGGATGCCGCTCTAGCTTTTAAAGCTCCCAGGAAAAATTATATATATATATATATAAATTACAAATGCAAAAATAAATCTTGTAATTTTCCATACATTTTTATAACAACGAATTGTGGAATTGGCTTCCAATACATTGTTGTGTTTGACAATATCTAAGGTAACCAACCCTACTTTAGATAGATTTGTACTACTTTTTCGTAACCGTATTCCTTTTAAAATTAATTCGTGCAGACGATATACACCTTTTGTAGCCTTAAAAATTTATGTTAACTATAACGGTTAATTTTAATTTATGCAACTTGTGAAATGTTCATAATTAACCATTTCCGTCTAAGCAGTTTACATGAAAAAAAAAGTTTGGACTCCCTCATTCATTAGGAATTTATATAAGATTCTAACATTAAATTTTATTTTTCACCGAATAGGATTGAGTGGAAGTGTATAGTGCTTCCACACCACAGGTCTGGGGTTCTATTAACGGGCTGCGCAAGGTCGACTCTGCCTTTCATCCCCGCTACATTGGGTCGATAAATGAGTACCAAGCTTGCTTCGGGTCGTAAACACTGAAGGTCTCTCTTCAGACAGACCACCAAATCGGGATATCTGTTCATGCACCTCAGCGTCCAATGATCACGTGTATTATGATGGGCACAGTAGTTCCTGGCCCTCATGGATTGTTGTGCTTCTGAGTTTGAGTCTTAAGTTTGAGGATTGCATCACTTTGGGGATACCCCTTAGATAAACATGTATTTCCACTCATTTGCAATAAAATATTTTCTTTCAATTACGTTTATTTTAGAAGGAAGTTTAATTTTTCAAATGTATTTGCTTAATAACATGTATATTTGTGTATTATATTAAAAATTTGATCAGTCCAAAATTACATGTTTTTAGCTCCTCTAAAAGCTTTTAGGATTTTACAACTGATCTTACAATCCATATACGTTTTATAGTAGTATATTTAAAAATGATAAGGACATTTTTACGACTGTGTGAGCTGTTATGCCTCGTTTATAAATATAAAAAATTGCATTCAGCTACAGTTTTTAAAATGTACAGAAATAAGTGGAGCAACAGGATACTTACATATTATGAATATTTTTGACTGCAGTAAGATATATTTATATTTCAGTTTCTTTACAATCTGAATAGAAGTTGTAAGCCATTTTGCGAATAGTTTGATATTGAGTATAAACCCATAGGCTGTTTAATATTGTAAAGTGTTTTACTTTGATACCAGCACACATTAAAATAAGGCTCATTTGTAGTTATATGATCAGCTTCAGTGATATTTAAATTTTAAAAAATAGTCTACACGCGTACGAAAACATTCTTTCACAACCGCACACCACATCTTATACTATATCTTCCCTACAGCAGGAAATATTTGTGTATACTGAAAAATTTAATACAGGATACGTTTCCAAGTGTTAAATTTGTTTTTAAAATTTGGTATGAATACATTGTGGAGAGAGATTGTGTTATTGTTTAAAAATGAGGTAGGGCCTTTGCTCTTTTTACCTCATTACTTTTTAAAAAACAGGAAAGTGAGCGCGTTTTCTTACTCTCATATTCAAAAATGAATACCGGATGCTTTTTTCTGGTTCAAATCGCAATACCAAATATATATATATATATATATATATATATATATATATATATATATTATATAAAAAATGACAGAAAAAAAAATTTTCTTTGAAGAAAATATAATTATTTTTCAACTTCTAACATACTATTTATTTCAATTTTTCTCTTTTTTTTTACCTTTCATTTCGTTTTTAATTTTACTGTGACTGAACATATAGGAGAAAGAAACACCCTATCTTTCAAAGAGGATTGATCAAGAGAGGATATCTACGCTTTCAAAGAAGATTGCCCAAGGCAACTTAACAGCTAGCTGTAAACGATTGATCTCTTGGTTCTTACTTTTCAAAAGGGACCGAACTGTGTCGTAAAATTTTCCCCGTTCGACCTCCCAAGTTCTAAAAGGGGAAAAGGAAAAAAGTCTGTTGCATTTTTGAAGGGAATCGCAAAATAAGAGTTAAACGCTTTCGGAATAACTTTTCAGAAGGATGGTATCCAGTTAGAGGGTTAATAATACCTGTAAGTACCGCTTCTGCCGAGAGGAGCTTTTCAAAATCGAAACTAATAAAAAATTACGCAAGAAATACAATGGGTGTGGAGAGACTTTCAGCTTTGGCAGTTTTATCTATTGATTGATTGATTGATTGAATATTAACGTCGCACTGTTCAGCTACACGAGGACTTTAGGCGACGGACTACGTAATTTTGAACCATGTTCAAGTGACGTGGACGACACCTGAGCTGGCACCCCCCTCTCCTAACTACCACACCACACTAACGGGAGGACGTTTTAGCTCTCGACAGATTTAACGTGCATCGCTGCCCTACACGGCGGGTCTTCAGTGGCATTGGGCTCGAACTCGTGACAAGGCAAGCCACGATCCGATACCTATACCACTCGGCTACCGTGGCCGTTTTATCTATTGAAGCAGATGTATCATCTAAGATAAAGTATGAACCAATCATTAAGGATTTCAGCAAAACTGAAAGTCAAAAATTTCTGTTTAATTTCTTCATTTTTTTCATTATTGCGTAACATGCCAAAGAAATATGAGTAAAAAGTTTAGTTTTTTCTTTATGAATAAAAGTTGCTTTTTTATTTTATAAACTCTCGAAATGTTCTGTTTCTGTTCTGTATAAAGTCGAAAATTTGTTTCCTTAATTTTTTTCTTTTTCATTATTGCTTAATGTGCCAAAGAAATATGAATCAAAAGTTTGGTTTTCTTCTTTATGAAAAAAAATGTTTTTTTTTTATTTTATAAACCTTTTTCTTAGGCCACTAGAGGGGACTTGAGAAATGTATCTTGCCCACATTACTTTCAGGTTTCGCGCCGTCACTGCTTGTGTGTGTTTACATTAGTTGCGCCGCCCGAGAATGGTATCACTGAATGCGTGACCGCTCGTGGTGTTGCCAGTATAGTTCGATGTTACTTCCTAGTGTGCCATGAAATGGACCCTTAAAGGAGGGAGGCAGCTGTAATGTACCCAGTCTCTTTCCCTTAATTGCTAAAAGGGGACGCCGACCAACATGAGAAAATTTCATTCGTTTCTCTAATGTCTGGGAAAAGGTTTCGCAAATGGGTGGTCACAGAAACTCAGATAATTTTTCCCCATGAAAGTCCGAAAATTAAAAGAGACACTAGTACAATGTGCTTTTCGGGTTCTCATGGATCTGTGGCAACTGCATGCCTGCAGGACCGGACTCAGGCTATGAGCCCAGACAAGCTCCCACTATAACAGGCCGACGGACAAGAGATCAAAGGGAATAGGTGGTGAGTGATCGTGAGAAACGAGAGTTTAATAAAGAGAGAGCGAGGAAGTACCAAGGACAGATTTTGACTAGAGAGAATACGATAAGAGGCCTCTTGTTGGTGATAGACTTGAGAGTCAGCGATACCTGAGTCCGCGAAGTAAGGTGGACTTCGGAACGAAGAATTTTCGAATCAGCAACCGCATGGCGGATATAGAACCAGTGAGCTGACCCAAATTCGGTGTGGAATTACCGAGAGTGAACTGAGGCCCCCTTTGACATATCCTATGTATTCGCTAAAGAATCACTCATTCTGAAGAATCACAATTATTTAAAGAACCATTTCTCTAAAGAATCACTTTATTTTCGTACATTTAGGCAAGCGCTATAAGACATTGCAGCGAAAGAGACTCTTTATCTGTGCACACATTTCGCTACTTAATTGTAAAAGCATATTTTTGATGATTTTCTTACTGTGAAATAAATAGTGTATCCCAGAGCTGTGTGAAGTCGTTACACGAGAGTAGGTAGAAAAAGCCGATTCTGCTGTAAAGGCGGTGCAGGCGGTTGTAGGCGGTCGACGGAAGTGCAGAGTTGAGTTGCTTCGGTCCTACTGACGAGTTGAGTTGTTTCGTTCCTGCTGCCGAGTTGAGTTGTTTCGTTCATGTTGCCGAGTTGAGTTGTTTTTCTCCTGCATTGGCTTTGATTTTCGAGTTGAGGGGGCGAGTTGAATTGTTTTCTCCTACAGCTAAGTTGAGTTGTTTTTAAAAAATGTGCACAAAAAATGGAAGTATGGGAATGTTAAACATGCTCATGGCACCACCTATTGATTCAAATATACACTAATTATAGATTTTAAAATGATTGAAGTAAATAACGCTCAAATAAAAAAAATCCAGATTCAAACTCACGGCCTCAGATCAAAATGTCTCCACAGGACAATATTTTTTCAGTTACGCTAACCATTATCCTAAATTTTGCTATACGTCCTTTACCCGTAAAGACAACTTATTGAAACATTTGAACAATAAAAGTTGCGAAAGAAAGTTGGAGAAAGAAGCGGGGAAAAGAAAGAGAGTGGATTTGTCTGTATCAAGTAGGAAAAAGAAAACACAGTTGTCCACATCTGCTGAAAACTCTACGGCTGATCCTGAAAATATCTTCTTACCATCAAAAGAGAACGAGAGTGCTTTTCAAAAAGCATATAAAACTTTTAATCTTCCCAATAACGATAGTTCACTGGGGATAAAAGAGTTTCTACTCTTAAGAAAAGAAGAGACAATCTTTATTTTTCGCAATGAACTGGAAACTTACAAAGCTTTGAAAGTGAGTAAATGGGTTCATTGCATTTACTCGAAAGCAACAGATGCTGGAAAAATAATAAAGAACGTAGAATTCAAAACGCCGAATAATAAGGTATTACAAGAAACTAATCTCGCCAGACTTTATGACGACATGTGTCTGAGAAAATAGTGAAAGAAAGTGAGGATTTTGAAGGTAGAGACTCGGGCTGGGCACTGGACGAAATCTTAAGACTCGAAGTCCGCACGAACCATTATTCTCCTTTCAGAGGTTCATCATCCTTCATCGAGCCGAAGCAGATCGCTGAAGCAAAGGCAATCATCAATGTCATCAATAAAAAGGACTCTCAGTGTTTCATGTGGTCTATTCTCGCAGCTCTTTACCCCAACACCAGCAACCCCAACAAAACGTCAAGTTATGTCCCCCACCTAAATAAGCTGAACTTTGATGGAATATCCCTTCCAACACCGCTTAACGAGGTGAAAAAAATTTCAAAAATGAACGATATAGGAATAAACATTTATTCTTTTGAAGAAGATTTAAAAATATTTCCTCTCCTCATTAGTGATATTGTGTGTGAGAAACATATAGGTTTGCTTTACGTAAAAAATGGAGAGTTTGGACATTATTGTTTCATTAAAAGCTTATCTCGACTTGTTTCGAAACAACTCTCAAAACATCAACATAAAACATTTTTATGTAAAAGATGTTTAAGCGCTTTCCAAACAAAATACAAACTTCTTCAGCACGATGAGATGTGTATACATAAAAATCCTGCAAGGGTAGTAATGCCGTCAGAAACAAGTAAATTTTTAAAATTTAAAAATGTTCAACATTGTTTAAAAATACCTTTTGTTGTATATGCGGATTTCGAGTGTGTAACTAGGAAAACTGATACTTGCTGTCCTAATCCAAACTTTTCCTTTACAAATATTTATGAAAAACATGTCCCAATAGGTTTTTGTTATTTTATCAGTTATCAAGGGGGGCATTATAAAGATCCAGTAGTATATAGAGGTATTGATGCCCCCAAAATTTTTATTGAAAAGTTAGAAAAAGATGCAATAGAAATTGCTAATATTTATAAAAGATCAAAACCGTTATTACCTCTTACTGAATCAGAAAAGCAATTGTATGATAATGCTAATAATTGTTATGTTTTTGTGGTCAAACCTTTCACGAAAACAATATCAAGATTAGGGATCATAATCATGTTACTCAAAAATTTAATGGCCCTTGTTGCAATATTTGTAATTTAGCAATGAAAACCTCCAAATTTTTTCCTGTTTTCTTCCATAATCTTTCAGGATATGACGCCCATATTTTTATTAAGGAGTTAGGATATGATGAAAAACAAATTAATTTAATTCCGAACACCGAAGAAAAATATATTTCCTTCAGTAAAAATATTTCAAATGATTTTCAGTTAAGGTTTTTAGATTCTTTCAAATTCATGTCTTCTAGTTTGGAAAATTTGATAAAAACACTAAAAAAAGATGAATTTAAATATATGAAACATTATTTTGACTCAGAAAAAATAGATTTACTTTTAAGAAAAGGAGTTTTTCCGTATGATTATTTTGATAGCTTTGAAAAGTGTAAAGATTCTTGTTTACCACCTATTAGCAAATTTTACAATAAACTAAATGAGGAGGCTATAAGTGTAGAGGATTATAATCATGCATGTAAAGTATTTAATGAATTTCATTTAAATAATCTTGGTGAATATTGTGATCTATATGTAAAAACAGATGTTCTATTGTTAACAGATCTCTTTGAAAACTTTCAGAAAATATGCATGCAAACTTATAAACTAGACCCCTGTTGGTATTTTACCACCCCAGCTTTATCATGGGATGCTATGTTATTACATACTAAAGTAGCTATCGAACTGTTCACATATTACGACATGCTTCTTTTTATAGAAAAGGGTGTAAGAGGAGGTATAAGTCAGTGTTGCAATCGTTATGCTATAGCTAACAACAGATATATGTCTAAATTTAACCCAGATGATGAGATAAAATATTTAATGTATGTTGACGCAAATAATTTGTACGGTTATGCAATGAGTAAATATCTACCCTTAAAAGATTTTGTTTGGAGTGATAACGATTTAACTGAACAGGATATTTTAAATTTA